>VSWD01000006.1:61752599-62352599 GCA_033119305.1 Pinctada imbricata | reverse complement strand
TGGGATGGCAATGCAGTGTTCGGAAATACAACATCATTACAAGTTATAGATTTATCTTACAATGGGATTACAATAGTGAATGACACTTCATTCCCATTGCCCATGAGGAATCGCTTAACGGAATTGAACTTAGATGGAAACCCTTTTTCTTGTTCCTGTAATGACGTAAAATGGTTCTACAACTTTATGGAGACAGAGGGTGGCAAGAAAATGCTTCAGCTAGACAACGGCACTTACTACCGGTATTATCAATGTTCAAGTCCACATAATTTGCGAGGTAAAGAAATATATCAATTGGGATATCGTGACGTATGCCCTATCGATCCGACTCTGCTAAAGGTCATCATATCTTGTGCCGCCATGATTGGCTCTGTACTCCTAATTGTGGTCGTGCTGTATAAATGTAGGTGGAATATTAGATATAAGTTATTCCAGTTGAATCAAAAACGAAAGCGCAGTCTTAAACAAGGATATACTCCCATTCCGAGAGAGAATGACTATTTGTACGACTGTTTCCCAATTTATGCTAAAGAAGACATTAAATTTGTCAAAGACAAGCTAGTAACAGTACTTGAGGAAAGGCATGACAGGAAATTATGTATACGGGATAGGGATTTTGTAATCGGTAATGTCTTCGTTGATAACATTACAAACAGCATTGAAGACAGCAGGAAAGTGTTACTCCTAATATCTAATAATTTTGCCCGTAGTAGATGGTGTCATTTTCAGCTTGAGATTGCATTACATCGTATGGCTGAAGAAAGCAGGAAATTGTTAATAATCGTTATGCTTCAGGAGATAGGTTACAAATATTTCACTAACACTTTACGGACCGTATTGGTCACGACTCCGTTTATCACGTGGTCAAATGAAAGCATGGCGGAAATGATGTTCTGGGACAAATTAGTGCAGGAAATACCCCCGTCACATAGGATAGAAAGTATCGTGGAGGAAGCCGATAATGACATCTCTATACATAATTCTTAATAGCCATTCTCTGTAAGGACCAAAATAGTTCGGCACGGCATGTCATGGATTTTGATGATTTTCGGTATAATGGGTATATATAGAGTACTGACCATGAAAATAACACTTTTCATCCAATGTGACCTCTGGTTGCCATGGTAACGAGGTCATTCTATTTATAGCACTTTTGGGACCATGAAATAAGCCAGCTCCGGAGACTTCGTTGCCATGGATACCACTGTAACAGCTTGTTCATCTTTATTAAATCTATTCTTCCTTACTTCCATTCTTACTTAGTACACTTAGTTATGTGATATGTATTACAGGAAGCTTATTGTATTAAGCCAAACTAAGTCAAAATGAAGCGAAAAATAGAGGTGAAAATAAGGGCCAATTTAGTGTGTTTTTGACCATTTTCAATCTTTAATATCACAAAAGGCACCAATAGGAGACTAGTGATTTTCATCAGTGGAAATGTATGTTTATTGACAAATAAAATGAACAAAAAATTGGAGTGGGTATTTAAGAGTTTTACCTAAATTCTGTCGTCAAAGACCGTTGCCATGGCAACATTAGACCTTTTTGCTTGTTTCATATTATCTTTGAAATTGATTTTATTCCTCTTTAGAGTTACATAAGATTGTCATAATGTATGCATGTATAGATATGACTTGTATCTTTTACATAAGAACAATTAAAATGTTCAAGGTCATTGGCTTGATGTTCAAGGTCATTTATACTTTGAGACTTAAATTTTGCATAAAATATTGATTTTTTAATTTTTTTGTTACCGATTTATGTGTTTTTTTTATTTAAATATTTTCATAGGTCATATATATTATGAAAGCACATGAATATAAGAAAGACAAATCTTAGAATTTATTGAATTGTAGCTATTCAATAGGAAAATATTTTTCCGTCAAAAAACAAGAAAAATACAGATTTCATCCCTTTTTTATCAACATACTCACCAAGATTTTAGATATTCGAAGATGTGAAGAAACGTAATCAATAGTTTTAAGAAATAAGTGATACATTTATCATTTTATGGCAAATAACTGTTAAGTTCAATATTTCAAGGTTTCTAAAATATTGACACCTTCATTTTATGAAAAATCAGGATTTTTCTTCAAATCTGGTCACTTTAAGTTTAATGACCTTGAAAATTCAGTGGGTGACCTTGAAATATTTTCAAGGTCATTTTTATATCAAAATGCCTTTGATAGATGTATACATGAACTTCTGTTCCAATATCATGCGTAGATAGTTTGATAGAGGTTGTGTTTAAATTCATCATATTGAAACCTTTCAGCCAATTGTTGCCATAGCAACTAAATTTGATGCTGCTTTGCATATAAAAGGACAAATTAGCCCAATTAATTTTTTATATTCATGTAGAGTTCAAAGATGATACTAATTGGATAACTACAATTTGGACTTCAAAAATTGGTGCTTTTATGAAATTTTCAACCTTGTAAAACAGTAAAAACATGCAAAAAAGGGTCTTTGAGTGCCCAAAACAAAGCCTTTTGATACCCTGTTTCTGCCCAATTTTTCATCTTGTATACATAAGGCATCCGAGATGAATGTAAAAAACTTTACAAATATGCGTAATAATAAGGATTCAAAGAAAATAATCAAAGCAATTTAAGATTTAAAATGTACCTGTTTCCATGGTAACGAAGCCTACAAATATGCCTTGTCCTATAGATTTTCCCGATTTTTGAAACTTCAGAAACGGTTACCATGGCAACGACAACCTTTTTGAAAAAACTGGGGTTGATTTACATACTAGTACTTCATATTGAACTTCCATACCAAAAATCTCAAAAATCCATGACATGCCGTGCCAAAATGTTTTGAAATTCTTTGGTTCTTACAGAGAATTGCTGTTAAGATTTCTACAGCATTTGAATCGATATTCTGGGTATTTTAATGTTTGATGAATACTGCACATTTTAAAGGCATAAGGACAAATGACATTTTAGAGGGTTTTACTTTTTCGGGCATCATGTCTACCTCCTTTAGAAATCATTGGGGTTTGTTTCTTTGTTTTTTTGTTTTTTTGTTTTTGTTTTTGTTTTTGTTTTTTTGCTTTGTTTTGTTTTGTTTTGTTTTGTTTTTGTTTTGTTTTGTTTTTGTTATTTTTCCCTTCCTTTTTGTACTGATACATTGATCAACCAAAAAATGTAACATTGATTACTTATCATTTCATTTCTATGCTTTTAAACATTAATTTGCAGCTTTGAACTTTGCTTTTGGCGTTGTCAAACTCGAACATCTGGTTTCTGTTGACACAGGTTCATTGTTTCACAACAATTTTTTAACCAATGACAAATACGTTTACATACTAAGTTTAGAAATATTTAAACAAACAGAATGTTTAAGTTTATTGTAGTATTTGCTGTGGAAATATTTTCTAATAATATTTTGTAATAGCAGATTTTACAAGAAATAATTTTGTTTGGCAGCATTTGGATCAACGGAATTGCATTTTTGTAATGTAGCCTACATCTAATAATTCAGGGTGGCGCTGCTTAGTATACGATCATTTTTGGTAATTTGCTTGTTCAATGTTCTTATACCGCGGCCAATGAGCGAAACCCCCCCCCCCCCTGCTTTTAAATTATACGAAGATAAAAATTTGAATAATCTTTAAGCTTCTTTTTGGCTCTGCTTACTTGTATGTTACAACTTGCATCGTTTGTGTAGCACGACTCATGTAATGTTTAATTTATCACGGCACCGTGTTTAAAGTTCCACCTACAAGGCAGTCCTGCACTGGACCCTGGACATTTTTCAATCTGTACCCTGGACATCTTTCAATCTGGACCCTGGACATTTTTCATTCTGTACCCTGGACATTTTTCATTAGGTAACGTTGTCCTTTGTGTATCTGTGTGACGGTGTTGTTGTAGCCATCTGTTTGTCCTATTTTCTTTCTCGTGAGTATATGCTACGAGACCTTCGTATCAAGAATCTGTAAGCCTTTTGATAGTGACTTTTGGAATCTGATTTCGGGTTTTATGTTTACTTTCATTCACTCATAAAAATGATTTTTAGTTGCACAGTATTCAATGTCTTAAAAGCTCAAAAACGAACTTAGTTCTTTCATTTATACCATGACTGCTAGCATCCAATAATTAGGCTTATATAATTTGTGTTATTCAAATTAAGTATTTGCATCATTAACAAATTGAAATTTTCCCATGTATATATATATGTAAAGAGAACGTGATACATGCGACAATTTAATACGAATTCATTTTCCTACAACTTTGAGTGATCAATTGTAAAAATCAAAGGTTGTCGGTTTGAAATATAATTTCAGTACCACGTTGAGAGTACGAAAGACCGACCGGAACTAGTTTTATAATCATTATACATTGTACATAAGACTTTGCTAAACTTTCTGTGTTAGACTGTTAAAATTCAATTTCGCGGATAAAATGAATGTTTTTTTTTTTTTTAAAGTTTTTCCAAAGGTACATTTACATGCCCGTGGAAGTAAAATGCAATTATATATGTGTATTTCTTTACTACAGCCTGTACAAAAACGAAGAAACATCATCAAAGGTTTCAAGGACATATTGGGATTAAAGGTCAAGGTCATTTCTGAAAGGTGAAAGTCACTCAGAAAATCAAACTTATGGTATCAAAATCATTATGTTCGGGGAGCATCCGTCAGTTTTACGGATTTTGTCTTTATTTTTGCAAGCCCTTATGCTTTGATATTTCCATTGCAGAAGAATCCCGATGTTAAGCGCCCGTTAAGCAAAGGGATTTATATCCTATAATTCTGGTTGCCTAATATGACGTCACGTTTCAGTTGTGAACGTAGAGAGAATTTACCAACGTTCCGATACTTTTGACGTCATTACATTCCATACGCTCATAATAAATACCAAATGGGGTATCTGATATTTAGTACAAAATGGAAATATAAGAAATGACTGCTTACTTTGGGTGTTCATGGTACATGTAGTATAATTCTGGTTAGACACGTGCAAATTTTCCGAGAATCGCGAATTTGCACTTGACCAACCAGAATTATACTACATTGTACCATGAACAACCAAAGTAACTTAGTAAGACATTCATTTCTTAAATATCCATTAAAAATTAACTCATCTCGTGTTTCCCTGTTTAAGATGAGTGGTTATCTTACAGTACGTGAATATTATACACATTAATTGTGCGTTCTTCGAGACCGCCGGGTAACTGGACAAGTGGAAAGCCCGTTTTTAAGCGGCTCGGCTTATAACTACGGCTCGGTTGCCCATTCATCTCGTTGGTTTATGCGTAGTCTCTAGTGTTTGTGTTTGATGCCGTCTTTTGTGTTCGGTTTCCCTTGTCCCTTGCATCTCTTGTTATGCATGTACTTTTTCACATTCGAAAGTTTCGGTGTTTTACTATAAGTCCTACTGGAGATCTCCTTGTGTTACAAGATATGTGTCAGTCACAAAACCATTAAGGTCACTGCAGGGTAGTCATGTTGGGTATCCAGATGCCAACACAAGTCTTTCCGAAAACATTTTTGAAGCATTAAACTTACGACAGATTCTATGATCAGACAATTTATACGAACGCAGCAAAATTTCTAGTAACCCCAGGCGTCGGTTCAGAGTTTTTCGTCGGACAAGGACAGAATGGCGTGAACAAAAATTTCGCATACTTCAGATAGCTCGACTTTTTTAATTTTAACAGAAAAAAAATATTTTACTTGTATGAAATATAATTATTAATTCACTATTTGTATTTTAAATTTTGTTTTCCATCTGGATAACCTTATTTCGAAGAAAATATCCTTATCAATTTCAAATAATGAAAGTTTCGAAACTTATGAAATTGAAAATTGAGTAGTGTATTTTGCGAATTAAAATAGTGACCCGAAATGCATAAAAAGGGTGACCCGGAAATGTCCTTTTAACTACTCACTCCAAACTGTCCATGACGACATTTGTAAACGTCAATTATAACTAATTATATTCCTCTTCATTTTTCTAACTTTATACCAATAACATATAAAATACAAGAATATATAAACATGTCTGACAAAATATTTACATTTGTACAAAGAAATCACTAACTTTATGGTGCTAGTATTGAAAGTATTAATTACAATTCAGTGATACAGTTGAATACTGATCAACTCAATCGCCTGCACTTCAGCATTTTCAATTAACATACATGGTTCTCCGGATCCGATTTCATTCCTTGAGTCGGTTATAATTCCTGTTCAAAAACACCATTTTATCCACCAAATCGTCTGGAATCAACCGCCGCCTGTCATTAAGCTCTTTATATTGACGTTTGAAAATAGCTTCCGGTGGAAGTGACGTAGCTGGAGTACATAGATACCGACGAGCGACTTTACTGAGTATTGGGTAGACTGACTGACGTGATTTCCACCAAAGGAGAGGCTGAGATGTCGTCTGCTCCAATGTCATGTAACGATCTATTTCCGCCTGCAAAGACTCCATAGATTCTTCTTTTGTGACTTCCGTTTTCTTGTTGACTACGTCAGACAGCCAGTTACCATTAGTCTTTGACGTAGACGCTAACTGTACAGGGTCGGAAGTTGCCTCATCAAATTCAGTTTTAATCTTTTTTATAGGCGACTCCCCAAATAGTAGATCAGGCATTGCGACATGTGCTGACGAGTCTGCATGTCTCTTTCCGCTTCCCAAATCACACTGCATCGATTTGAACATTTCCGCGGTTACGCAGAGTAGCTGACTTTGAGCCCGCTTTAAATCTGCAACATCCACAAATAATAGTTCCTTAAATCGCGGATCAAGCAGCGAGCTTATCAGTAGGAAATCTTTGACGTCATTATCTTCGTAATATTTCTTGAGAAAACACCACGCCTCAGATTTAAGTTCTTTTTCTAGCTGACAATCCCCGTCTTTTGATCCGAGTGATAACTCTAACTTCCGCATGATCGGGAGGACGGCCGATACAATAACTTCCTCCTGATCAAGCATATGTTCTGCAGCGGATTTCAGGGGTTTCAAAGCGTTCATGACCGCCTCTACGGATTGCATGTTCACGCCGCGTGTAGACGATTTTGGCTTTTTATTAAGTGCATCCAACATTTTCACGTAGTCAGCCATTTTCACAACTTCAACTTCTGTGTCAATAGCGCCGAGGGTTTTCACGGATTCTACGACACCGGGTACGTCTCCAAATGCCAATATATGCGACACTGTCTCATCGATAGCCTTTCCCAAACAATTAATGAATATTCCGGCAGCGGGATGTGCCTGAACACAGTGTCCAATCGTCACAATATTATCAAGTTGGAAGCCGAATGTTTCGCATAAGTTTGAAATTTGTCCATGAAAATCGTCTGTCATTGGCATCGAGCTCAGAGTATACGTCTCAAATTTCCATGAATCTGTGATTATGTTAGCGATGTAAGTCACATAAGAACGAGCATTTATGTTTTCCCATGTTTCAATAGACAAGGTTATGTCGCGATTTACTAATAATTCGGACAAAATCGCCCTTTGTCGCTCGTACAATTCATTGAAGAGAATGCTCGTATAGTAAGTTGATGGTTGAACACGGAAATTGGGATCTGCGACACCGAGTAGACTGACGAACGACTGAGTGTCAACCACAGACGGTGGTAAAACATTCTCTATCAGGTACTCTCCGACCATCAAGTTTAGCATATCACCACGATTCGAGCGCGAGAAGACACTTTTTATCGAAAGTTGAACGCTCGATACGACGTCTTGATCATTGATAATCGGTGAATCCTGACCTATTTCCCTCTGAAAAGTCATGTCTCCAGGAGGTGTTTGCAGGACTGAGCCCTCGGGCATCACTCCATCCCCGTGACGTTTGTGCTTGGCGAGATGTGAGCGAAGGTTCGTGGTGTTTCCCAAATATCGTACGCCATGATGACACACGCGGCAGATAGCATGGGATTTATCTAGCATTCCATCCTCCCCCATGTAAAAACCAAAATCATGCCACACATCACTCTTAAATTTGCCCGGATAGCTGTATATGGTAGGCAAGTTTTCCTCCATCGTACACAAAACGGAGGCGATGACGCCATAAAAATCTTACGCATGCGCACTGTACAGGTCAATAAATCGCGATAACAAAGCTACAAAAAATTAACAGCAGAGAGATGCGTGATCGATAAAAATCCTGTACCAGATATATTCACATGTAACAACACTCGTGCAGACGATAATAACTGACCTAGATAAGAAGCGAGGGGTTTAACTGATATGGAGAAGTTATCGATAAACTACATGGTCGGGATCTCGTTTCCGTGTTAATATTACACTGATGACGATATAAATATACGGATCAAATTCATCATGCTCAGAGATATATATATCATTTCAAAGGGGGAGACGAAACTTCAAGGATCGATGGTGCTCTTTCTCGTTATATATGAATTATCGTTTTCTAAAGCATTTGAGTTTTATTTAGATATTGCGCAAATTAGAAATCAAGAGCACGATAAGCCTTTCGATACATAATATCGTGGATTTTCAGGCGCGGGTCTAGTATTTTACATCAGAGGGGGTCAAAACATAATCATTAAATTAAACCAGCACAATTTTTTTTTCTGAATGAATGAAAAAAAAAGATCAAGTTGGAAAATGTGCCCCTATATGATCCCCCTTTTACCGACTAAGCAGACATAGTGTATACGTGATAACTTTTTCTTCAGATAGTTTGAGATAGGCGTTAAGTTTCATCGGCGAACGAAGCTAGCCGAAAATTTTCTTAAACATTAAATTATGCAACAAAAACGCCATGATTAATGATTGTGTTTTGACCGAATTAAATTTTGTTTTTATCGACCATTTGTTCTGCGGTAATTCATTGATAATTTGAAATAAAAAAACGCTTAACTTTGTATTACATTATTTTAAAACTAAGTGATCGAAGTGTATACATGTACATGTGTTACTATATACAATGATCACAAAAACAACGCTACACTTACCACTAATATATCATCACTTGTGAAACAATATATACATGTAGTGAATTTGGCTAGCAAAGCGAGCTGAAATTTTGGAAATAAAACTTGGTAATTACCCCCATTATTCGTAGAAAAAATGCAAATTTCGAAATTTTCGGTCCCCCTTTCGAAAAATATCAAATGGAAGGGGGGGGGTAGGGCCCTTGTTCGCCCCCCCCCCCCCCCCCCCCCCCCCCCCCCGATCCGCGCATGATTTTTGATAAAATAATCAGGAGAACATGTACTCTGATTGATTAATATAGATGATATAAAAATGATCGTTTTCGTAAAAAAAAAGTGAGGCTATGCATTAGTGCATCACATGATAAATCCTTGGAATTCCATTGGTTGAGCACGCGGGGACTATATATGAGAGAAATTATTGCCCGGCAACCGGGTACGATTGCTTTACAGAGTTACGTCGCTTGGAGAGACACGCGCTATTTAAAAAAAGTAGGTGTCGCCGATTCCTTGTAAAAACAGCTTCAGTGTAAAATCTTAAAATTGATATGTGATGCACTAAACCTAACGCTAACCCTTCCAAAAGCAACAATATGACTATGAGAGAATAGTACCCACACAAACGGGCATTAATGGGGGCATTGATAGGTAAATATCTTCCCTCCTTAGCTTGAATTTGTTTTTATGCCCCCGGTCATTTGACCAAGGGAGCGATTAGTTTGTCCGTCTGTCCGTCATTCCGTCTCGCTTTCAATAAAAGGATATGAAATTTAAGTAGAGATGACAGGGTTTTCATATTTTGTACGTATGTACATGTAACTTGAGAAGACGCATCTTTTGGTACCAAATTGTCTTACCTTTTGACCTTGTCCTCGACCTACTTTTTCCGAATTTTAAGGTTAATACTAAAAAAAATCATAAAATCTATTTCTCCCTGTTTGTATAGTTCAAGTGATACATATGTTATTATATATCAAATATATTACAGTTTTTTTTTAATTTTACCACGTTTTCGAGATATCTTAGCGAATGGAAAGGGGGGTGGTGGCAAACTTTAAAATTTGGTTATATCTTTTGAACCATAAATAGTAGGGCTTTGATATTTCAGTTAATTTCACATGTGGATACCTCATGACCAGACCTTTCATTTGGGACCATGAATTTGACCTAGTGACCTTGAACTTGATGTTTGACCTACTTTAAAAAAAAACTTCAACCTGGGCTATTTCCCATGAACTACAAAGGGTATATGGCTTTGATGTTTCACATGAGACCTTTCATTTGAGACCTAGACTTTTGACCTAGCGCCATTGACATTGACCTTTGACCTACTTTTGAGAAAAAAAAATTAAACATGGGCTATATCTCGTGTACTACAAAGGGTATGGCTTTGATATTTCTCATTTGGATACATGATGATGGATATATTCTCATGACCAGACCTTCCATTTGATACCTTGACTTTTGACCCAGTGACCTTGGCCTTGACCTATTTATAAACTATAAGGGCTAGGGGTTTGATATTTAATATATAGATTCCTTACGACAAGAACTTGCATTTGATACAAAGACTTTTGGCCAAGTGACCTTGATGTTTACCTTTGACCTACTTTTAAAAAATAAAAGGTAGGGCTTTGATATTTCACATATACATGTAGATTCCTCGTTACCAGAGCTGTCATTTGATATCATGGATTTGGATCCAGTGACCTTGACCTTTGACCTACTTATGAATTAAAATTGGTAGGGCTTTGATATTTCATTTATAGATTCCTCGTGACCAGAGGTTTCATTTGATACCAAGACTTTTGACCTAGTGACCTTGGCCTTGACCTATTTTTGAACTATAAGGGGTAGGGCTTTGATATTTCACATACAGATTCCTCATGACCAGAGCTTTCATTTCATACCTTGACTTTTGACTTAGTGACCTTGGCCTTTGACCTACTTTTAAAATATAAGGGGTAGATATGGAACGCCATCGCTGTCTTATGATGAGATATTTCAATATATGGTATGGTTTAATCAATATTTGCGGTGGTAAGTACATTATATACGGTGGTAATTGCATTATATGCCGTGGTAAGTACATTATATGCGGTGGTAAGTACAATATATGCGGTGGTTAGTACATTATATGCGGTGCTAAGTACATTATATGAGGTGCTAAGAACATTATATGCGGTGGTAAGTACATTATATGGAGTGGTAAATACATTTTATGCGGTGCTAAGTACATTATATGAGGTGCTAAGAACATTATATGCGGTGCTAAGTACATTATATGGAGTGGTTATTACATTTTTTGCGGTGCTAAGTACATTATATGCGGTGTTAGATACATTATATGGGGTGGTATGTTCATTACATGGGGTGGTTAGTACATTATATGCGGTGCTAAGTACATTATATGGGGTTGTATGTTCATTACATGGGGTGGTTAGTACATTATATGCGGTGCTAAGTACATTATAATTATGCAGTGCTAAGTACATTATATGCGGTGCTAAGAACATTATATGGGGTGGTGAGTACATTACATGCGGTGCTAAGTTCGTTATGTGGTGATAAACATTCTTATGACCAAGATTAAACATTTCTGAGACTCGGATCGCAGCTACGTTAAGGCACTCCTCGTTTTTAAGTTTTTGTGGCATTTAAACACAAATATTTATCTGAGAAGATAAAATAAATACTATGTTGTTTAATTGAGGTATATTTCATTGTATTTTAATAAAAAAAGTGAAAAGATTAAATCTTTGGCAATCAGTGAAATTTATTCTACAATTTCATCACTTCCATCCAACGTTGCGGTGGCGTAGTGGTGAAGACGCAGGACTGCAACTACCAAGGTCGAGAGTACGATCTTGGTCACGGGTACGTTTTGTTTTTCAAATTTTTTACAAAGTTCTTGCTTTTTTTTATATGTGATATTAGTAAAGAATTACCGTAGATTAATTCTGTAACACTACGTTACTAATATATATATTATTATTTTTATTTTAGCTTGTGATATTCAATTTACGTGGTCTAAGAGAGAGAGAGAGAGAGAGAGAGAGAGAGAGAGAGAGAGAGAGAGAGAGAGAACAGGGTGACGTGAAAATTCGATATCATTATTTTTTTATTCTAATAATTAGAATAAAAAAAATAATGGTATAGAATTTTCACGTCACCCTGTTTTAAGAATATCAATGTAATCGGCAATCTCTGAAATCCAGAAACTGAAAAAAAAAAACGGTTGTATTTCTTTCTTCTCGGCCACTTATGTAGCTTTCTGGCGCGAAATACACACGGTGTAGATATAGACAAATTTATTTCCTTCCAAACGGTTAAATATTTGATCGGAACACACTATGAATAGATTGTTCCATGATATAAAAAGAAATAGATGGCAATTATAACCTACTTTTAATATCGCTCTAGAGATAAATTTTAAAATAGTCATCCATCCCCCTTTTTTCGTTTTTGCCTGTGGACACTGTTTCAACCCCTCGCTTCATAACCCCACTTGTCCAAAAAATGTGTTTTATTGATATACACCTTTGGTGAATGTGGCATTGTAAAGCGAGGGGGGACGCTGTTGTGTAAAAGCGTTTCCGTTTTCCATTGTTTTCTGTGTAAAAATGCTTATTTTGACCCAAATACCGGTCTTTTCTTCCAACCCCCCCCCTCCCCCATGATAGAGCTGGGAAAAATCTTGAATCCTTTTGTGTTTATGTGTCCTTTTGGGTCAATGATGAACCGAGTCTCAAAAATGTTTAATCTTGGTCATCAGAATGTTTATCATAACGAAATCACCACATAACGAACTAAGCACCGCATATAATGTACTCACCACCCCATATAATGTTCTTAGCACCGCATATAATGTACTAAGCTTAAGCACTGCATATAATGTACTTAACACCGCATATAATGTACTTACCACCCCATGTAATTATGAACATACCACCCCATATAATGTACTTAGCACCGCATATAATGTACTTAGCACCCATATAATGTACGTACCACCCCATATAATGTTTTTAACACCGCATATAATTTACTAAGCACTCCATATAATGTACTTAGCACTCCATATAATGTACTTACCACCGCATATAATGTTCTTAGCACAGCATATAATGTACTTACCACCGCATATAATGCTCTTAGCACCGCATATAATGTACTTATCACCGCATATAATGTTCTTAGCACCGCATATAATGTACGTACCACCCCATATAATGTTCTTAACACCGCATATAATGTACTAAGCACTCCATATAATGTACTTAACACCGCATATATTGATTAAACCATCCAATATATTGAAATATCTCATCATAAGACAGCGATGGCGTTCCATAGGTAGAGGTTTGATATTTCACATATTGAACCCTTATGACTAGAGTTTTCATTTGATACTATGACTTTGACTTAGTGACCTTCGCATTTATTTTTATTGCCATATTCTCAAAGCTGCCACCGGGAGGATTTATGCTTTACAAACATAGTTTTTATTCTATATGTACATGTATCTCATTTCTTTGGCAAACTTCAGGAAAGATCATGTTTTTTTTATAAAAAAAATGAAGTATGACTTAACAACCTGCCAGGACATGATCTTGATGTCACCAGGACACTTTGCATGGTACTTGATCAATCTACAACCTTGTACCATCCCATTCTTAAGATTTGCACACTGACCGATTGTGACGATGGAACTTCATGACACGCCCTGCCCAACCCTCGACAGTGACTTGAAATAGACATGACCCTGACCACCCATCATCTCTGACCCTGACCACCTATCCTCTCTGGACGTTGGTCAGACTCCTCGGGAGATTGCATGCAGTAGTTAGCTCCAACCAGCAGAGCACAGACTGTTTTAGTACTCCTGTTTTATATCCATTAACTTAACTATCTGTGGGTACTTGGGCCCCCTTGTCTTTGTCTTAGTTTTGTGTTCATTGATACCGCTTGTTAACAGGACAAGTGGGAGGATAGTGAACTCGTACATGTAATTCGGATAACTACACTAGTTACTACTTATACTGATTCTATATTTCCACTAAGATTCACAATTAGAGCTCTATAGTTGCTGAAATAATTCAAATCTGCAGACTCAACAAGTACGCATTGTAATGAAACAAATACTAAAATAATGAGTAAAATGTACATTTTATTCTGATTAAAACAGACATGTGGTAATGAATAAGTCTTTTTAAAATGAAATCATTCTTTCAATTTTGCATAATTGCTGTTCAAGAACACCAATTTGTCGACGAGATCATTGGGTAGCAACTTCCGTCTTGAGTAGATGTCGCGAGATGACGAGTTGAAAATAGCTTCTGGCGGAAGTGACGTTGCTGGAGTGCATAGATATGTTCGTGCAACACGCGAAAGGATTGGATAAATTGATTCACGTGACTGCCACCAAACTAAAGGTTGCGAGGTTGTTTGTTCCACGGCCAAGTAGCGTTCCACCTCCGCCTGCACCGTTTCCTGTGTTTCTTCCTTCGTGGCGATCGTTTTTTTGTTGACGACATCCGATAACCAGTCTCCCTCGGAACCGGAAGTCGTTGGTATTGACATCGGTTTGATTTCAATCAATTCCGTCTTAATCTTCTTCTTCACAGGTTCACCAGTATTGTCATTTTCAAATGTCAGAACGGAGAATTGTTCATCTTCGTTCCCAAACTGCATGTCTTTATACATATCAGATGCACATTTCACGAGCTTATTGCGGGCGCGCTTCAAATCGGCAACGTCAACAAACAACAATTCTTTGAAACGGGGGTCCAAGAGCGATGCAACCAGCAAGTAATCTCGGACTTCCGGTTTTTGATAACAGTTTTTCACTATGTCCCACGCTTCCTTCTTAAGTTGCTGTAAAATTTCAGAATCAGTATCGTCAACTCTCAATGATAATTCTAGTTTGCGCAAAATCGGAAGTACGAGAGATGCTATGACGTCACTCTGCTCCATCAAATGATCAGCGGCGAGCTTCAAAGGTTTTAATACACTTTCAATTGCTTTGATTTGTGTTATGATATGGTCATTTTCAGTCCTCGCTCCTGTGATTTCTCTCATTTTTTCGTAAATTGCGAGCCAATGATCGTCGGAACCACGTGCTGCTCCTTCCACTGAGTGATTTCGGACATATTCAACAACTTTCGGTCCATCTCGGTATGACAGAACAAACGACGCCGTGTTTTCAATCACCAGACCAAGACATTCAATCTTAATACCGGTAGAGGGGTCTGGTACTTTTACAGAGTCGCTTACGACAATCAAGGAATCAGGGTCTAGATGCAAAGTCTCCATGAGCTCTGAATAGCATTCATTGATATCCGGTGGGCAGGGCTTTGTACATACATTGTAGCAATCGAAATTCCAGTCTGATGTGACAATATGGGCGGAAAATGTGACGTATGTTTTCCCGCCGATTGAATTCCAGACATCAACCGTCAGTGCTGATGCACGCGCATTGATAACCAAATCGATCATTATTTGTCGATACACATCGTACAGCTGAGTGAATATTGAGCTAGTGTAATGTTCTTTTGTCTGTAGTTTAAAGTTAGGATCGGCGAGTGCCATTAGGCTAACGAATGAATGAGATTCTACAATATCCGGTGAGAGCATATTTTCTATCATGTATTCTGCTACCATCAGATTCAGCGCTTCTGATCGATTATTGAGTGTGACGTTTCCCCAGATCACTGGCTGATTACTCGATACGACATGCTCGTCTGCTGACGATCCATAAGTTATATCACTCACATTGTTCATATACAGATTATCCCACTTCCTTGTGCCCGGCGTTGTATACTTTAATACAGAGCCGCTTGACTGCACACCAGTGGCGTTGGCGGGTCCCTTCTCGTGACGTCTGAAGTGTGCATGTAGATTTGTAGTGTTACCTGAGTAACTAAGAGCGTGGTGACAAACCTTACAGATTGCTCGTGATTTATCTAACTGCCCATCATCTCCCATATAAAATCCAAAGTTTTGCCACACAGTACTTTTAGATCTGCCTGGGAATTCATAGATAATCGGTAACTTCCCGTCCGCCATCGTTGTATGTACGTGGTCGATCCTTCCAACAAAGGCAAGCGTCTATAATCTCTCGCGCCTGCGCGTACGGCATGGTCGATGGATCGCGATAACAGTTTGTCGTTTGATAAGCCGGCGGTGTGTTTATTGTGATCGATCCATTATAAACCTGACCCCATTTCGTGCTCGGTGTACTCGATAACAGATTATCTCAGTGGTGATTGACCCAGATGTTTACAATGAATAGGAGGAAAGTTTTAAAGCTTTGTACTTTACTCAGTTGTACGGTTTTCGCTATGACTGGTTACTAATCGTTCAGTCTGATATGCATGCATACAACAACATAATGAATATATATGCAGTGCTCAATATTATTTCCTTGATTTTTAACTTTGTTCGCTTTCATTTTATTATTCATCGCTTTACTTCCACAAATCTTTCACCTTCTGTTGTCCTTTTACACACCATTGCTAGCTATAAAATTTTCTCTACGTGCGTCGTGTAAGTTCATCAGTAATATATGAGGGGTGGGCAGGGTGAAACGGGAGGAGAGAGAGGGTGGAGGAAGAAGGGAGGGAAGGGGGAAAATGGGGGGAGAGAAGGGGCGGGAAGAGGGAGGAAGGGGACGGGGGAAGGGAAGGGTGAAAAGGAGGGGGTGGGAGGGGGGAGAGAGGTACCCCCCATATATTGCCAAAGGATAAAGTCTACATACACGTCAGTGTAGCTCCCCCCCCCCCCCCCCCCGGCGAAACTTATGCATGTATACAACCGATTCGTGATAAGTAAATAAAATATTAATTCGTTATTATTAGTCTATATATCAAGAATTGATTTTCTATGTCTTATACATTATCTTAAACATATCAATTTCAATGCCGATAAGATTATTGCAATTTCTGCAATAAGAACGGATCAGAAATGAGATTTATGACAAAACGAATATTATAGTTCCAGTAGTTTACAGACAATCTATATTGAGTGAGTCGTTTCACCTTTCCAAAATAAACTTTGACTGTGCTTTTAAAGTATTCTTTAAGAAATGCTCATGTAAATACAAAGTTTTAAAATGTACGGGCGTATACTAGGGAGGGGGGGGGAGGAGATGGGAAGCCGGAATACCACTGTCCAGGTAATCAAATCTAATTCAGCTTGTGAGTGTGGAGGAATACCAAATACCCTCATATTACTACTGAAATTTCGGTCCACCTTTTTTTATGATTCAACTTGATTGTCTAAGAGTGTATGAAGTCTGACCATCAGGTAGACCGTAAATTGTGGAACATGTAGAAATGAATAATCCATGATCAAATGTCAATTAATACTTTTATATGCTCAAGCATAATAAATAAAATAAAAACACCTTTTTCGTAGAATTTTCCAGCAAAATATATAGATTGCTGTGATTGTATTTATGCACTAGTCTTCTGAGACGTTCAATATATAGTCCAAAGAAATTATTTCTTAAAAATAAAGAATACAGTAAAAAAAATTCGAAAATTCATCTATGACTTTTTCTCATTTGATTAATTTCATTTGAAAGAGAATTTTATGAAATAAAAATGTGGACCCCTTCATAGAGCTCGATTATGAACGTACTAGGTACAACGTTGAACTTATCATTTTTGTGGTTTGAATACACGTCATCGAGAAAATTACTCTTTTCTTCAATTTACACCTTCTAAAAAGTAGTACAATGTAGTATGTTTATTCTTATGAATATTTTTACCAGATAACGAGAAACAATTTTATTTTGTACGTGATACAAAAGTATTTCAGAAAATCTTTGTACCGTTTTTCAACTTACAAGAGAATTTTTCGGCACATATATGGGACTTCCACCTTACAAAGCACAACATATAAACCCGGGAGGGGAGGGGGGGGGGGGGTGAGAATAAAAAGGTAATAGAAATAAAAAGAGTAAAATGATTTTTTTATTTGATATACAATGTATTATAATATCTGATTATCACCGAGACACATTTAATAGATCATACTTTCAGTGTTAACGCGACAAATAAGATAATGATTTCGTGCTTTTGTTCATGTTGAGTTAGTAGTAAGTACAAGAGGCCCAAGAATGCTACATGTAACCTGGGTACTATATAAGACCTTTCTATCGTGGTCTCTCAGAAATTACAATGAAATAAAACATTTCTGAAAAAGTTGAAAAAAAGACATCCTGGTCTTTGAGACGGTGACATAAAATGCAAATAAAAAATAATGATAAATTAAAAAAAAAATAATAATAAGCGTGATAGTAAATAACAGCATACGTACATACCGCGCGTAAGAATCTCAAACGAGATTACCAGTTACCTCTTAACTTTCATGACTGACCTCAAGTATTAGAATTTTAATCCAAAAACTTTAACTATTGGCCTTTACATTTGAACCATACAGCTTTGATATTTCGCATCATCGCATGTTGCCTAGTTTGTGACAAGACCTTTCATTTGAAACCTCAACCTTTGATTCTGTGACCTTGGACTTTGACCGAAACTAGATTCCATCAATGTCACCATTCTATTGATGCCATGAATAATTCCGATCCTGTGCCTTTGACCTTTATGACTGACCTCAAATTTATAATTGGAAACAAAGCACTTTAACCTTGGCCATAATTTTTTAGCTGTGTGATAAAGCAGTGATATTTCACGTGACACCTTGACCGATCTCGCACTAGTGCAAGGATAGTATTACAATTAAGGCAATCTCTTCCAGGAAACTAGTTCGGCTGACAGCAGAGATACTTTTACAGATGCAGTCCCACACGGGATAGGAAAATTAAGATATGTGCAGAATGACCTTGGCCCTGTGACCTCAACCATCATGATGGAGTAATTTAGGAAAATACATTTTCATCAATATCTCCATCATTTTGAAAGCATTTCGCATGTGTCTTCAGTGTGGCAAGACTATTATACCGATATCATAATTTTTGCCCAATGACCTTATCTTATGACCATATTTCTTTCATCTTTAAGGAAAAGATGTCAAAATTTCACATAAACAGTGATTATGATGAGACCTTTACTTTTGCCCTTGTAATCTTCCCCTTCAATTTTTACTTAATTCAAGAAAAATACACTTTAATGTATCTCTTTCATCTTTTAAAATAAGTGTTCATGTTTCATACGAAGTCATTGTGAGAGAACCATGACATAGGGTCCAATGACCCGGATCCTACAATATATCATTCCTGTTCTAAATGAAAAGCTGCTG
Source organism: Pinctada imbricata (assembly GCA_033119305.1). NCBI lineage: Eukaryota > Metazoa > Mollusca > Bivalvia > Pterioida > Pteriidae > Pinctada > Pinctada imbricata. The sequence goes on along the minus strand of VSWD01000006.1, from coordinate 62,333,404 downwards.
ACGGGGATATCGTGTTTTCTAAACACATTTTGCTTGTTGATTGCTTCTGCTTTGTAAATACTTGTACTTGTACTTGCTTCGGTAACATTTGTCAAGTAGGTTACACTTGAAACATATACTTCTGTCTGCATGTTGTTACCAAAACTGATGACAGATCTGTACAAAGAAAAACAACTCTTTTTGTGGTTACAATATGACTTCAATATGTAAGTACATATTACACATTACATTAAATAATCTGCAAGTTGGGGACTATAACAATTATATTATTTTACCTAGTTTTGTCAGTTTGAGAGAACGGTGAATAAAATGCTTCAAAAGAAGGCTCCCTTCCTGATACAACACACTCCACATTAATATTAAGTCTAAAGATCATAGTTGGAATGCATCTAGTAATGTAACAAATATGCAGTAACTTACTGTATGTGTAAAAACTAATAATAAACAGGATTCTTATTATAGCAGAGTTTGCACTGTTAATGCTGCGCTAATTCAAGACTACACTAAATTCTGTATGGCTAAATTCTTTATGTTAAATAGATTATAAAGGAAAATAAGTCAAGTGTGCTAATTCATAATTATGCTAATATGTCAGTTTGTTCATTTTTATTTTTCCGCTAAAATAAGGACATGACGTTGTACAATACATGGAACAACCATACTTTTTTGGAGAACTTTAATAAAAGAAATATTTCTGACAAACTCTGAAATGATAAATTTCTAAAAACATATCAAAATAATGAATTTAGATTGGAACCAAACAAAACAACATTTTCATACATGTTCAATGATAATTATCAAACTGTGTACATGCACAAATTAGTACAAAGAACAATTACTTTGTCACATTGTATTTTAAAGTCAAACTAGAAATCTGTTATCAAAATTGTTTATATTTATGCATGTTCTGATGAATTATAATACACCATATTCTAATATGAAATTCAGTCCTTGTTAATAAGACCTTCATCAATCAAGAAGTCAAATAACTTCCGTGTTTTATTCACGTCTATTTTTATCAGGGTCCTAGCATGCTGAAGTCTTAGTGATCCAACCTTTCTGCATTCGTTCACCAGAATTGTCTTGAATTCTAAGTAAGCATCAGGTACCAGTCTTGTAGAAGCACATAGCTCTTTCTCGCTTTCCGAGAGTCTCTCGTATCCTGGTAATGTAGAGATATCGAGGGGCGGAGCAGCACGACGTGGAGCGTTAGGCAGCACAATATGTGAACCTTTAGACATAGTGTCAAGCACAGCCTGTCTCTGTAACCATGCCTGACAAGCCGTCTCGTCACGCATGTGAACCAGGATATCATCCAGTAGATGTCGCTTTGTCCTTGTTTCCTTCCTACGAGATTTCAGAATACGGTAAATTTTGGAATTCCTTAGCTCTGTAATCCCATTCTCTCTGTATTCTTGTAAGTGCTTTATGGATTTCTTCAGTTCTGTTACATGATACAGACTCTCGACAAATTTATCGAAGTTATAAGGTGTGAAGAGAGCTGCAAAACAGCGAAGATTTTCTTGTGTTTCCCTGAAGCTTGAATCATAACTTCTGCTGTAGAGACTCTGCCGATTCTTGTTAATCAAACCAAACCTACGAACAATATTTTTTCTCCTCATTCGCTCCTTCAGACAGCTACGATAGATGTCAAGGACAGATAACTCCAGCTCCTGCTCTAAGGAATCCTTCTCCTCTGGATTATCAAACTGTATGGACTGTACGTCTAATTCTGCGTAATTGTCGTGCTCAACATTAAAATCTCCCCTACCAGCCATATATCCACCCATCTCTTGAAAACCTGTTGAGGATTCGGCATAACGAGGTGGATCATCACAAAGTTTGAACGTCACAGGGCATGGAAACCTTTCTATGGCAGGCTCGGGGAACTGTGGTAGCTCAGCAGGAGGATTGTTGATGAAGCACTTGTTATAATGTCTTTCTATTTCCTCCTTACTTTTTGTTCTCATCCTTTGAGCAACGTCCGACCAGTTACCGTATCCGCAGTCGCTAAGCGTGTCCAACATCGTCACTTCATCATTAGCCGTCCATGAATTCTCAAATAACGGAAAATCATTTTTCACAACAACATAACCATGATCGCTCTTGTGTTCATCAAACTCCGCGCCCTTTGAGAAACATAACAGACAAATCTTGACTTCCGTCTCACCGGGACACTGTTTACATTGTATATACGGCTCATAAATACGGAGTCCACAGCTCGGACAAACACATTCTACAGTTTCCTCCATTGTCCTTAGGTTAATAAACACCGAGTGAGTTAGTGTGACGGAAACTGAGGTCCTCCTTTATGGTAATTACCCGTTATATTAGCCCCACTAAAGTCAAATCCTGGATTCTGAAAAGAGACAGAAAGCACTTTACCTTTGATGATCATATTATAGTGATATTCTGAGAGTGTTACAATATGTTATATTTACATTCCTACTGCGTTTCCCTTATATAAAGGTACCAAACCAACTGTTGCTTTATTTCTCGATAATCGCAAGAGCCTATCACGTGACTTTAGAACTTACGCGGATTAATTTCTGATAAAATGCCCATTTTATTTATTGCTTTAATACAGATTCAAAACATGTATCCATTATCAAACGACGCCGTCTACCCCCAGTGATTAAATGTGTCAAAATCTAGGTCACCCACATGTACACTTCCAAGAAGTGTGACGTAGTAAAGTCGATCACGCGTCAGTAGACGAAGTTCAAGGACGAACTGCATTGTTGTCTGCAGAAAGATGCCGTGTTTGGATGAGCGAATATTCAGGCATAAGTGGATCAAATATTCAGTATTTAGGATGAGGATTTGATTCACTTGTGTCATTATCAACAGTGAATTTATCTTTGCTTCTTTTGGATTCATAATATCAGAAATACTTTGAGTATCAGCGAATCTTTAGCCATGATGTTGAGGTAAGTCATGAAAATTAATACCGAAAGTTTTCGCGTTTTCGACGGCTGTACTCGACTTTTGCATTATTCTAATTACTTCCAGATGAAATAGGGTATTTACAGAAGTTTGTATACAATAATACTGATTGATTTCATATGTCTTAGCAGTTTAACAGTGTGTTAAAAAGAGTTTTCAAAAGTTTTCCCTTCATTTCTGTGAAATTTCTCCAGTTTAACTCTCCACCATGTCTGAATTATGTTGGACAAAAGTCACGAATTTTCACGATTCAATTTTCTTCAGTTTTAATTGAAATGTTCAAAATATAGCAAGAGGACAAAATTCAGTTTCTCATTTGTCAACAACGTTTCCATACAGAAGGTACTACTTCGGATCAAGCAAAAAACGTCGAACGTTCGTTTGCTCTTACGTCAAATGGCGTTCTCCCTCCGCAATGATATTTCAAATGTAAAGAAACTGGCTGAAAATTGGCAGAAATAACTTAGTTAACACGTAAAATGTAAATATAAGGATTGTTTTTCAGCTTTTGCGCTTTATCGGTGTGTATTGGCAGTAGGGAATGGAAACAAAATTCATGAAAAGCACTTCGTGCTTTACATATTTTGTTTCCATTCCCTACTGCCTATACACACCGATAAAGCGCAAAAGCTGAAAAACAATCCTTAAATATTCTTTGTAGAAATATATCAATCAACATTAAAACAAGCAGAACAATACATGGACTTTATATAGAGAAACAGTGACAGAAAAAAGTATTTGAAAACTTAATTCTTTCAAACAGCAATAAGTTCTTTTAAAATAAGTAAATCAACAGCAAACTTTGGCTTTAATTCAAAATCCGTAAAAATTTTGGAGAACATATAAGTTCGAAATAGTCAATAAACTATAAATCATTCTTACATTTAGACAATACACTTTGAACTCTATTATAATTCTTTTGATTCAAAAATTCCATCTGCAGAGTTCATGTTTTGATTTTGAGAAAATGGTATGCAGTGATTCATTTTGGCCTGCGTTTTGCGTATTTTACGCTTAAAATCCATTAAAAACCCATCAATTTCTGTCGAGTGCATCATGAGTACGCATGAGAATACAAAGGTAATCCTTGGGTTGACTTGTGCGAAACAAAATCACTCTTCAGGCTAATTCATTCCAAGGAGGAGGTCCCCTAAATTAACCCTCATAACCATCAAGCTTTTGAAATTCTCAGTCTCAGTATTGACTTTTCACGTCAGCATGAAATGTCGGTCTGCTAACCACAATAGTCATGTTACAATGACCAGTATGAGCAATGTTCTGTTAGGTTTATGATTTATGATGCTGTATCGATAAAACATGGCATTTTACATGTAGATAATGGTACGTATTCATGTGTGCATTTGTCTATTTGTGTCAAAGCTATAGAAACATAAAACAATTTTCTTGTCCTCAAAGTCCATGCACTTTCGTAAGTCAATGCTACTTTTCGCTTTTATTCAGCTGTATAATTGAAAAGAATTGGTACATTTTCTTGCGACTTCAGGTATTATATTCATGCTACTAAGTAACATCAAAAGTCTGAAATTGTATGTTAAGGTTATACTGGGTGTTTCTCAAACTTGCTAGATCAGAGAATTGCTGGTAAAATACATTTATTATGAAAGCAGATGGGTTAGAGTCTTTGAAACCTATCAATATCGTAAAGAAAGAAGTAATCATGTTTAAGAAAGTCGGGCGGAGAGGTAATGTTTAATTACAAATCTGACCCATTGAATTTGAGTTATGACCCATTCATTTCTGCTGAAGGGGTACACTACTCATTCAAACAATTTTCAAAATGAATCACTGGGTATGTAAAGAACAGTTAGGATGTGTTCAAAGAAACTTCTACAAAAATCTTTATAGACTGATTTCCTTATACAAACATACCTCTAATTGAAACCTTTGTAGTGTAACTTTTTGTTCCATCTCATCATAAGTTAGAGGATCCGGTTTGTATTTTCCTACAAGGAGACTTTCCCAGCAGTTCTCAGCCACGGCATGCCCCTTCAGTAGACAGATACGTACAAGCTTCTTGTCCTCTACAAGTAACAATGTTGAAATAAAATATTGGTTGAAAATATCATCAGAGTGCACAGTATTCAGTAAAAGCTGGCAAATGTCAGTTTGTCTACTGGTCAGTATCTTGAAGATAACAGTCATATTCTTACAAAGACAGGGAGAAACAAATTTTATTGAAATATTTCAAAAAGCACTACATATAGTAAAACATAAACAAGGAAATCATAACATAAACAATATCTCTAAGGGTATATCTAACACCACATGTGTATATGTATAGTATAACCTTGACCTCTGACCTTGAATATCAATCTAGATCATCATCCCCCATTCATTGCCAACATCTGTGGAAGGTTTGACAATTCTACACTTTGCAGTTCGTTTTCTATTACAATAGGTAGTATATTCTTTTAACGATTTTACAAACATTGTCCATTGTGACCATGACCTCTGACACTTGACCTTGATAATCAATAGGATTCACATTAAAGGTTTGATTTATAATAAAGAATGAAACACCTACCTATTATGATTAAAGATGGAAGATTTATATATCATTATTACTACATTTGTAGTACAATAGTTGGATGATCAAGGTCAGGACAATTACGCTCTTGATTGTTATAAAGTGTTAATATTGAACTACATGCATATGTTTTATAGTACCAATTTTATTGTACTAGACACATGATTCCGATATTGAATCCTTGTCAGTAGTACTTCATGTCAAACAGTTTAAATAAAGCCAAAGTGAATTTTCCTGGCGCTGTCTACAATATAGACTTTTAATTTCCTCTTGCCAAAAATGAGCGGCTCAAATTTGTGTAGGGTGTATTGTATTCACAAGTGAAAAATAAGGCCCAAAAGGTTAGAATACTAGTATTTGCCTACTTGTAATAGATAAATGGAATATATATCTGCTACATGTATTGCCATAGTAACAAAGTTTAGAATATGGTGCTTATCTATATCAATAAAGGTAAGAATATTCACCTAAAGTCCAAAATGAATCATCTGCATGGACAATGTCAAATAAATCACCCTGCAAAATTAAAAGAAAAAATTATAGAAAATGTGTAAAAGTCAACAGAAACATCTATACCTGTTATAATTTTGGAGTAAATGAAAAATCCTGTATTTCAGATGCTATCTTACATGTACAAGTTGGACCTGCGGCCAATATGAATATAATCATCCAAATAGAAAAGTGTTGTTTGTCGTTTCTGTGGCAGTGTCAGTACAACTTTACCACAACTTGACAGTGCGCATCAATCAACATGCAACTTTTATCATAAATCAGGACTCAAGATACTCATGCTATAAATTCAACTAATTACGTTTGTATATCCAAACATAAAACTGTCAAAATCAAGTTCATCTGGTTTCTGAAGTGAGACACATGACAGTTAACAATGTTTCAAAGGTGTTTTAATAGACGATTTTCACATTACCACAGTTGACTTGTATTTTACACATCCTAAGACCCGACATGACAACATTTGACGTAACTTTTAACTGTCATATCTGAATTATGACGTCACAATTAGAAATAGTGTCAAAGTTGTGATGTCGGGTCTTGGCATGTCTAAAATACAAGTATAACGGTAATATGAAGAAGGTCTATTGATAACTGCTACAAAGTAGGCAAAATTGGCAAATTGTACGTTGTAAAACATGCAGTGCACAACCCTCTTTATTGACTACAATGATTATAAGTATCTTTAAAAGTACAAATAAACTGAAAGTTTTAGCCAAACAGCAATGAGTTAAAGAAGATCCTGACGATAGCCAAACAGCAATTTTTTTTTAATTTAAAATTGTGCAATATTTGCCCAAATCTGCTTTCTCTGGAGCATATACTTTTGCCCTCCTGTCATAGAAATTTTCTCCATACAAGTTTAAACTTTTTCAATTAAACTGCATAACATTTAATACACATAGTGTAATCAAAGATTACGAAGCTCACCTCGCGGCAGCAAAGTTCAATTTAAACATATCTCTAAGTACATGTATATTAAGAAAATCACTCAAGTGGAAAAAGTAGGTCAAGGTCATTTCATGAAAGTTTGATCAAAGATACATCCAATATGCAAGTTTGGTACATGTAGCACTTATACTTTGCTCAATATTGGCCTTTAAAGGCAAAATCACTCAAGCAGAAAAAGTAGGTCAAGGTCATTTTATGAAAATTTGATCAAAGATACATCCAATATGCAAGTTTGGTACATGTAGCACTTATACTCTGCTCAATATTGGCCTTTAAAGGCAAAATCACTCAAGTGGAAAAAGTAGGTCAAGGTCATTTTATGAAAGTTTGATTTAAGATACATCCAATATGCAAGTTTGGTACATGTAGCACTTATACTTTGCTCAATATTAGCCTTTAAAGGCAAAATCACTCAAGCGAAAAAAGTAGGTCAAGGTCATTTTATGAAAGTTTGATTAAAGATAAATCCAAAATGCAAGTTTGGTACATGTAGCACTTATACTTTGCTCAATATTAGCCTTTAAAGGCAAAATCACTCAAGTGGAAAAAGTAGGTCAAGGTCATATTATGAAAGTTTGATCAAAGTCACATCCAATATGCAAGTTTGGTACATGTAGCACATATACTTTACTCAATATTGGCCTTTAAAGGCAAAATCACTCAAGCAGAAAAAGTAGGTCAAGGTCATTTTATGAAAATTTGATCAAAGATACATCCAATATGCAAGTTTGGTACATGAAGCACTTGTACTCTGCTCAATATTGGCCTTTAAAGGCAAAATCACTCAAGTGGAAAAAGTAGGTCAAGGTCATTTTATGAAAGTTTGATTTAAGATACATCCAATATGCAAGTTTGGTACATGTAGCACTTATACTTTGCTCAATATTAGCCTTTAAAGGCAAAATCACTCAAGCGAAAAAAGTAGGTCAAGGTCATTTTATGAAAGTTTGATTAAAGATACATCCAATATGCAAGTTAGGTACATGTAGCACTTATACTTTGCTCAATATTGGCCTTATAAGGCCAAATCACTCAAGCAGAAAAAGTAGGTCAGATGCTTCATCCCATGCATGGGTTCACCTCAGCATCCCAAGATGAATCACTTGTGCAAGTTTGGTTACTGTAGCATCAGTACTTTGTCAGATACTGAACTACCCCAAAAACTTAAACCAGACATTGACAAAGTCATTCAACCGGAAAATGTAGGTCAGATGCTGCATCCAATGCATGGGTTCATCTCAGCATCCCAAAATGAATCACTTGTGCAAGTTTGGTTACTGTAGCATCAGTGCTTTGTCAGATACTGAACTACCCCAAAAACTTTAACCAGACATTGACAAAGTCATTCAACCGGAAAATGTAGGTCAGATGCTGCATCCGATGCATGGGTTCGCCTCAGCATCCCAAGATGAATCACTTGTGCAAGTTTGGTTACTGTAGCATCAGTACTTTGTCAGATACTGAGTTACCCCAAAAACTTTAACCGGACGCGGACGCGGACGCGGACGTCGGGGTTATAGCATAAGCTCATCTCAACTTCGTCGAGGTGAGCTAAAAATTAAATCGGCATAGTAAAATGTGGTTGTTTCAATGTCAATGTTTCATAAAATAGTGAGATATGGCCAGTTCAAAGTTTTTATAAAAGCAGGCCAAGCTCACTAGCTTCTTTACTTTTTGTCTGAGTACAACCTCAGTTTCAAATGAGTGCTTCATAAAGTGTGTGGGGATCAGAGCTCAATGTGTATCTTTCGATTATCGATGTATTTTCCACTGCCTGTCCAAAAATACTGCATGTGCATTGACATAAAACATACATTTGTTGAATCCTGTTTCTGCCGTGTTATCTACCAGTTGTAATTTTTCCCACACACTTTATGAAGCACGCATTTGAAACTGAGGCTGTGCTTATATATAGTTCTATAACATATAACCTCGCTACCAGACACTGGTACCTTGACAACATAAACAGGACTAAGGCTGCGCTGCAGAGGTCTGTTGGCGATGCACTTAACTGGATTTTCCTTACAGGATAAACTAATGAATGAATTCAAATTCAAATTCAAATTCAAATTATTTATTGGCATATAACACATTTATACAAATGGCTATCGCCCAAGTAAGACAAAAAAAACAGCCAAAGGAAAAAAAAAAAAAAAAAAAAATACAATTGAACAATGAAAAAAAAAAAAAAAAAAAAAAAAAAAAAAGCATAACAAACAGTAATTAGACATACATTTTAGGTATTATAGTTTTGAAGTGATATGATGTAAACATGACTAAATTACAGATATTTGGGATAGACAAACAAAAGTGGTATAACCTCAAGATCATGATTCAAAGGTTTCAGAAGTTTGTATACAAAGTAATGGAGGAATGGTTATTAAGTGGACTTTATTTCAATATGAGAGGATCTGAGTTTAATGCATTCAGTCAGAAACGAAGATGTGTTTTTCAACAAGGATGATTCATTATTGTTTAAAATCAATTGAAGTTTTAGTTCATCATTAAACTGTCTATAGTATTTAAAATGCATTTCATATTTCTCAACCATCTTTTCTCGTATTTCAGAGTATTTTGAACATTGTAATAAGAGGTGAAATCAATGACAAAAAGTATGAATCAATGACAAAAAGTAAAGAAGCTCCTCGGTTTCCATTGAAATTAGGATTAAAAGGGAAGCAAATGGCCCTTGTCATGAATTTGACAGGGTTAAAAAGGCTTAAATGAGAAGCTATGCCAAACATTTTAATGATAAGAATATATAAATGTAGACCTGTAAGACAAATTGGTCCTTTATTTGCACTTTGATGTGTTTTGGTTTTATTTCACATTTGATTTCTTTGCCAGTTGTACCAACGGGGACGTCGATTTCAATGTAAACTTCCTCAATAGTCTGCCACCACTGTCCCCACTCTGTAGCACAGGGAATATAACCACTTCTTTCGTCGAAGTTTGCCATTCAGTCCACGTGCGAAAACAAATGGGGCGTCAGAGAAAATTCGACAAATAATTTTACGACACCAAATATTTCAACATGATTTCTGTTTTACATTACTGATATTTTATTAAATTCTGTACAAAATAATAAAGGCAAAATTAATAGTTTATAAATTTTCATTATCACTAAAATGATTTTATTTGTTACGACATCATCTGAGAACGATTTACGGAAGCTCCACATGTGCACAGCTTTCGATTTCGCCAAGTTAACAGGTTATACACAGTTTTGATGCTGATGATGAATACATTCAAATGAAAATATATCTATAGGTAGACAATCATTCAGACTCCTTACATTCTTAATTTTATCGCAACACTGGCATTCCAGTTTAGAAAATTGCATCATTCTTCCGATGTACTGTCCCTCTATCCGTTTCAAAATATTTCATCATGTTTGTAGTATATATATATATATAGCACTTTTAATTGCTTGCAGAAACATTGTTTTGATCACACGCATATGTTAGGGTAAGATCAATTTTATTGTCGTTGATTAAGGGGTATGGACAAAAGTTTATCGGCCATATTGGATTTGACGTGAAGCATACTTGAAAATCTGTCGTTCTGCACAATTAAGACTCCAGTCTTAACCATTTTAATACCAAGTTTTCTTTACCTCATCATCTTCATTTTCCCATCATTTTAAACAAAAACTGCAGTAATAATTTTACATGACAACCATTTGAACTTAGTGCACCGAACTGCGCAGCTACAGGTTTGCAGGATTCATGATTAATACTATAACCTACCTTAAACGTTACTAACATCATATGTCTACAAACATTTGTCCTCCAATTTTGATCATACTTTCTCAAAATACCGGGTATCTTCATTTTACACACAAGGGGCTAGTAGCCATATCAACATAGAAATGAATCCAGGGGCGGATCCCCGGAATGTTGCACATTTGTTATTTGTCAACTATAATTCACATGACTATCCCACTTTTCTAATATATTTCATGTAAATAAATAATAATTGAATCGAAAGCAGTCGGAATTCTAGTGAATTACCCCAGGGACCTTAAAATCGTTTATTTTTTCTACCTATGTTGGGGCGGATCGGCGCGTGAAAATGGCTACCTGTAAAAGCTCGTGTTCGAAAAGACAAGATGTTGAATTAACAAGAGATTTATATGATAATGAGACCTGGTACTCAAAATCGAAGGACAAATGGTTGTAGATATAGTATCAATGTAATGTTTAAGGTAAGTTATAGTATTATTCATAAATTCTTCTGAGGTGCAGCTGTGCAGTTCGGTGCATGACTTTAAAAAGTTTCTAATGTTAAAATCTTAATGTAATTTTCTTTAGAAAATATGGGAAAATGTAGCTTTTGGGGTTGAGATTACTTGGGATTAAAATAGTTGAAGTTGGAGCCATGACTCGTTGTAAGGAAAGATTTTCAAAAACACACTACATAAAATCCAAAATGGCGAATAACGGTTTGTCCATACCCCTTAATGATCATACTACCGTCTGCACGTCTTATTTCAGAAGATTGATGAGCAAGATTTAATGGCATACAAATATTTCACAGAATCGATGTCATATCAATAGATCATGCTTAGTCATAAATTTTCGTATATGTAATATGGTCATGTGTTCATGCAATCAAATTATTCAAACAGAATTAATACTTTTTAGATTGGGCGTTTTCAATTTTACATGTATAAATTTTAACGGTACAGACTCGCCATTTTTCACATTAGTGTTGTAACGATAGTTGCCGATATCTGCACTGTTGCTAAGATATCTAAGTCGCCGACTATTGATTCTATATTTGAGAATCGATTAATCTAGAGTTACTACTCTTCTTTGCAAATTGTTCTCTCTTCATGCAAAATGACACTAGAAATATGTCAGAATGGAAAATGTTACTCATACAGATGCCGTCACAAATCAAGATAATAAAATTTGTCAAAGTGTATTTTTAAATTGTGTCGAAAGTTGACAGAAATAGAGGTACTTTACATCTGAATTAAGGTAAAGGGGTTAAATGATTTAAAAATTGAAATACTTTGATTATCAGGATTATCATGCAATTGAAAGTAACTCCTCCGAGTGTGTCCACATCATAATCAATAGTTGATTTTATCTAATTTTACAACCCTACTTTAATCAGAGCCTATGGAAAATGTTATGACGGTTCAAGAAAATTTAGCATTGGAAATGGCCCACCCAAAACAAGTTTTGTTCATTAAGTTTGATTGCATGCTCTGACTATGGTATAACTTGTACAGAAATTTACGACTAAGCAAGATCTTTTGAATTGTAACAATTATATCTGAAGTTCTGCTCAAAGTAGTGAGATGTGTATACAGTAGGGAAGAGAGGCCAAGAGGATATAGTGATTTCTATTCGCAACCAGGCAACCCTGGGTTTTTATTGTAAATGGGTCAAATTTTGAATGTTGTATTAGCTGCATTTACAGCAAAATTGTTCCAAAAATCAAATAGTTGATAAACATTAACAGGGATACAAATAAGCACTCGCCCACTCGCCAATGCGACTAAAAATTCAGTGTGGACTACCAAAAATGTTTTTCTGATTGCCCACTTGGCGACTGTAAAATTCTGATCATAAAATATAGAAACATCTAAAATCTTAAGTGAAATTTACATGGAAAAATTTCTCAAACTGACTTGACGAAAGAATCGTTTTGGAAGATAGAGAGTGCTGACCTCAAACGACTGACCATCTGCAATTATCGTTCAAAGTCGTTTAAGAAACGGTCCATGTAGATCAACATGTACATCAGACTCTCTCTCATTTTTGGCGTTAATTTCATACTCGGTACATGTGTTCCTGTACGATGGCCATGACTTGATACTGGGAAGGAGAAAAGGAGGGGGGGGGGGGCTTAAATTTAAAAATATAAATTCAAATACATGTACAACGTTCTGATGTGGGCTAATTGTTTTTGATGTGGGTGCCTAAATTTTCTGACTTAGGAGCCCACTTGGCCCCTGAAAATTTCAACGAATTTTCATACCTGATTTAGAGTGATGCAATATGCCAAAAGTGCATTGTGGTACATGTATATGTATTTCAATTACTTCTATATATTTGATACATACAGCTATTGCAATAATTTTCAATGTAGTGCTTTTAATCATGTGTATGATGTTTATGATTCTTGATGTAAAAATCCATGTAAAAAAATATTCATGGAATAATTCAACATTTGTTTCCATAGACAAATATGACTCCTACATTATTTCATATTTTTAATGCCAGTCTAGTTAGATAAGGTTTTATGACATTTTTTTAATTGAATTGATTGTATTAATGAAAATATTCAATGATAGTACAATGTATATTGTGATATGTTGCATATTTATGGATATTGCAATGTATTTTTACTATTGAACATGATGGGAAATTTACTTGCATTTTTATATTTATCCTCCTTTTACAAGCTATTATGATGGCTATGTTTCTTGTGAAATAAGTTTGGTATGAACATGACTTAAATCATAATTTTTGTTATTTTTCATTTTAGGCTTTTAATAATACAAAAAGATCATGGAAAGGAAAAGTACAGCAAAGCTTACCGAGATTCTAGAAATAGAAAAGAGGGTTCAGGAGAAATGGGAGAAGGAGAAAATATTTGAGGAGGATGCTCCAGTGGATGGCACTAGGTTTGTTTTATTTTTAGCTCAACTCGCTAAAGACCAGTCGAGCTTATGCGATACCATGTTGTCTGGCATCAGTCCATCCGTCTGTCTGTTAACAAAATTCTTGTGAACGCAACTCTTCTGAAATCATAAATGATAGAAACATAATTCTTTTTGCATTTAGTTTGGTCTATAGTCTAGTTGTGCACCATATATTTCGTTTGAGCCTCTGACCCTCAGGGTCTTCTAAAATGGGTGTGGTTATTTTCCCCTATATAACTCTATGTAATCTTGTGAACTCCAGTTCTCAGAAAGTATTATTGATAGAGAGATAATTCTTTTTGCATTGTAATCAATCTCTGGTCTATTTGTGCCCCTGATATTTTTTAGCTTCTTTACCCTCAGGGTCTTTGAAATGGATGTGGTCATTTTCTGCTATATAAGTCTCTGTAACCTTGTGAAAGCCCAATTTTCAGAAATGGGTGTGGTCATTTTCTCCTATGTAACTTTTTTTATCTTGTGAACAACACTTCTCAGAAAGTATAATTGACAGAGAGTTAATTCTTTCTGCATTATCATGAGTCTGTGGTTTTGTTGTGTACCTGAGATTTTGTTTGAGCCCCTGACCCCAATGGTCTTTAAAAATAGGTGTGGTCATTTTCTCATATGTACATGTTAGTCTATGTAATCTTGTGAAAACCAGGTATCAGAAAGTATAAATGACAGAGAATTAATCTTTTTGCATTATTATGCGTTTGTGGTGTGCTTGTGGTGTAGATGTGCACCTGATATGGTTTCAATAAACAGTTTCGCATAATCTCTAACCTGATTTGGCCCCGGTCAATTATTTTAATAATAAGAGCTGAGCCTTGATCTTCATACTGTATGCATGAAAATTAAAATAATGGCATATTATGAGGTATCATTAAAATCTGTAAGATATTTGCAAGATTATGGGAAATTTTCATTTTCTGAAACATGTGTTCATAGGCAATGAGCTGGGGCTTATTAAAGGGGTCTACCACAGTAAGGGGCGCCAAAAGGGACATCATGATTTTCAGTGTTTTTGATGGTCATATTGATTTCTCCTTAACTACACGGTCAGTCCCTAATTCACTTTTATATTTTATTGATATAGATACACTCTTTCTTTGATATGAATTTTATTCCCCAAATATTTACGGAATAATGTTGTTTCCGCAATAGAAGATGCCCCGCGGTACCGTCAAATGTTCTCTATTTTCCCCTTTGTCGAGCACATTTCTACATCTTATTCTAAGTTATAGGTATAATCTTGTGTAAGCATGATAAAGTGTAAGATTCATTCTTTTTAACCATATATATACTTTGATTGGTATGTATTTTATGATAGTATTATATGACGCTGGGTTAAGGGTGCACGTCATGGGATGACGTCATGAAAAAACTGTTTACTGTAACCTATTTTGTGAGAGCCCCTGATCTCCAGGGTCTTTGAAAATGGGTGTCGCTTTAGTGAATTTAACACAAAAAAAAAACCCAGCCAGTAGAGTTTCAGTTTCATCAGCCACTTCTGGTTATTTTAGGGTATTTCTTGCTAGTAGAGCTGCTGCTGTTATACATTGGTGTTCTGTCACATCCCTGTGTCTTTATTTATTGATTGACAGGCTTCACATGCAAAATTATCTATTATAAACTGTAGTTTACAAAAACTGAAGACAAGATTTATTCAGAAAAAGAAGAGATAAAAAAGCTTTTTTTTTTGTAATTAGAAAAAAACTTTCAAAAAAATTCTCTTCACAGTTTGGATTCAGCTTTCTGAAATTAAGTTGTAAAATATTTTTACAACTGTCTTTACTTGTGGGACCTGCTTGTTATTTTAGTTTACATGTCACTGATAGCATGATTTATGTATATTCTTCTTTATTTCTTTACAGTCAACCTAAATACATGGTAACATTTCCCTACCCTTACATGAATGGACGACTTCATCTCGGTCACACGTTTTCTTTGTCAAAGTGCGAGGTAAGAGGGGATATACATGTATCAGCTGTTTTATTGATTGAAATTATTTGTTTTATGCCAAATAAATTAATATATTTTCTTGTAGATAAAAAAAATGTCAATTTCCAACAAAAATGGAAATTTCATATCATATTTCATTAACTACCTGTAGCATAGTTGACACAGTTATTATATATTTTGTGTCTACTTGCTTTATAGAGAATGTTGTATATATGTATGTATGATTAAGTATACAGACAATATAAATCATAATGATATGAAATTCATATGTAGGTACACATGTACTTGAATTAGTTTGAACTTATGTTTTTTATGTATTCTTGAAATACAAAAAAAAAGAATTTTATCAATTTTTTTTCAGATACTCAAATTAGTGAAAATTTTTATATGTACAGGTGAAATACATAATATTTTCTAAATTTAGTTTTCAGTTGGATATCAGAGAATGCGAGGAAAAAAATGTTTGTTTCCATTTGCGCTTCATTGCACAGGAATGCCAATCAAGGTAATGCAGAATTTGTACGGCAACATTAATTGTATATAGTGATGATTCATTTGTCCGGAATTCGTTACTCCGGAAAAATTGTTACTCGGGACGATTTCTCCGGGAACAAATGTGCATAGTGCAAAAATGATCCGATAATCTGGAAATCCACATTCTGGATCGGGATGGTAGTTTTCGAGAAAGAACGTGCAGATCATATGTTATTTTGTTGTGTTGGTCAAGACGATATGGACATGTTTTCATAGCAATTAATTTTTACCTGGAGAAATCTACTCTGACATGTTTTCACAACGATTAATTTTACCTTGAAAAACTAAATGACCTGTAAATCAGCAAGTACTGTAAATTGGGTATCTGATATCTATCAAGTTAATAAAAAATTACAAACAAAAATGAAACAGTCTTTTATTTTCAATGAAGAGAAAATTCATGCACTTAAGATGATTTTACCAATAAAAAAACAACAAAGACAAATGCCCCCACCTCCTCCCCCCAACCCAACCACCCTTTCAGAATTTTGCACCCAAGTTATCAAATTTTTAACATAATTCAGTTTCCTGAAAAAATTTGTTAATCCGGATGAATTCCTTGGGAACCAATCTTCCGGACTAACGAAACATCATTGTATATGTATGAAGCATAAAGTCTCTAATACATGTACATGCTTAATTCTGGTTTATAATTTATTTTGTTTTATAACGATGTAATTTATTTTGTTTTATAAAGATGTATGAAGTATGACTCCAAATATCTATCATACATAACAAATACATGAGTGTAAGTATTAAGTGAAATATTGTTTTGAGGATTTATGGTTGTTACTTTTAAGGCATGTGCAGACAAGCTTAAACGGGAGATGGAGGACTTTGGTTTCCCCCCAGAATTCCCTCCTGAAGAAGAAGAGGAGAAGGAGAAGGAAAAAGAGGTCACAATCACCGACAAATCCAAGGGAAAAAAGGTTGTTATTAGTTGTCAACCCGAGCATGCAATCTGAAAAATTCAAAATTTTCAAATTAAGTATGTAACTGTAAGATATGCTCAATTAGAGAAATCTATTTTAGTTGTACTTTTGCATCTTTAGTTGAAGAGCTGTGTTTATAAGAAAATTAATTACATTAAAAAAAGAACTGAGTGACTACATCGAAGAAATGTTTGCAAAAATGTGATTAAGAGAAATGTGGTTTGTTTACAAGTTAATGATTAACATGTAAATGTTAGATAAATACATTACTAAAAATCTCTAAACATTTTAGAACAGATGTATCAGTATCGCTCTTTATTAAAATCAGCTTTTCCAATATTTTTAAGCCGCAGTATTGTCAATGGAGAAAATGTTGTTATTGCCTTATATTTGATTGTGTGTACCTGCTTGTCTCCAGTTTTAACATTATTTTACACAGTCACTGTATTATGGGAAGGAAGTTTTTGTGAATTGGCAATTTTCCATGATTTTGTGCAATTCCAATGGACCATTTTATAAGGATCAGCACATACTTTGATGGACCATCTTTCTAAAATTATGGGGCTATGGCATACCACCCCTGTCCTTCCTAATCACTTGTCCATATTAGCTTTGACTTAGATATTTACTTTCCTTGTTTTATCTACAGAGTAAGTTGAAGGCCAAGACAGGAGGTTTGAAGTACCAATGGCAGATCATGGCATCACTTGGACTGACTGACTCCGAAATCAAAAAGTTTGCCGAACCCAACCATTGGCTGTCTTATTTCCCACCTCACTGTAAAAACGATCTAAAGAGAATGGGACTAAAGGTATATCACATACATGTAAATTCAGCTTGGAATGAAACATGGCATCCTAGATAGGCTACAAACATTAGTTCATACATGTACATGTATGTAATATGACAGGGTGCATATAACACAGGTCTTGTTGTTATGCTATGACAATGACTTGATAGCCTGTGCTCACAGGAGCTCAGCACCAACAACCCTCAATTGTATACGCCCCTTCTCTACAGTACTTTCATTTTCCTTCAAGGAGAATCACGATCCGTTTTGAAATTCTGATAGTCCTGCTTGAACAGCAAATTTCTTAGAGTTGATCTATTATACAAACAAATTTGTGATTTGCACATGTCTACTTATCTTTAAACTAATCTGAAATAAACATAACTCACAAACATAACATCTCAAACTATAGTAAACTAGCTTAGTGTAATCGTGCTCGTGTGGCAAGGTATAGAAATAAATCAAACGAATTGAATTGACTTTCAATATTATTTATTATTTGTAAACGAAATATACTATCTGTAACGTAATAAAATAACAAGTTTTCTAATAGCCAAATAAAACAAGTCCAAAATCAAATATAGTGCTAACTAACTAAGATACGGTATCTAAATAGACTAAGTATAAACTATAAAATAATCCGAAATAAACTAAGTTCTCACAAGAACTAAATATCAGAAATAACACTATTTCTATTTAAGCCAAAATTAGTACTAGCCAACCACAGTGGCTATTCAAAGAGAAACCTACATTGCTAGATACGCCAGCAGAATGACTACAATTCACTCTGCAGCTCTTTATATACTGACTTATCACATGATAATGATACCGAAACCTGTTATAAGGTGTCTTTTCATTGGCTGAGCAGTAAAAGTATTAACCAATCAAAATGCTCAATGTAAAATGATTACGGTAAAGCGGAAGTTATGAAAAGTATCTACGAGCAGAAGACAAAATAGTAAAATGACATGAAAGAAAGGATAAATAATGGCATTTACGAGTTAAATAAAGTATAAACAGGTAATTTAGAAGATGCAATTATGAAAAATAAGTGCGCTCTGCCACACTTAGAAACATCCGATTAGTAATGAAAATATTTTTCTTCGTACAAAGTCAGAGCGGACCAGAAATCTACAAATAGATGCAAGGAGTTCCCCCCATCTCAAATGTCATTGTTTGAAAGTCTGACAGCGTCACTAACTTGATCAGAAGTATTCAAATTTACTGCTGCACTCATAATTATTAACCAATCAGAGAGGGGCTTTCCCTGTCCTTGTTTAATTTATACACTTCCAGAACAGTTTGTTGTAGAGCGAAGGAAAATGGCCAAGGAAGGAGTAAAACCTGTTTCTTGGCTTATTTAGGGCAGTTTGTGATGGATATTTAAAAGTTATGTATATGTTTGGTTAGTTTTAAAATAGCTAAAGATGATACAGCCAAAAAAATTATGACCATATAATTTTGCTTCATGGAATGCACTGATCAAGCATGTCTGTTGGATATTTGTAAAATAATGGAGAGTGAAATTCCTTGAAATAAAATAAGAAAAGGAGGATGCGATTGTAGATCCGTGACATTGAGCTCCTGTGCCTGTGCTACAGTAACCAGACTCCTTAAGTAGCTTGTTTATTGTCAAAATATTGAAAATAATATACGTCAAGTAAATGAACTGGGTCACACTGTTTTATATTACTGAACAGTAGCCTACATACATGTATCTGTAAACATTACAAGTAAATAATGTGGGTCACATTGTCTCATAGTATACATTGCAGTACGTGTACATTACTACAGTGTATAAATCAAGAAACTTGACAGCATCTTGTACATAAAAAAGGCTTTTAGCTTTTTGCATTTTATCCTAGAAGATACACATAAAAGTCTGTCACATGTTCGACTGTACATGGACATACAATTAAATCTAGTTATAGTAGATCACCTGAACTCTCAGTTTGCAACCATTTCAAATAGAAAATTATAAAGGCAAAAAGATTTACAGACATGTATGTGGCTCAAGCATATGGATTTTGCTACCTGAGAAAACTGAAATGTATTTAAAGGCCAGAATGTTGCACCAAAGCTAAAAGCAACTAGGGGGATTGTCCTTGCAAAAACTGAAAACAGGAAAATTTGGCTGATTTTGGAAGAGGAGTACTGTTGATTCTAAATTAGACCTTGAAAAATCCCTGAGTAAAGACCTGTAGAATGTACATGTATAATACATGTATGTCCATCTGTAATTGTAGGTTGACTGGCGTAGGACGTTTATTACCACCGAGGCCAATCCTTATTACGACTCGTTTGTTCGATGGCAGTTCATAAGACTGAAAGAGAAAAATAAAGTCAAGTTTGGAAAAAGGTTAGTTAAATGTTCTAAGTTTTGTCTGGTGTTTGATATACACATGTACGTGTACAAATATAGCGTATCTTTCTCAATGAATCACCGAATGTCCAACTTCTGTTGGAGACCTTTAAATTAATTACATGATAAACAAATCACCTGAATGATTGTATGGATATGGCTAAGATGGATCAGATGATTCCTAAACTTGTCACTCATCAGCTCTGTTGCCATGTATACATGTAAATTTATATTCCATCAGCTCTGTTGCCATGTATACATGTACATGTACATTGTATATACTATCAAGGCTTTATGTTTATGTATTTTTGTTCAAGTTAATGTTTATGTTACAGATGTCTTTAAAAGATGGCTACTATGTGGCAATACACAAGATCGCAAATGCAGTGCGTGAGGCCATAATTAAAAAATTGTTTGTTTCCCCTCGCCCCGACCGGGTCAGGAAAAACACTGCCGAGTCAGATTTTTTTATAGCCAAAAAGTCCAATAATTTTTTTTTTGGTTGGTCCAGAAATCGAATCATGGCCATGTCCATTCTATCCAAATAGAATTGTAAATCAACTCAGTAGCTTTCTCATTCCTACATTATTATAAGAAATCTTGCTGTATCCACCCACACCCCGTCTTTCATTCACGTTGGCTTTGTATTACGTATTATTGGTGCATTGATAATTATCTCTCTCTCTTGTAAATATCCTCCCAAAATTTTTTGAGAACATGATAGACGAGCGCTCGGTCTACAGATGTAAAATTTCAACAAGCCATTCGAACTATGCGAGTGCTTTACATGTATAGTATACGCATGTGACCAATCTAGTTCCTCAACTTACTTGTGAAATCTCCTTTCACGGATAAGCGTTTGAACGCTATATAAAGACCCATCGCTCATTTGGAACGGTCCGCTGAGTGGGCCAAAATTCAGGCATATTATCTAAATGCATAAAATCGAGTGAATAAGAAAAAAAACTATTGTAAACGTGGAAATTTTCGTTTGGGGGTAATTTTCGCGAATCAAGTGACGTTGCCAAAATTTTCCCCACGCGAAAATATCACCGCTGCATTCTCGCAATAAGAAAGACATTTTTATCGCAAATATTTCCCCCACGCGAAACGTCTTGATGTTATAATCGCTAAATCCCCCCCCCCCCCCCCCCCCCCCCCCCCCCCCCCCCCCCCCCGTAATTGTACTCGGTTATGATTAACTTACATTTCTCTAGCGGTTGTCGGCGGTCCTTGCTAACTTCTTGCATCGTGAACGTCATTATCAATAGACTCAATATTACAATGAGTTCTTGATGTTGTGCGATTATTTTTCACTTTCGCTGTTAACAAACAATAAACAGACCGAGAAAGGAAAGTATATCTTTTATATCATGCACAAGAAAATGCCGGCCATTTATATTCCGTAACTCGTGGTTGCGCATGGTCAATATCTATACAAATTCAATATTTACAAGTTGTAAAAAAGAGTCGAGATGTAATCGTTCTATAGTGCATCTTATTCTTGCAGATTTGACGTTGCCGTAAAATAGCCCGTTACGCCGCGTTGCGGAAATATTTATCATGTGCTAGTATCTTGGGACAATTTTTTTTATATAGAGTAGGTTTTACAGGACAACGTAATTTTCTTTTGAATATGTTCAATAAAAAAAATAGACATTTCAAACTTAAGGTGGCTCCCTACTCGAACCGTTATAGGTTTTTCCTTATATGCAGCAGTCTGCGTATAACGTTTTACAATAGCTGGTGAGGGACGAGCCAGCGCATTGAAAAACACAGACAGAAGATCTTAAATGGCAAAAGAAGCAAAAGATGGTACAATCTATCAATGTCCACACCAATCATATAGTATAATTTCTTAGTTGAAAATGTAATGAAATTATAAGGGGGTACCCTTATGTTTGTAGCCATATCTTGATCATTTATAAAATTGTATACCTGAATGCGATTTTTTCACCATCTATATACATTATCGTATAAAATGATCAATTTGAAGAAATTCCATCTGTTGTTTTTTGCACAAAAATGTGATATACCATATATTAATTGTCGAAAATATGATATCATTATAAGGGGGTACCCCTATGTTTAGAGCCATACATCGATCATTTCAAAAACTGTGTACCTGTATGTGATTTTTTCTTCATCTACATACATAATTTGAGGAAATATTACAAAATGAAAAAAATTCATCTGTTTTTTTATGCAAAAAGGTGGATTTAAGAAAATATTCTTGGTCAAAAATAATATGACATTATAAGGGGGTACCCTAATGTTTGGAGATAAATCATAATTAAATTTATGTTACAATATCATTTTATGTGTTGTATTTCTTCCATATGACTTGTTATCATAAAATAAAACAAAACAAATAAACATATTCGTATCATCACTGAATTTGGAGGGTTCAAACGCATATGATGGATATTTGATATTTCTCAATTTTTAAGTGCTAGGGTACCTTTCATTAATGTACTGTATCTTTAATGAAAACAAAATTACCTATCTATGTCTGTGTTCATTATGTCATTTTGACTATTATGAATAGAAAATAATCTTAAAATACAAAATTCATCTGTTAAACTCACGAGTAGGGACCCACCTTAACCAGCGATAGAAATTGAGACATAACGGGTATTTTTACGGAAAGCAGGCGGCGATTTTCCCCGAAGTCGCCGGCTGCCAGCTCTTATAGTCTTTATCGTATCAATTAGAAACACGGAGTGTGACTGTGCAGCTGTAAGGAGTCCAGTAATTTTCAATTTCAATTTTGGATTAAAGCGACTTTAAACATATTTGATACATGTAGTTCTGGCAGCAAAAAAAAAAAAAAAAAAAAAAGTACCTGCCTGCCGGGTCGCTTGGAAAAATCAGACCCGGGGGAGGGGAAACAAACAATTTTTTAATTGTGGCCTGAAGCATGTCCGCTCTGATTTTTCATTTAATCACCTACTTAAACCATTGTTCAAAACTTGGGCACCTTTTCTGCCCAAGTAATTTGATGACGTCATAACAATGGAGAACAATTGAAGAGTGCGCTAGAACATTCGTATAGTCTTGGTCAGAAGTATTTACGATCTTCCGTATTGTTGCAAGCAATTCAATCAGTGGCAAATACATGTAGAAATCACTACGTTGGAACTTTATGTTGGAACAGATAACAAAATCTAATGTGTAGATTAAATAATTTTGATAAAAGGGGTTTAAGTATTTAAAAGTTTATCTGAGCAAATACATGGTAATGTACATATATTCAGACTGCATTTTGAGTATACATAAGACTTGTAAGAGACACTAATATTGTCACACTACATGGAGTGTATAAGCGTAATATTGCTATTTCCTTTTTCATACAGGTATGTATGTTCTCTCTGATTTTATATTTTAGATACACAATATACTCACCAAAAGATGGGCAGCCATGTATGGACCATGACAGGAGTACAGGAGAGGTAGGCTGGTACAATTTTATTACCATTAATTTAGAAATTTTCTTTATATTCATTTTCATGAGACAACTGTCAAATATTCATTCACAGTTTGAAATATTTATGAGTTATTTTAAGTTGATGAATGAGATGAAATAAATTTCACTAGAGACCAACCATCACAAATAAGAATTGGCTGGAAGTATTCTTCATTATCTGGTACATGTACATGTACATATAGATGCATGTAATATCAAAGTTTGTTTTATGCATCTTTTCAATCTATTGTCTTGAGGTACATACTTTTCTTGTACCCTCAAAATACAAGTTATGAATAGCAATCATCAAATTTTGTTGTATGTGGGATTTGTTGTTGTATGTGTGATTTGTTGTTGTATGAGTGATGTGTTGTTGTATTATATTTCAGGGTGTGGGTCCACAGGAGTACACCCTTATCAAACTGAAGGTTCAGAAACCCTACCCACCTAAACTCAGGTAAATCATCCATAAGTGCACATGTTACCCTACCCACCTAAACTCAGGTAAATAATACATAAGTGCACATGTTACCCTACCCACCTAAACTCAGGTAAATCATACATAAGTGCACATGTGACTCTACCCACCTAAACTCAGGTAAATCATACATAAGTGCACATGTAACCCTACCCACCTAAACTCAGGTAAATCATACATAAGTGCACATGCAACCCTACCCACCTAAACTCAGGTAAATAATACATAACTGTAAATATAGGAAGTGAACCTAGTAAACATTTCATAGTGTCTGCTGTGCATATGTGATGGTTCAGATATCTTGCACAGTGAGTAAGGTGTCCATGAAGGTACCTAGGTTTTATTTCATGAGAGTATAAGATTGATCTCTCTTGAAATGCTTGTGATTTTAGCTGCTTTGGGGAAAGTGTCTATCTGAGGGACTTTTCAGTTTTGTAAAACTCAAAATTAGAATAGAGATGTGTTGTTGTGTTACCCTGCCTAGTCTCAACCAGAAGAGAGTCTGCCTCTTCTTGAAATTCTGAATTTGGCCCCAGGACCAGTCACATTTTCACCTGTTACAGATGACATATAATAAATAGCACATATCTCGGGCTGACATATAAAGTGTTTATGTTCAGCTTGGTAACTTGTGCAACATGAAATCCCATTTAAAACCAGTGTGGGCAGAACTCCCATATCAAGGGTCAGGTAAAACTGAAGATTCCAATATCCTTAATAATGATAGGAAAAGTTTTACCTGACCCAGCTAAATTTCACAAGAAAATGACAATCACTGAATCAGATTTCATGAAAACAAAAATGTCAAACACTGCGGTTGAGAGCTGTCAGTCTCCCAGTGGCTGCTCAGTTTACCAACAATGGACACATTGTACTGAATATTGATGAAAAAATACTTTTGTTCATTGTTTTGCAATGTAGAATTTGTGCAGGAATGGTGTCCTTATGTTAAGTGATCATAGCATCCAGTGCGTAAGATTTGATGTGATGTTCTGACATGATTTACACTGGATAATAACCAAAAAAAATTATTTACAAAATTCAAATGGTGCCAGTCCGTGCAAAAAATGATTTCATGCAGATTTATGCTTAGTTTCAAAAATCTGTTGACATTTTCTATTATTGACTGGTTTTCAGCTATTTTGAGCATTGTAGTATTTAATAATTCTATAATCTGAAGTACCATGTATTTGACATCTTTAATACAAAAATATTGAAATCTGAACCAATTTTAAAATTGGACTTATATGACATGTACATGTACATGTATGTAGTTGCAAGCACGTAACTCAGGCTGACATATTTGTGTGTGTTAAGCTTGGTAGCCTGTGCTACATTAAATTCCATTGAAAAAACTGTCCGGTCTCTATAGCTGCACAGTTAACCAACAATGGAAACATTGTACAATGTATCATACTTTGTGGTTTAAAATTTGATAAGAATAACTCTATTCTGATTTTTTTCCTACTCTGTTCTTTTACAAACATGTGTGTTATTGAAGTGTGCATGTACAGTATTTAGAAGACAAGGAAAACTGCTTTTAGCTCTCTCTTTGAACAATTTCATACTAAGGTACAATTTATAACTTGTACCTTAGAGAAAATTATTTGTGTCCAACAATATTCTGACCAAGCGGAGGGTTAACTGAAGAAAATTCACAGAACTTGGAGGGGAAATATTGGTTAACTCCCTTTAACTCACTGTTAAACTGTCTAGACCTATGAAATGAATTCGTACCATTATCCAAACTTCGGTAAAATTACGCTGTTTCTTAAGGATGTAATTTGAATGATGCAAAAGTCGAGTACAGCCAGGTTAAAGTACAATGCACAAAAAATGTGATCGACATTTTCAAGACTTACCTCAACCTGACTCCAGATTTGCTGATACTCTACATGTTTCTGGTATAATGATGCCATAAGATGCAAAGATAAATTAACAGCTATTAAATGACACAAGTTGATAAAATACTCATCCTTAACGTTGAATATTTTATCCACTAATGCCTGAATCCACTTGTCCAAACATGGCATCTTCTTGCAGATAGCAGTGCAGTTCATCCTTGAACTTTATATGGTGTGACACTTGATCGACTTGCTACATCACATTTATTGGAAGTGTACTAGTGGGTGACCTAGATTTTGACATATTTAATCATTGGGGGTAGACGGCGTCGTTTGATAATGGAAAATACATGTTTTGAATCTGTGTTAAAGCAGTCAATGCATTTGGCATTTTTTTAAGGAATAAATCCATGTATATTTCAAAATCACGTGATAGGCTATTGCATTGATCAAGGAAACAAATGACAAGCACGTAACTCAGGCTGACATATTTGTGTGTGTTAAGCTTGGTAGCCTGTGCTACATTAAATTCCATTGAAAAAACTGTCCGGTCTCTATAGCTGCTCAGTTAACCAACAACGGAGACATTGTAGAATGTATCAGACTTCCTGGTTAAATATCTAATTAACGTCTGTATTCAAATTCTTTCCCTTCTCTGTTATCTTTAATTCATGTTTTATTACATGTAAGACTTGAAATGTACATGTATTTAGAAGTAAAAGGAAACTACATTTAACTCTATCTTTTAAGATTTCATACAAAAATGCGATTTCTGTCATTATGCAAGAAAAAAGTCAGATTTGCAATTTTTTGTTTTTATGAAAGATACATGATTTATATTTCAGTAAATGTAAAGACAAGGACATATACCTGGTGGCGGCTACGCTCCGACCAGAGACTATGTTTGGTCAGACCAATGTGTGGATAAGACCGGACATGAAGTATATTGCACACGAGTTGGCTAGTGGAGAGGTCTACGTGTGTACACGGAGAGCGGCCAGGAATATGAGCTATCAAGAATTCACAAAGGAGAACGGCAAGGTGGACGTAGTCGCTGAACTTGTTGGTCAGGTAGGAGATTTAGATAGATATCCTTCAGTAGACTTCTGGGAAATGATAAGAGAACTTCACAAGATACTTTGTCAAAATTTAAACACAAATTTTGGACACTCAGTCTTTAGGAAAACTCACTAGCCTGTCATGTTGGGCTACCAGAAATTCTTTTAGGCTAGTAGAAATTGTCTTAGACTAATAAACTATACAACTGTTCAGTAGAACTAGTCTTCAGGCTAGTGCTTCAAAGTTTTCATGAAGACTGGACACTTAAATAAAGTTACTTGATGCATACATTTGAATGCCTAAAATGTGCTAAGATTTAGAAAAGTTTAAATGAATAAGAGTCTCTGTTTGCAAAATGATTTAAAGATAGAAATCTGTATGTCACTAAAAAAAGTAGGAATCTTACAGGACATTATGGGTATTGCTTTGTCGGGACCTTTGACCAGCTATAAGACCATCTACACCCTCCCTATGCTTACAATCAAGGAGGACAAGGGAACGGGCGTGGTCACCAGTGTACCCTCGGACGCTCCAGATGATTTTGCTGCCCTCAGGGATCTCAAAAACAAAGAGGTAAAACTTCATTTGTAGCACAGAGTTACTTGTACTTTGAGACATAAAAATTACATGTATCAGATACATGTACAAGCTGGTCGTTATATCAACTAATTCTGTTGAACCCAAGTTGAAGTGCCAGGAAGTTTCATTGAAAACAACTTGATTCATACATTGTATATATATGTCAATTATAGTGTTATTTATAAGAATTGTAACTAATGTTATTTGTGTACATACATGTATACATTTATATGTTATTATTTTTTAATTTTAGGCATTTAGAGAAAAGTACGGAATAAAACCTGAAATGGTTCTGCCTTATGATCCAGTAAGTCAAACTACATGTAGATTTACATGTAAGAAATATTTACATTTATGCAATGAAAGGAATAAGGAAAATATATTCTTATTTGAAAAATGTATGTGTTAAAAGCAAACTTATATTTTGCCATTCATAGCAAAGATATCATGCCTTGATATCATACATGTACATGTATTTCTATGAATAGGTATCAATTTTATCGATAATTGTGTTTGTATTTGGCTAGTGTGTGTCATAAATAATTCCTGTTCCATGTGTCTATTTATACAATATAGGTACCAATTATTGATGTACCAGAATTCGGTAAGCTTTCTGCTGTCACCGTCTGTGAACAGCTAAAAATACAAAGTCAGAATGATCGGGACAAACTACAGGAAGCCAAGGAAAAAGTCTACCTGAAAGGATTTTATGAAGGGGTAGGTTCACATACATGTTAAAACATGTTAGATGGTCTTTTTCAACATTTATAAGAATTTTACAGTTAAACTTATCCCTTTATTCTGAATTAGTATTTTCAACATTTCCTTGTTTTCCAATGGTATTTCTCATTTGTCCCTTCTATACAAAAGTAAAAGTCCTCTTATAACAACATTAATTCTTATGAGGGGCACAGTCTGTTCAAGTCTCAATCTCTCGTAGATTTGTAGATTTTGGAAATCTGTGCAACATTATCTAGCTCTGTACAGACTGTCTGAGTGCTAACTCAGCTTATGTTCAGAACTTACAGTACATTCAGTTGACTTAAGTTTATAAAGACTTGAAGTTTAGTTGTTTCTAAATTTTTGTTTTATATTTTAACAATGAATCCTTTACGATGCTGACTATGGGCTCTGAATATACAAGTGAATATAGCAAAAAAAATCAATGTCTAATTTGTTGCATTATAATTATAATAACAAAAAGGATTCTGATGGAATAGTTAGAATCCTTAATTACTGTTGAAACATAAAACTGAATCCATGACAGAATTTATCAGGATATCAGATAAGATGACGAAATTCAGTAATTTGTTGTCACATTTTACTAGAAAATATTTCTTAGAGGGAAAATGAGTAAATATGTAAAGTTTCAATCACATACATGTACATCTATTGCCAGAACTAATTGAGTGTGGAAATTTTAAATCTGTATCAGAATCAAAAGATATTTCTTGATTCACAATGAATTATTGGATGCAGGCAGGTGGTCTGGGGGAGAACATCTCCTATACGACCCACTGTACAGTGACCACCATGGAAAACACACACATGATTACACGACCCACTGTACAGTGACCACTATGGAAAATACACACATGATTACAAAAAGTCCCACAAGCTAACCTACCATTTGTAATGTGTGACAGCAAATCCAATACATGTACACTTTTTATCAAAGCATCATTTGCAATTATCCAATTTCTTAGAAACGTGAAAAATATATAAATTGCAAATTAATTTCCACGAGCACATGCTGTTCAGACTACTTTCTGCTGTAGATTGTAGATTTTGGAAAACTGTGCTACATTAATGAGTTTTGTATGATTCCATTCAGAGTATGATATTTACCTTTGATACATTCATACATAACTGACAGATAGGTTGATGTAGTTATCACCATCATTGTAGTTCTGTTTGAATATACATATAAATACTTTCTGTGGATGAATCAGGTAAGGAATAAGGATTCAAAATACTTATATCTATAAAGATAATTATGTTTATTGTGAAAAAGAAGGATTTCTAATAGTTCAATTGTTTGAAAAAAATATTTGTTTATACCACATATTGTAGGTAATGCTTGTGAAAGGATATGAAGGTCAGAAAGTACAGAATGTGAAAAAACAGATTCAAAAACTGATGGTGGACAGGGTAAGTATAAGTACATGTAAATGTACATTGTATGCATGTTTAATTTAAATAAATTGTATAAATATTTCTTCCGAAGAAAGATGAAATTAATGGTTGCTTTGTGCTCATGTGTCTTTTATTGAATTATCCATGTAATATTTTACATCGCTTCATTTGACTAGCAAAGCAGAATGTAGAAATATGTCATATTTTTCTTGGGATCACAAATTAAAAGTAAACTTCTTTTCTGTATGTAGCAAAAATTTATCACTTTGAGACTCCATACCTAGATCAATTCAAGGACACTTTCAAGGTCAAGGTCACACAAGAGGCGGGCATTTAGAATGGCAAAATTTATGTTCTTGAACACTAGTTTAAAATAAAATTTCACTAAAACTACATGTATATCACAAGTTGAAACCAAGGGAACATCTTTAATAAAAATGTCAATACAGACCCAAACTATATAAAAAATCTTATATGTATGTCTGCCACTTTGTGTTACTATCCTTACTTTCAAGACAGTAATGTTTTTATGCCCAAGTAATCTGAGATAGATTGTGACATGTCTGTTTATCCACAGAATTTTAACCTTGTCTAAACAGTAAGTCTTGATTAGTTAGTGATACTTGTGTATTCCTTTTGGAAAGACCTTTCAATTGAAACCAAAAATAAGGACTTTGTGACGTTGGTTTTTAAGTTTCAGTTTAAGTTAAGGACATTCATATTTTGCATGTGTTTTCCTTTTGCCATGACCAATCAATTTGTACGAAACATTAACCTTGACCTTGGAATATGATAAACTTTTTCCATTGCAGCTTTTTTACCGAAAAAGATACCAACAAGGGCAAATAATGTTCCCCATGCATTTTATTTTCTTATTCTTTAAAAGTAGAAAAATCTTTTCTTTTTTAGAAAGAGGCTGTGATATACATGGAGCCAGAAAAACAAGTCATGTCAAGGTCTGCCGATGAATGTGTAGTGGCTCTTTGTGACCAATGGTAAGTGTGTATAACATAAATCCTGAAGCACATAATATAATGTGAAGCATTCCTTGTACTGTGATGTCATTATTTCTTGAATGTACATCAAATTTGGTAATGCAACATTAAAGGACAATAACTCTTTCCAATTAAATCCTATGATTATCTGGAAATCAATATTGTCTGACAATCTAATTACAAACATATTGGTTCAGATACATGTACAATATAACATCTTATTTTACTGGCAACAATGCTCCGAATAATGAGCTGTTACAAAGAGAGACAGATTTTTTTAGGGGGGAGGGGGTTTTCAATGTTCTTTAGAAGTAATTTGCTTGGTCAGATAAATATATATTTTATAAAAGTCATTGAAAATTATGAAAGTGGGAGATTGTATTTTACACCATATTTATATCTATTACATGTAGATCACATTGAATCAAAGCAAGCTAATTTTGGCCAGTAAAGGGGTAGGGCCACGAAGCCCCTAAAACGGCCCTGCAATTTCCCTTAAAATCAAACTTAATGAGAAATACTTGATAAATCACATAAGATATGAATGTTTCCCGCTTTTAATGAAAGGAACATATCACCAACCGAAGCACCATTGGAGGCCTTATGACGTCATTTTGACGTTATTGACAAAACATGGTCAAAAATGCTCGAAAATATGTCTTTAGTAGAGAATTTCAATGTGGCCACATGCGTCATGCGTCAAGAAACATAAAACTTTTATGACAAAAAGATATAATGATTATCTTTCATTTGTAAATTTTTCATGTTTCTCGATGCATGTGGCCAATGTTAATTTTTAAGAAACATGTAGGATTTGCAGCAATTTCACGGAAAATTGCCGATTTTGGGTTTTTCAAAGGGCTTAAAGTTACTGATAAATGCATTATTTACAAAATCTCAACGCATATATAGTGAAGTACTTAACAAAGTATCTAATCACAAAAAAATATTCAATCAATTCAAATGTTAAGAAACAGGGCCGATTTTGGGGCTTCGTGACCCTACCCCTTTGTGGAAACCTCCCTTTGGAGGACTTTCGTTCATACAAAAAAAAAACAAACGTGCATTCACACAATCCAGACCATACATAGATGACAGAAATGTATGGTTTCCTATTCTTAATACATTGATCGCATGCTCTTTGAATGTGACTACAGGATTGTGGCCTTAATCTGGCATTTCTGTTAAGTCACCTAGTTTTATCTGATATCACTTCATATTTCATTTTGGTACAAGCGATAAAAATAGCACTGTAACAATAGTAATAAAAGGACAAAAGTGACATTAGGTAAAATTTATAAGTTCAGTATTTGCAATTCATGACGATATTTGTAGTCCATGTAACACTTGTTCATAGTGTGATTTAGATGATATAGTATCAGTGTTAAGTGAAGCAATTATGTAGTACATGTTTATGAGCATTTCATATTGAGAATGACATTTTGTTTATAGATTTGTCGTATTTTGAAATGCAATATAAAAAGAAGGTAACTCGTGCCAGGTAACATTTTTATACTGGTAAATATAACCTTCTGACATTCAGACATGCTTATTACATGCACCTAAGAACACTCCATCTCTTACATAACTTGAAAAGATTTTAATTTGGAGTCCCTATTTTGACAGATTAAACCATTTCTTTGTTATTTTCTTTTTTGCATCTAGTACTGGTAAGTTTTAAACCTCAATTTAAAACCATGAAAAAAAATAAACTCAAAACCATGAAATTTGGTACAAATTCAATGTGTTTTCTTCATAACCTACAGAAATTGTTTATTTTTCATATGAAAGTGAAAAGGTTCTAGTAATTGTTCATGGCCATTGCATCTATATTTAGCAAGTAAACAGAGAAATAATGTATGTTAATATTATCTTTGACATTTTTTGTAGTGTGCCTATGAGTCTTGCCTT
This sequence comes from Pinctada imbricata, assembly GCA_033119305.1. Classification (NCBI taxonomy): domain Eukaryota; kingdom Metazoa; phylum Mollusca; class Bivalvia; order Pterioida; family Pteriidae; genus Pinctada; species Pinctada imbricata. The sequence continues at coordinate 62,300,740 of VSWD01000006.1, read as the reverse complement.
AAGGAATAAATTGAATTGAATTGCATTTTTGGCCGGATTGCAAAGCAATTCCGGTCTATAGATTGACAATGTCCATCTGCCGTCAACATTTTGGTTAAAGTTTCTGGTTGAGGCAAAATCTAAGGAACTATATGCAGTAGAAACTTTATATTATACATGAAGCTTGCCCATCACAAGACCTTTCAATTTATTCCATAACATTTGACCTAGTGACCTTGACCTTGGACTTTGACCTAGTTAAAGATTTTGGTTTAATTTCCTGGTTTAAGCAAAATCTATGGAACTGTATGCAATAGAAACTTTATATATGTAGGTTGCCTCTGACAAAATCTTTCAATTTATACCGTCACAGTATTATTTGACCTATTGACCTTGACCCAGTTAGTGACAAAAACTTACTTTGCAATCTTTAGCGGTGTTTTATTCAAACTTTGTATAGATATTTTGTTGGCAATACATATAAATCAAATGGCTCAAGGATTTGTCACATTTAAACTTTGTTTTACATGTTAGTTTGTTTTCTTCATAGGTGTTCAATTTTGAAAAGGACGCAAAACAGAATAAAAACAAGAAATTGTCTTAAGGGAAATTCTGTTTTCTTATGAGTTTGCAATGTACAAGCATTCCTTGTACTGTGATGACATTTTATGGATGTACATCAAATTTGGTAATGCAACATTAAAGGACAATAACTCTTTCCAGTTAAATCCTATGATTATCTGGAAATCAATATTGTCCTACAATCTGATTACATACATAATGGTTCAGATACAATTTTACTTGAACATCTTATTCTATTGGCATCTATGCTCCTAAGAGTGTGCTGTTGCAAAGGGAGACACATTTCTTTTTAATGTAGGGGGGTGGGGGAGGGGGGTTGTACAAGACTTTGAGATTTATACGTATACTTTAGTGGAAGAAAAAGAAGAAGGGACGCAATGCATTATAAACTTGTTTTGTTTCATCAATTAAATCTGAAGCATTATATTTCTCAACAAGCTATTTAAGTGAGTATGTTTTTTTTTAGAACAAGAGTTAAAGCAGGAAATTGGGAAAACAGTGTTGTTATTGTAGGTATTAGGCATTTTATTTTCTGTTAGAGAGAAAAGTATAATAGGTTGTTTTAGGTATCTCATTAACATTTTCAAAATAATAGATTCTGTTATTTGTGTGTAGGTACCTAGGTATCTCGTTTATTATTCCAAAATTCGGCATAATAGATTATTTATCACAGCTAGGATTGGACAGAAAAGTATAATGGTCAGTGTTTAGGTATTCAGTATTAAAAGTTAAAAAAACTCTGCATAATAGATTCTTTTTTTTGTGTGTGTAGGTATCTAGACTACGGTGAGCCAGAGTGGAAGAAGATGGCGTTAGAAGCCTTATCGAAGATAGAGACGTACTCTGATGAAGTCAGGAAGAACTTTGAGGCTACACTAGACTGGCTACATGAACATGCCTGCTCCAGATCTTATGGTCTTGGTACGTATTTCCAGGATCCTTATTATATCCCTGCCCTGAAGTTTAGTGAGGTTTAAGCCCTGGTCATAATCCGCCATGCATACTTTTTGGACATGGGTGTTTGGGGAGGCTTCGTGCGCTATGTTTTTTTGAAGATGCATGGAAGGAAGTGGCAAGAGTGCAAAAGAAGTGCGTCAACACATGTCCCATGTACGGTCATATAGAGTAGTTACATGCATCATATGCTGCGCACATAGTAAGTGCACTGTACATACTGACAATGTGCATGCAACTTGATGACAACATACTTTACCTGTGTGCCTCCCACGTTATCGTAAGGATGTCACACTTGCTCGTACTGCTTACACATGTGCATTGTACATACAACATATTTACAATGTGCATGTCATACGTCTTGATGCACCTGTAGACTGGACGCAGACCAAATGTAGCAAAAGTTCTGCTTACACTAAAACTGCTATGTCCTGTCTGCGTGCTCCCAACTCTGTACAGAGGCCTAATGGAACATAGTGCCTACGCACTGACAGTGTACGGATCCCCAAAGTTTGCCCATGTTTTTGCACGTAGACAGCACATACTTGCACGCACGGAGGGTTGTGACCAACGCTATACTGGCCTCATAAGTCTTTATTTAACAATTTCTTTGATGCATACTCTTTGTCATTATTGCAGTAAAACTAGTTACAGCCAATGACATTGTAGCACATGTATATACAGATAACATGCATGTATTCTATGTTTGTATGTTTCATTATAACAGGAACAAAGCTACCGTGGGATCCTCAGTACTTGATAGAGTCACTATCTGATTCCACAATATACAATGCTTACTATACAGTAGCACATCTACTGCAGGGAGGAGTGTTTGATGGAAGTGGGAAAAGTCCAGCTAACATCAGGTATCGTTACATAGCTCTGAAACTTGTCATATTACTATTCCATTAATGTTGTTTCAGTTTTGTATTTGACCATATCTTGATTAAAAGGGAAGGATAGGGATTAAATACACACATCTACAAAAACAAGTTCAGTAATTTGATACAATTGACAATTGATCAAGATTATGTTATATTGAATATGAACTATGGTCTTGTAGTCAGTGAGAATTACTGAAAAAGAATGTCATGCATAAACGATGTATTCTGTACGATAATTTGTCATATCAGGATAGTTCTAGTTGTTTCTAAGTTGATGCTTGATCTTCCATATTGCCATGTGAAATGGTCCTAATTTACATATTTAATTTTCCAGACCTGAGCAGATGACCCCTGAGATATGGGACTACATATTCTACAAGGACAAGCCCCTCCCTAAGACGGATATACCCAAGGCCACACTGGACAAGATGAGGGCGGAGTTCCTGTACTGGTACCCAGTAGATCTGAGAGTGTCGGGCAAAGACCTGGTACCCAACCATCTAACATACTATATATATAACCACTGTGCTATGTGGGACAAGGACAGGTTAGTACAGCCATTCAGTATTTTCCTGGTTGTTCACTTGTGAATTCCAGGTCACTAAAAAAATTACTTTAAATCAGAATGTTGAACTCTTATTCAGTTTTCAGTCATATTATTTCATTTAGTATTGCTATTTTTCTTTAAGAAAAAGTGAAGATCTATTTCCTCTGCAGAGAAGTTTAAAAATAAGGTTTTGATACTGAATGAATAAAGTGACCTGAAATTGATGAAATAAATGTACAGTATTTTGCTTTGTATTATTGCCATTCACATTTGTATTGGTTGGGGGACTCCCATTCAAACCAAACTGGGGAGAAAAATGAAGTAAATTTTACACTATCTTTGCAACATTCATGTTTCATACATTAGAGTTATCTTTCCTTACCATATTCTGCACATTGTACCATAAGTCAAATAGTTAGATTAGAACATATTTCAACTTATTTTAGCGCAACCAAATTTTAGCGCAAACAAGGTCAAATGGGACAAATAAGACAAATTGACATATATGCATAATCATTAATTAGCGCACCTGACTTATTTTCAACATTAATTTATAAAAGTTCAGTAATTTAGTTTAGTCTTAAATAAGCACAGTTTTTATAGCTAACTCCGCTAAGATATGAATCCCGCTAAAATAAGTACACATACAGTATACAGAAAATAATTAAAATATTAATGTAATTATTACACAGTATTAATTAACAAGATTTTTTTTTGGAGTGAGTCAAATGGTTACAACTACACCAAATTGTAAATAAACCAGATTTAGGAAAAAATTATTGATTTTGTTTTTTGTTAGGTCAAGGTGGCCTACAGGAATTAGGGCCAATGGACATTTACAGCTTAACTCTGAGAAAGTAAGTATGCTGACAAAGTATAATATCACGACTGTGTTATTGAGCTATTTAGGATATTTTGGGTAAATAATTATTTACTTATCTGGTGAAATTTCAGCAAGAAGAGAATTTTTTTTTCATTTAAATGAATGAGTATCTCCTTATCAAGACAAAAGAATGACGAATATAAGAGAAATTGGACTGCTGAAAAAGTTAAATGCTGAATCATTCATTGCATGTAGTACTAGTCATACAGAGGTGAATTTCTGAAATTTTTTGTAATTTCAGATGTCGAAGCAAACAGGAAATTTTTTGACTTTGTCGTCAGCTATAGACAAATTTTCAGCTGATGGTAAGTGACGGCAGTGTGTTTATTTTTATAATTTCAGATGTCAAAATCCACGGGAAATTTCTTGACCTTGTCAGAGGCAGTAGATAAATTTTCTGCAGATGGTAGGTACAAGGCTAGGGTAATATACATGTATTTGCACAGAGTAACAACTGTCCCTTTATGTATTTGACAACCAAATCCCTTTAATATAATTGAATCAAATTGACATTATAAGTTATTATAAGTATTATATTGAAAGAAGAAAGTGGGTTCATCATATTTTGTTTATGTTTGATACTTGGCAATTTTTTTTAATGACGCCTTAGGCAGTGCTTCTTTTTGAATTAGGAAATGCACCAGACTGAACAGGTTTTCATGTGAAGTTTATGTAGACGGCGTGTGAGACTTACGAGGGCTGATTGATACATGTATGATGTGAGCCTTGTATTGATGGATTTGAATTTTATCAGACATTTTGCATTATTTTCTACATAATCCCCTTCATTGTCTATACAGTGTTTAAGAGCCTCACTGCCTCTTATAAAGAACTCCTTATCTTGACTGGTCTGAAAGCCATCCACTGCAAGTATGACGTCATCATCAGACTCAAAGTGGGTGCCAGAAATAGCTGCTTTCAGTTTAGGGAATAGACGAAAGTCTGATGGAGCAAGATCAGGTGAATAAGGCAGATGCTCAATTAAATTAAGGCCATAATCATGAATGGCAGCCATGTCAGTGACAGACTTGTGAACAGGAGCATTGTCCTGATGTAACAACACACCTTTAACTAGTGATCTTTCTGTGGCGCTCTAGTTTAATATTTTCCTGTAACTGTTTCAGAAGTGAAGCATAGTATGTTCTATTGATTGTTTGTATTTTTTGGAGATAATCTTGCAGCAGAATACCTTCTGCATCCCATTCTGCAAAACCAAGGCTCATAACATATCAATCAGCTCCGTAGTTTAAACTAAATGAAAAGCTATACTTTTACCTTTATGTCAGTATCAATATAGATAAGGTTATCAATCACATACTTTACAGGTATGAGGCTGGCCCTGTCTGATGCTGGAGACAGTATAGAGGACGCTAACTTTGTAGAGAAAATGGCTAATGCGGGACTCCTACGTCTTTATACGTACCTAGAATGGGTGAAGGAAACACTGGCTAATAAGGACTCCATGAGAACAGGACCTGCTGATACTGTCTGTGATAAGATATTTCAAAGGTCTGAATATTTCAGAAATTTCTTTATGCTGATAATCATTATCATTCATTCTTTGAGCAACTACACTTTGAATTTTTATGCCCCCCTTCGAAGAAGAAGGGACATATAGGTTTGCCGCTGTCAGTCGGTTGGTCTGTCGGTCGGTCCGCTACATCAGTTTCCGTTCAATATCTCTGGAATGGATTCACATATTGAAATGAAATTTTGTATACAGACACATCAAACAAAAATCTAGGTCAAGTTTATATTTGGGTCCGATCAAAAAAATTCTGACAGAGTTATGCCCCTTGCATTTCGAAAAATACCAAAATTTCAGGGTTGCCCTGCAATATCTCTTGAATGGTGTTACATATTGAAATGAAATTTTGTATACAGACACATCAAATGAAAATCTAGGTCAAGTTCATATTTAGGTCCGATCAAAAAAATTTGGACAGAGTTATGCCCCTTGCACTTTGAAAAATACCAAAACTTCAGGGTTTCTGTTCAATATCTCTTGAGTGGAGTTACATATTGAAATGAAACTGTTACTTTATACCCCCATAGGTTGTATCAATGCAAGTATAAAGTTGTGACGAACTTAAATCACAGAAGGGGTAGGGGGGCATTAATGTGTTTTACAAACATGACTTTTAACTTGTTGTAAGGAAGGGTTGCTGAACTTTTTGTCCCCCACTTTCGCGAAAGCGTGGGGACATTAAAACCGGTTCGTCTGTCCGTCCAACCGTCTGTCCGTCTGTCCGTCAGTCACAAAAACTTTAACCTTGTGCATAACTTTTGAATGGTAAGTGATAGGGCTTTGATATTTCACATGTGTATTCCTTGTGACAAGACCTTTCCATGGATACCAAAATTTTTGACCTTGTGACCTTGACCTTAGACATTGACCTACTTATTAAAAACTTTAACCTTGACCATAACTTATGAATGGAAAGTGATAGGGCTTTGATATTTCACATGTGTATTCCTTGTGACAAGACCTTTCCATGGTTACCAAAATTTTTGACCTTGTGACCTTGACCTTGGACTTTGACCTACTTATTAAAAACTTTAACCTTGACTATAACTTTTGAATGGAAAGTGATAGGGCTTTAATATTTCACATGTGTATTCCTTGTGACAAGACCTTTCCATGGATACCAAAATTTTTGACCTTGTGACCTTGACCTTGGACTTTGATCCTCTTATTAAAATCTTTAACCTTGACCATACATTTTGAATGGAAAGTGATAGGGCTTTGATATTTCACATTTGTATTCCTTCTGACAAGACCTTTCCATGGATACCAACATTTTTGACCTTGACTTTGGACTTTGACCTACTCATTAAAAACTTTAACCTTGACCATAACTTTTGAATGGAAAGTGATAGGGCTTTGATTTTTCACATGTGTATTCCTTGTGACAAGACCTTTGCATGGATACCAAAATTTTTGACCTTGTGACCTTGACCTATGAGTTCGACCTACTTTTTATAACTTGTCCATAACTTTTTAATGGAAATGATAGGGCTTTCACATTCCACATGTGTATTCCTTGTGATGAGACCTTTCTGTTGGTAACAACATTCTGACCTTGTGACCTCGTCCATGGAGGTTGACCCACATTTAAAAACTTCAACCTCGACCATAAGTTTTTGATGGTAATTTAAATCATAGGTCTTAGATATTTCACATGTGCATACCTTTCATAAGCCCTGTCCCTCGGTAACAAAACAAAACTTTGGACGTTTTGACCTTTTCTTGAAGTTAATCTTTCATATTTAGAATGTTGATAATATATGAGATATATTATTAAAACTTAAGAATGGGGGGATGTCTGTAAGCATTTCTTTAAAGACAAACACCCAAAAGCGGGGGACCACAATTCCTTGAATTTGATTTTTAGTTCGGTTTCTTCCCTTGTAATCTTTTTGTACCAATCCTTTTCATCATTTGAAAATTATGACATGCTCATTGTTATTTGGGTAGCTACATGTACTTAAGTTACTTACGGTACTGCATGAGTTTGTTTCTGCTAGAGACTATGGTAAATATCAAACCTGTTCAATTTGAACATTAGTTATTTTAGTCTGTTCTATAGTATGTTAACTTGGAATTATCAGTTACCATTTGAACAGACTTTGTGATACATGTACATGTATATAGAGTCATTTTCCATTTGAGACGGCATCTGAAAGAAACTGTTTATGACATCATCAAATTCTTTGGAAACCGGCCTTAGAATTCATAGAAAACATGCTTCATATCCAACGTTTCTGTGTAGGAATTTCACTATTTCACAATGTACATGTATGTCAGAACATTAACATAAGGGACGTAACTCTGTATTTCTAAAAGACAGAATAACAAGAACTATATTTCTAAAGAATTCAAAGAAGCTTTTACATGTTCAAATTGTTGATTTTCTACATAATTTTCAGTAGAAATTTTTAGAATCAAGAACATGCATTTCTTTAGTCTATTTATGGCCTGTACATGTATATCCCTTACATCATGTCTGAATTACTAATGCCAGATATAAAGGTTGACATGCTTGTACCTTCAGAAAAATAGAGTGTTTTAAAGTTACAGATTAAACTGGTGCTGATACACTATAATGTACTAGTGTACACTTTATGTACATACACATATATTGGTAATGATTTAGTTACATAAATGTACATAAACATCATAAGCTCTTGTATCATTTTTAGTGAGATGAGCAAAGCAATCATTGACACGCAGGAGAATTACGAAAAGATGTTGTATAAAGAGGCAATGAAAAAAGGATTTTATGAACTCCAGGTAAATTGTAGAAAAAAAAATTGCATTAACTTCAATAGAGAACAGAAAGGCCAAAATGTCACCGCACCTTTTATTTCTTATTTCTTAAAGGAACTTCTTTTCATGCATATACATGTGGGTATTAAATTTCATAATTGTAAATTAATTTTTTCCCTTTAGGCATCCAGGGACAAGTATCGTGAGGTTGAAATGTCAGGGATGCATCGAGATCTGATGGTCCAGTTTATCGAGACCCAGACATTGTTACTAAGTCCTATCTGTCCACATATATGTGAGCACATCTGGGGACTACTCGGACACGACAAGAGCATTATGCATGCAAAATGGCCGACACCTGGACCGGTGGATAACAACAGATTACAGATATCTCAGTATGTAATGGACGGTGCTCACGACTTCCGTATTCGTCTCAAGCAGCTGATGACCCCTGGGAAGGGAAAGAAAATGAAACTTGACAAAGCTACGCACGGGACTATCTGGGTTGCCAAGAGTTATCCTCCTTGGCAAAATACAGTTCTAACCACCTTGAAAAGATTGTATGAGGCAAGATGATTATTTTACTATTTTGGGACATTTATAACATTTTCAAATTATTTTTTTTGTTTACTTTAAAGAAGTTCATGTATACATGTATGTACATGTATATGTTCATATGAATGAAATATCTTAAAAAAGGATCAATATGAAAAAAAAGAGAGAATAGATAATCATTAAATTTGAAATATATATTTTCAGGAGAATAAAGGATTTCCTGATATGAAGGTCATTGCTGCAGAGTTCAAGGACAAACCAGAACTAAAGAAATACATGAAGAAATTAATGCCATTTGTACAGCTAGCAAAGGACAACTTTGCTGCACATGGAATGAAGGCTCTGAAGTTGACCTCTGATTTTGATGAAAAAGTAGAAATGGAGAGGTTTAAGGACTACCTGACGTCAACATTGGATGTAAGAATTATGTTTTTAAACTTAAATGTGAAATTTTGCTATATAATCATTTCAGAAATTCTTTACCAGAATATACATGTTTAAACTTGAACATTCAGATTTATGTAGCGGAAACATGTACAGATGTATGTACAAAGATGTATTGGAAAGGTTTCTAAAAGTTGTTCTACTATAGTTACATATATTTTGTTGTTTTATACAGTTGGAGGGTTTGGACGTTCGAGCATCAGAGGAAGGTGACGACAAAGTCAAGGAAGACTGCTGTCCTGGCAAACCATATATTACATTCAGAGAGGAGGTAGGTAACTTAAAATAGAGAGAAAATACACTTACTTGTTTTGTGTTTGAATGTTTATAAGTCTGTCTATATGTGTTTACCCATCAGTCTGTCTGTATGTGTTTACCCATCAGTCTGTCTGTAAGTGTTTACCCATCAGTCTGTCTGTAAGTGTTTACCCATCAGTCTGTCTGTAAGTGTTTACACATCAGTCTGTCTATAGGTGTTTACCCATCAGTCTGTCTATATGTGTTTACCCATCAGTCTGTCTATAGGTGTTTACCATCAGTCTGTCTATATGTGTTTACCCATCAGTCTGTCTATAGGTGTTTACCATCAGTCTGTCTATATGTGTTTACCCATCAGTCTGTCTATAGGTGTTTACCCATCAGTCTGTCTATAGGTGTTTACCATCAGTCTGTCTATATGTGTTTACCCATCAGTCTGTCTATAGGTGTTTACCCATCAGTCTGTCTATATGTGTTTACCCATCAGTCTGTCTGTAAGTGTTTACCCATCAGTCTGTCTGTAAGTCTGACTGTGCAAAACATCTTACCTCCATAAACAAAGCTTTTACAATAATCACTATTAGTTGTCAAATTTTTCCAATATTAATCAGATTTCCATTGTGTTTATTTAGGGTTTCAATTCTAGGTTCTTTGTTTTATGATAGTTTAGTCTCTTTTTATGTTATTTACGACATCTTTGCTATACTGAGAAAATCAACCCTGCACTATACAATGACCTTGAGACATTGAAGGTATACCAAAAATTGCAATGAGTTAAAGAAGATCCTGATGATAATCTCAACAGCACCCACAATAGAGCACCAAACTGAGCATGGATGGACCCCTAGCAAGCTAGAGGTAGGACCAGGTGCCCAGGAGGAGTAAGCATCCCCTGTTAGTTACAGACTATTTGGACATGTAACTGATTCATTACTTCATGTCATTTCAGCCATCAATACCAGTAAAGTTAGTAAACCACCAGGCATACAGTGGTTTATTCGAGGTCAATCTACCCATTTTTGAAGGTGATACTACAAATAAAATAATCACTCGTCTAATGAAAACAGACAGATCTAAAATGAAAGGTAAGCAGGGCTATTTGACCTTGTTTTAATGCCCTAAAAGTTAGAATTTTATTTTGTTTTCAACCTTCTGTCTATTTGTATGTTGTATCAAAACATAAACTATGGCCTAGAACATATTTATTTGGGACTAGAGTTAACTCTAGCCACTAGAGTTTGTGATACATGCTTGAGTTTTGGCACTAGATTAACTCAGCTTGAGCCTGATGCGGACTATCCAAAAACAAAAGGTCAGAGAGTTAGACTTTCCAACTGAAGAAAGAAACTCATCATCTTCCTTTGATCACGCTTTTTGTTATTTCATTAATCTACAATGTTGTTTGTATGGAAAAGTGCACTAAACGTGCACTTTTTAGCTCACCTCGACGAAGTTGAGTGAGCTTATGCTATACCCCCGCCCATCCGCGTCCCTGTCCGCGTCCGTGTCCGTGTCCGCGTCTGCGTCCGGTTAAGAAGTTTGGGGTAGCTCAGTATCTGACAAAATACTAATGCTACAGTAACCAAACTTGCACAAGTGATTCATCTTTGGATGCTGAGGTGAACCCATGCATCGGATGCAGCATCTGACCTAGTTTTTCCACTTGAGCGATTTTGCTTTAAAAGCCAATATTGAGCAAAGTATAAGTACTACATACACCAAACTTTCATATTGGATGTATCTTTCATCAAACTTTCATAAAATGGCCTTGACCTACTTTTTCCACTTGAGTGATTTTTGCCTTTAAAAGCCAATATTGAGAAAAGTATAAGTGCTACATGTACCAAAGTTGCATATTGGATGTACCTTTGATCAAACTTTCATAAAATGACCTTGACCTACTTTTTCCGCTTGAGTGATTTTGCCTTTATAAGCCAATATTGTGCAAAGTATAAGTGCTACATATACCAAACTTGCATATTGCAGGGGTTTTTTTTTTATTTTGGGGAAGGTGCCTGTGCCTGTCCCATTTGGGAAAACTTGCGACATTTTGCTGAAATTGGGAAAATTTTTGTACAAATTCTCACCAAAGTATAACTCAAAGTATAATTCATTAACATGATAATCCATTGATTTGCTTGAACTGAACAAGGGATGAGTAAAAAATGCACTTAGAAATAGGACAATTTGTGCTGACTTCCAGGTTTTGAGTCTTATTTTCTCAGGTGATTTTTTCATAATTCCTCTTTGGGAATTTCAGGGTGATTTTTTGGGAAAAATAGAGGAAATTTGGCATTGGGAAGGGGCCGAAATTCGGCCCCAAAACAAGGGAAAAAAAACCCCTGTATTGGATGTATCTTTGATCAAACTTTCATAAAATGACCTTGACCTACTTTTTCCACTTGAGTGATTTTGCCTTTAAAAGCCAATATTGAGCAAAGTATAAGTCATTAAGTGCTACATGTTCCAAACTCGCATATTGGATGTATCTTTGATCAAACTTTTATAAAATGACCTTGACCTACTTTTTCTGCTTGAATTATTTTGTCTTTAAAAGTCAATATACATGTACTTAGAAATATGTTTGAATTGAATTTTGCTGCCACAAGGTGAGCTTCGTAATCTGTGATTACCTATGTTTGAATGTTAAAATCAAACTTTGGTGTGTCTGTCTGTCTGTTGACCTGTCTTTAAGATATTGCACAACTTTGTGAATTATTTTTTTTGAAGTGATAGTTGTTGTCCTTTCCTTTTGCAAAAGCAGAGGGATATCAAAATCTTTTATTGTAAGCTTTGTGTGGTTAATATTGTAATGAGACTTTCATTTCATATTTCACATTAGTACTCCTGAAGCCAGAACCATTCTGTTGAGGTCAAACTTTTTACCACATGACTGTTGTACTTCATGAATCCTCAAAATGTTCCCACTTGAGGTTAAGAACAGTTCTGTACACGCAAATTTTCCTAGGGTGAAATAAATCAATCTCACCCTATGAAATCATTGCTAGATATCAAAGCGACATTATGGAAGTACTTTACTTAGGCAACAAATAGGTGATTATAAGAGACACTCTAGTCGACGATGTCGGAGAAAAACAAACATCACCATGAGGAAGGGATGGCTTGTTCTCGAGAATCAATTTTGCTTGATTATGACTCGTCAAGCCTCGTCACAGACTTGCAAAATTTGTAAACTCAGGTTGAGAAATCACTATTTCTCCCTCACGGTGGTGTAAGAGTATATAATTCTTTGTTAAGCTCATGCTATAAATGAGAATAAATAAGAATAAACAAACTGAATTATATAAAAGTATGCAAATTTTATGCCCTCATATGGAAAAACTTGGAGCAAGTGGTTTTAGTATGTCTGTATGTCCAAAATTTGAATCTTTGCTATAAGTAAGCCTCTGAAGTTTTTGCATTCTTTGTAATTTCAAGGGTATAGAGTTTCAAAGTACATCTTCTAATCATTCATATTTTGATTCATCTTTTAATTATGAGCTCTAGTATTTGAATGTCATTCTGCTTCGTTACATATTCTGAATGATTAACACGAGAACACTTGACTTTATAACTATGACGTCTTTTCCTTTTGTGATTTCAAGTGCAAAGTATTTGACTTTACACTTTGCACATTACTTGCACTTGCACAGTACTTTTAAAATGTGTGATACAGAATCTTGAATGTTTGTTTCTCCATCCCGAATGGAATAAAGACTGGTAGAGGGAGGAGCTGTGCAGTTCTCAGTGTGTCAGACTGACCAGCTATCTAACTCTTTATTTTAAACAGAATATATAAAATCGTTTTAGCACTTTATCGCTTTGACCTACCTTATAAATTTAGGTCGAATTTATAGACAGAGTAGAAAAATAAAATGTGTTTCTTCAGCGTCAGACTTTCCGTTCCTCAGCCAATTGTTTTGAACCACACTGTCAGAGGTCAAGGTCATATTCAAAGTCACAAATGAAAGAAAATTTAGAAAAATATTGTTTCTGTACATGATTATAGGAGGAGACAATTTTTTTCTTTGAAGGAAAGGTCACAGGTCAAGGTCATTCTTGATGTACTTCTACACTGTGATTATACCTTCAATTATGAAATTTTATATGATCTGGTAGTCACCTAACAAGTCTCTTTATTCCAAGGAGTACTTTGATTTCTTGAAATCCACCCTAAATGTAAAAATCTAACTTCAAAAAATTAAAGAGGGCTCTACTGAAACTATTTATGGTGGCGCCGCTGAAAGCATCACTGATGAGAATTTAATATTCGAAACACGTGTCTGGTGCATGTAAATTGATTTGGAATTTTCTTCAAGAAGGTAGAGAGTTGGAACCCTTCGACATTATTAATATAGACACTTATTTCACGTTGCAGTGTGGAGCAGTTAAAATCGTTCCCCGTGGCCTGATGTTTGTCAAGTGTATTAATTACTTCTTTCCAGCTCTGTCACCAGAAAGAAGCTTTGTTTTGGCCTTTTATCAATGAGACATAAAATATATTTTTTTGCTATTTCGGATACTAGCCATTTCAGCGATAAATATCATAGAAATTATAGGAGTTTAAACATCTTAGCACCATCCCTCCAATGCTATTTTAAACATAGATTTTATTTGGATATGCTACTGAATCGACCCTACAGGAAATTTGGAGCCGCGCGCTCTATGTAATGTAAATGTAAAAATCTAATTTCAAAAAATTAAAGAGGGCGCTACTGAAACTATTTATGGTGGCGCCACTGAAAGCATCACTGACGAGAATTTAATATTCGAAACAAGTGTCTGGTGCATGTAAATTGATTTGGAATTTTCTTCAAGAAGGTAGAGAGTTGGAATCCTTCGACATAATTGAAAATAGAAACTTTACTTAAACTGCATTTCTTCAACACAACTATGATATTTTTTCATACATAGTTTGCCCAATACCAGTACCATGTAGATTCCTATTAAGCCTTTGTGTTGTGTAGCCAATATGTATCTAAAGACTAGACTCATCCTGTACTTGTAGGCAAATGATTTTTTACTACAAAGTGATACAAGTATATTGCAAAGTACACTTGTGATACCCTGCTCATCTTATGTTCCTTATATATTGATGGGATGATAAATTATTTTATGTTCTTCCTTAAGATATATTGGTATTTTTATAGTTTAAATATTTTTGTTAAGATGATCTATAAAGTCTGAAGTGTTTGTAAGGGACAGTAAGATAGGGATATAAGTGGTTCCTCTATCTATTGTCAAGTACATCCACTATCTTTATCTTTAAACCAGGAAACTTGGTGATAAGTACATGTACCACATCTTGTGCATTAAGGAAACATCAGTGTGGGCGTCAAAGTGGTAGGGATGGGGGTTGGGCGTCAAAGTGGTAGGGATGGGGGTGGGGTGTTAATGTGGTAGGGATGGGAGTTGGGCGTCAAAGTGGTAGGGATGGGGGTTGGGCATCAAAGTGGTAGTGATGGGGGTTGGGCGTCAAAGTGGTAGGGATGTGGGTTGGGCGCCAAAGTGGTAGGGATGGAAGTTGGGCGTCAAAGTGGTAGGGATGGGAGTTGGGCATCAAAGTGGTAGTGATGGGAGTTTGGCGTCAAAGTGGTAGGGATGGGAGTTGGGCATCAAAGTGGTAGGGATGGGGGTTGGGCGTCAAAGTGGTAGGGATGTGGGTTGGGCGTCAAAGTGGTAGGGATGGAAGTTGGGCGTCAAAGAGATAGGGATGGGAGTTGGGCGTCAAAGTGGTAGGGATGGGAGTTTGAGAAAAAAATAAGATGAGCAGATTATCGAAGAGGGGTGGGAGTAAGGAGAAGCTAATTTGAAAATTTGTCGATACGAGTTTTGAAATATAATATAGAAGGCGTCAGAGGGTGGATGAAGGAAGGGATAGTTGATGTTAACGTATGAAACATGCAGTATTATTATGCAATAAAACTAAACATTCATTACGGTCGTTGAAGTTTTATACCATTTGTTTCTTTGCATGGTCTAAGTATCAAGGTCGCCATTCTAAAGCTTTATGATAAATGATTGTCCGCTGTTCTATGTAAAGAAAAATATACAAAAATCAATCGCCTATAAGGCCGTGTAGTGATGTGGTATAATGTAGGATAGATTAACTGCTCCCTATAGAGAATAATACATCTATGTGGGGGCTAGTATCTATTATTCAGCAACATAATTTGTTTATATATGATATAAATACGTAAGATTTTTTAAAAAGTCGGTGAAAGAATTAGACTGGTATGTAAAACATTAAGTATATTTTATAGTCAATAAACAACAGTAATGGTGAAGGTGACATACTGATGATAATTAACTTCCCTGTAAGTCGTCTAACGCGTTACTTTATGGTGTCACCGACACAGGTGTACAATTTGAATGAATGAAATTAAAGGTGTAGTTATATTATACGAAAATTTCAGTCTATAGAAAGGGAAATATTTTACTATTAGAGAGTTTGAATTACTTATACATGTACAACATTCGAGTAGAGCTTTAACTTCCTGTTTTAAGGACCAAGTCTGAACGTTTCTATGTTAACTCGGGGAAATACCGATTCAAGAGGTAGGAAGTATGCCCTTAACATTACGACAAAATCTTCCCGGTCTCTCTATGTATCTGTATGGCGTGTTATGCTACATCCTCGTCGTATTTATAATTACGTTATAGTCATCAGAATCTGGTATGTGAGACATGTAGATGACCTGTCTTGTGATGACTATGATACATGTACAATTTATGAACGACAAATAAGGAAACATTCTCTATATTTGGTTAACCCTAAACCTTCCAAAAAATGTGTTATCTCCTCTCTACAAATCTTTCCTAACAAGAAGAGAATGAACCTAATTGCTCTTGAAGGTGAAAGGTAATTGTGGACTTGTGCTAGAAAAACTTGTGGACGGTATAGAAGGTAAAGCTGGATCACCAAACTTTATTAAAATGCTTCCTATAGCGAGAGGATGAGCCCTATTGAGTTTCAAAGGTCAAGGTCACTTTTACTTAAAAAAAAGCCTATTGAACAGTATGGAAGACGAAGCAACCATATCGTAGGATCTTCAAACTTCCTACAAATATTCCGAATGGAAATTGCATGAACCCATTCGATTTTTAGGCACAAGCGTTATGGTCAATGGACACATGAGCTTAAAAATACCTCGTGTCAAGGTCGTTGTTGGCCTTATTTTATAAAACTTTGTTTACATTGTGAACACCATAGAAGATTTGCAGGTGCAAGGGTATGCTGCGCTTGCTTTGCCTTTATTACATTATTCACAATTTACATTTGAACATTAGCTGAAACCAGATAAACACTGGGCAGAGGAAAGAGGGGTGTTGTTGTTATATTTTTATTAAGAGTATCGGTCAAGTAAATCAAATGAAGTATATTGTATGAAATTTTATTTTCAGATTCCAAGCAGGTGAAGCTGATGATGTTTGATGACGCGGCAAGTACCCGTATGATCCCCGATCTGAACAATCTAGACAGAGGGAAAACGCACGTGCCGGACGGCGCCATCTTCAACTTGAATCTAAACGACAAGACTGTTTCCATGAAAACTAACGGCAAATCTGTGGACTTTGGTGCAAAACTCGTCTATGTAGTGACGTCGGTACAGGGATGATTTCCCGTCTGTATCTTGTATTTATTTATTTGAAAACATAACTTTTCCTTACATGGATTGCATGCCATTTGCAGAATTGTCTTTGAGGATGCATTGATTAAAGTGATTGAGATGAAATGATATTAAAGTATATGGAATTGTTTTCTTTCGTTTTCATCTTGATATTTCTATAATGTATACAGGGACACAGAGTGTTGTTAGTTGAGGGATATGATCATTCACCTACCCATAAATAGTTCTATATCGCCTGTGATATGTACGGATCACTTTGTCTGTTCGTCTGTCTTGTAATCTTGATACATTGTACTAGGCTTTAACTGACTCGATTCACAATATTTCTTCAAACATGTAGTTACGTTCAAGTGTAGCGATACATTTCGCTCATTATGGTGAAGGTCAGCTTCAAGGTCATGTTTTAAACATGTAGCATATATACCTGTTAGTGAACAGTAAGGTCAAGGTCATGTTTTAAACATGTGGCATATATACCTGTTAGTGAACAGTAAGGTCAAGGTCATGTTTTAAACATGTGGCATATATACCTGTAAGTGTACAGTAAGGTCAAGGTCATGTTTTAAACATGTGGCATATATACCTGTTATTAAAGAGTTACATGTTTCATTACATTTTACGTATATTACTGTACTCACAAATTGTAATATTGCCCTGAAGATCAACAGAATATTGAGAAGCTTATTTAAAGAAACTCATCAAATGTAATGAATGAGTCAGTGGACGTCGGACATCGCTATGACTATACACCGTGACCCCTGGGCCACCTATACATGAACGATGAATGTATTAATGTACTAGACGTTATGAGCTCATGGAACTGATGCTAAATTGGTAAAATTTTTCCTTTTCTGATGATACATGTTTCTTCTGTCTGGTTTATTGGGGAGTTAGACACGTGTATTATACATTATGATTACAGTATAAATCATTGTTTTCTTTCCTATACATGTACGACCATTTATCATGTTTATCACACTGCATTCTCTCTGCATCTTTCTGTCTGACTATGCATTAGATCATGCTGTATAACATGGGATGTATTTAAAAGCGGAAGGAGTGATATTGATAAACATCCAAATCAATAAGTCAGAAGGAAAACATTTCGGTTGTTATTCGTGCGTTTGGCAAAAGCTCTCGCAGAGACCTGGGAGGAACTATAATTTATCTTTCCCTGATTTCTATCCCCTATTGTCAAATTCCTTATTGTCAAGCTAATATTATGAGGTAAAAAGCCAGAGGATTATTCATTTTCTTGTCTGTACATTGAATACCCTTTTACTGCATGTTTAATATTTTTGTAAATCGTCAACAGTCATAGGGGATTACTGCAGATTAGCCAAGAATATTTGAAAAACATTGTCATAAACACGATACGAGACGAGTGCAGTAACGTTATGAATAGAACATAATAGAAAACACGATATAACACTGTCAGACGGATCGGTCCAAACTGGCAAACCAGGATTATCATAGAAAGGGGGATTGTTATATAACCATAGAGGATTATTTGTCGTGCACAATATAAAATCTAGCTATATCTACAAACACAGGGCCGTGTAGATCGATAGGAAGTCAGTTATATTGTCGGCGGATATTGCGGTATGGTCTGAGCCGTACGTTTCTGTATAAACCACTTGATTTCGCTTATTTTGTCCTCCCCAATTCACTTTGTGCATGTATGTAATCTCGATAATCTCATCGAGATATAAGGCAGTGCTTGAATTGATTACGTTCCCAGTAGTTGACTGACGTTAAAATATTTTCGGAAATGATAAATTATTAAATGTGTCGATTGAGAGCTGTCGAGACATCATGTGTAATATAATATTGTTTATAACGTTCCAATGGTATATAAATTGTCGAATATATCCTAAAAGCGACCCCCTCCCCGTTTTGGTCTTTGAATGAGTTACATGTAGATGAAACAACGCTCTATTCTAATTGACTTTCTTTTATTATTAAAAAAGGTTCATCTTCGTTATAGTTTCTTATCCGTTATTCACAAATCTATAGATCAGAAGTTATATTTACTAGAGTTTTCTTGGCAGTGATGGAAAATTTGTGTATGATAATATGAGAGTAACTTAAACGTCAATTGTGCATGTACAAATTACAGATAAGTTCAATAAGAGTATTGCTCTGCTCTGATCTAGTCATACATTAGACTCATTTTATCTTCTGAAATATAGTTCTTATTTCGCATGAAAATCTTCTTTTTTGGATATTTTCATACATGTTATGCATGTATATGCCTTTAACAGGGCCCAAATTGGTTATAAAGTGTCTTGTATCTTGTATCAAGAGTCATGGACCCTCCCCCCTTCCTCTCCTTCCTTTTGCGCTTCAGGTTTTCTAAATGATCGACTGGGGTGGATTTGTTTTTGGCTGATTTATCCACAGCAGTAGGTCCACAGCACTAAAATTCTGGACCCGCCACTGGTATAATCGTACATGTTACGTATGTATGAAGACTGAATTAACCATTTTGCGGAATAAGATGCAAGGACTAGAGGTGTGTCAGTTTAAGCTTTCCGTCTGTCATGTTTACCTGTGTTACAGACAACATAGTGTCAGATGTCAGCATATTCTTACCTGTATAGCTGTACGGCTCACCTCTAATGAACTAACAGGGGAAAATTGATTTTCGTTTTTAGAAATATATGTTACCAGGGAGACGATATCACCCTTTTTACAGTTAATTCGTAAATTGATATGGTATAAAAGAAATACAACTCCAATTTATCGGAATGCATATATACTTGTAAATAAAGACCGTATATAGATCAGGTTACAAATGAACTGGATCTTGATTAAAAGGTAATCGATTGTGATTACATATGTTACAAAAAGTATCGATCATATATAGTTATTGAGACGATTTTTAAGATTAAAAATTTAAATTCCGATGCATGTTTTTAAAGGAAATGAAAACTAAAACTTCATATTTCTTTTTTGGGGGAAATTGAAGACACGTGGAGTTCTATTGTATGATTTCCGCGTCACATTTGTTCTCTTGAAATAGAAATAAAATTTTATTTAAAGGAAGTATATTTCAGATAAATTTAATGAACATCTATAGAACTTCCTGAACTATTTTCTATTGTAAAATCACATTTGTAAATCATACAAAAGAAATAATCCTTTCATTGTCCCCTTTTCTACATGTTTACAAGTCTATACAAAAATCTTATTGTTGACCCCAACAAGGAATGATTACTCTATCATCATTACGGCAAGTGTGCAATCACTGAAGAATGAATCATCCTTCCGCGAAGAAAATATAGTGCGTTCGACGCGTAGTGATATCATCGGACATCTACGACTCGCCCAGCTTGTAGTGAATCACTTTCCCGAGACTCGAGGAAGTGAGAAGCACGTTGCAGACTCCTTAATTCACAGTAAGTTGAATTCTATTTCGTATTTCAAATAATACTTAGATTTAAACTTACACATGTAAGATCTACTTAACACAAAAAAAAAAAGAATTGTGGCAACGCAATGAATTTAGCATAAATTGCAACGGATGGAAGGAATTGTGCATTTTCAATACTTTATATAATTTATTCATTTCATAAAAAATCGCTGATACGGAACAAATATTTTTGTGAATTCGCGTACTATGTACATCACTGTAAGTCACCATGGTAGAGATACGAAGCATGAAATGTTATTTGGTTCACAAAAATTGATGTATTAGAAAACCCATTCAGATGGGAGAGGATTTGAGGTGAAGTGTACCGTATGAATTTTTTGGCAAAAAGGGAGAAAAACTTACTTAAAGATGTAGAATATTCAAAGAATGCGAGCTTTATATTGAATGGGGCAATGTGTATTGTAACGTAAATCTCGTGCAACAAGTGGAGGAAGGAAATTTATACGGTAATCTAAGTATCGCCTTTACAACCCATTGCAAGTAAGGGTCCCCTGGGTCAAGCTGGGGTCGTGATTACAGAGAGTTACTTTATTGTTCCTCCAAACACATAGGTAAGCCCTCCTCGACATTTAATGAAACCATAACTTGCACTGTATTGATTTTAGAGCGTGTTTTAGGGGTTTTAAGGTAGATAATCCCCATGGGCATGAGGTGGGTTTGTAGATGGGATGAGTTTAGAGTAATTTAATCAAGTCCCTCCTTTTCCGCCCTCAGATTGATGCACAGGTACTTGAATGTACCCCCCCCCCCCCCGGTCTGGTCCGTAACGCAGTAGAAATAGAGTGACAAAGTGACAAAGGGGTGGGGGGGGGGTAATACAAACAATCGAAATAGGGGTATAGGGGGTACATTATCTTATTACTGGTGATACGTGGTGTTTTGAGTAAATTGTCCAATACGGCTTAAAGTAATTGACGTTCCATCTGAAACCGTCTCCATATTGATAGTACTTAACGCTGATGATGATCGTTATAAAACCATTTCCTAGCGTCATTCTTTTTAATCCTGAAGGGGAAATAGATGATTGGGACATCAATTCTATTTGACACTTTCCCGAGTTTAGCAAAATACAAATGCAACAGAATCTGACAAAGGAACAAAGACGGTGAAGCTTAGACTTGTACTGTTGTAGTAGTACTTAATTTCTGTCCATCTGCACCTAATTTTTTGTACAAGTGTAATTCATTGTAATATTTATTTATGAATCTTTCAGCTAAAGGACCAAAGATGTCGGACAAACCAGATATGGAAGAGGTCACGAAGTTCGACAAATCAAAACTGAAGAAAACAGAGACACAAGAGAAAAACCCTTTACCGACCAAAGAAAGTACGTATACACCCCCTCCCCCTCCCCAAATTAACTATTGAACCTTTTTTCTAACCATTGAATCATCGTTACAATATGTGATACAGACTGAATGCATGTAAATGATGGTGAATCGTCATTGTGTGTTATGACTCATGTGATCGATATGGCATTGAGATTGATTCAGACAGTTTCTCTCAATTTTATCTTGAAATCTGAAGCAGTCTGAGAGGAACAGACGATAAAATCTACGGAGTGTTCCCCGCCGTGCTTGTTAGGATGAAAGAAATGAAAAATTCTTCCGTTTAACTTTTGAACTGTGTGTACAAACAATATGAAGATTTCATAAACGCAGGGGCGGTGGAGAAATGGAGGGAGGGGGGGGGTTAGTTATAAAGTTACGTAAATACTTTTTCCTCCTGCTTCTAGCGCTCCATTGTAAAAGCATTATGTCATGATCTATAAGACCAGGATAGGGGGATTTTGCGAGAATGTAATGATTCAGATTAAAAAATAACGACGTATGCAGTATGATACAGCAAACATTGCTTCTTTACACACAGTTACGATTTGACACTGGAAAAAAACTATTTGTAGAAAGTATGCATATGAATTCACTTATACTAGCATGAGTCATGCTACATATACAAGTAGGCATATAAATTCGCTTGATCTGTAAATTATATAAATAAAATATGTTGTTTTTCCATGCGGGAAATAAGATTGCAGACTTTATCACTTGTTCAGGCAAGATGTTACCACATATTTTTACAATAATATCGGTATAGAGTTCACATCAGATAAAAAATACACTAAATTTCCGCGTGGAAGTCAGAACCCTGCCTTCTCGGATTCTTTTGAGATAAAGTGCGGACGTCTTATCACCGAAGTCAAGTCGTACATCGTCTTTTTCTCTCCAGATGGTTTGTGAGAAGTGACGTACTGTCAAAGCGTTATGAATCACGTGACTCTGAGTCACCATACGTCTAGGCATCTGTCAGGACCACAGATAAAGTCTTCTCACTAGGGTCATGAACCCGTGTTTATTTGTCTTATAAACTTTACAAATCATCAGAGTTTATGATAATAATTTATTGAGAAACTTCTGTAACTACCGATCCTGTAAAGCACGCAGCGTTTCCCGCCAGACGGCAGGTGCGACCGTGGTGTTTTATGCATATTATGCGGTTACAATCCATAGTTCGCATTCTGTACATGTTTTACTGATACCTAGGGCCTCTATGTCGAATAAAGCGCAAGTGCTTGGATTTTGTATCCAGATGTCTAGACTATTATGATGCAATCGAATATTTTTATTTCCTATTTGATACAAAAGCGTCTGAAATGATCTAAATGTAGAAATGTTTTGAGGGGGGTTGGGACTAATATGAGACAAGAAAGGGATGTACAGCTCACTACACTAGTTAATTACGCTTGTGTAGCATATCTTGTTCACATACATATCTTGTTCACATGCACGCACATTATTCGATAGGTACTAGTACAGCAAATATTTCTGTCAGTCCTTGCCTAAGATCATCTTTTATTTTCTTTATCTACGTATGCCGTGTATGTTTTCATCAGTCTTTATATGTACATGTACTTATATTTTATTGTCATTTTCAGCAATTGACCAGGAGAAGAAAGCATAGTGGAAAAGTATAGCCTTAGCTTCTTACATGGAGTGCCTGCAATGGGTGGGTGGGGTGTGACAGGAGAATGAACCAACAAACTCTCGTTTTTTGAATGAATGAATTCCATTTTGTATTCTGTTATAAATGTCTACCAAAACGCAAGTTTTACATTTATTAATATTTTTTATTTCTTTTATGACTCGTAATCTATCTTTGTATTCAACATGTCAACGCCTTGTAATTTATAACGTCTTTTAAAAGGTGGAAATAAATTATAAGACATTTTGTTTCTTTCGTTTTTATTCATGGAAGACAGCCCTTACAAATTTATCACTTAATTCTCTCTCTCTTTCTCTCTCTTTCTCTTTCTCTCTCTCTCTCATTCTCTCTCTCTCAATGATCATGACGATACTTTAAACATAGCAGAACAATATTGTGTGTACAAAAGTCTGCTCATTACGTTCATATTATGCTGAAAGACATGGCACAATTTTCGACATTACATGTAACACAAAGTGTCGTCCGTCCGTTCGTCTGTCTTTCTCGTTGTTTTCCACACGTGGTTTGGTATATTTGGCTGAGGTTTTATTCTGGTTGAATTACACCTTTCTGTAAGATAGGACCCTTGTCATGCAGTAACATGGCTGGCCACACCAGAAAGTCACATTTTGTACCTGACTTTGTATAGAGACGGTACAGGTCTGTCCTAAAGCTACGTCCTTTTTCGGCGTCAAACACCAGCATAACCGGTTTCTCCTGAATGGACATGTACCAGCACAGTTCTACACACTTGTTGACAAAGGGAGACAAACGCCCGTGATGGGTGGTGAACGGTAAATCAAAGAATTGCACTGATGCTGCCAGTTTCTACGTGAAATAGATCAAAACAAAGGTTACATTTAACACGGGAGCAGTAAGGTATTTTAGCGTTGTGAACGTTATAATGTTGAATTTTTATTGAATATACGGAACTAAAACATTAACACGAGAAACAGGAAACCTACAAAGCTCTGTTCAAAAATAATTTGAAAGCAGCCAATTTCCTAGCATTTTAATACCCAGTAATCCGGTTTTAATTCCAGATTTATTGATTTACACCAAACATTCTGGTATATATCGATATATAAAAAACATGAAATACAACTTTGACGTAACTGCATGCTCATAAACTTAATACATGAAGATCTTAATTTTTCAATAGATGAAATAAGAATCCGTTGATTATAGTCATGAACACAACACATTTCAATAAATGACAAACAGATTATGCTGATTCGTACATTTTCAACTTCTTTGAATATATCCGACCTTTTTTCAAAAGCAAAAAATAAGTAGCTAGCAACAAATACGTTTGCAAGAAACAATATCAGTAGGGCTCATCCTCGGTTCCCCAGGCTATTCGATAGCTGAATAGCCTGGGGAACCGAGGATGAAGTTCTCTACATTTTTCTATTTCTGTGCGATTATCATTGTCACTGAAACATTTATTTTCGTACTTAGTTCTTTAAAAATCATTGTAAAATTAGTAATAAAGATAGAAAATGAAATCCAGTTGGTGTACTAGTAGGTCAAATCTTCATGTCTGAATTAGTTTTTTGATTTCCTCTTGTGTGTTAACTTTATTCTACACTAAATGAAAATCTGATACGATCGTTCAGGTTATGTAATATTATCATTCTAGTATTTAATCAATATTTAACATTGAATAGTTTAATGTATTTTTATAAACACAAGGAAACAAGTACAGATTCATTGCTTTTTCCTTATACATGTATGATTTGTTGAAATCGTTTCTGAGGCCAGAAACAAGAGATACTATCCAATCCAAGACACCATGGCAAGCAACTTTTGGATTGGGGAGACATTATGCATAAAACAAAATAGATAATGTAAGGAACAGAATGATGCGCATTCTGAGAAATGCTGGAATAGTTATATTTCATATGTAATTGCTTTAAATTCGTACATTTGTACCAGTGACAGTAGAGAAGAGAATTTATTGACTGAATTTGTTTGTTTTACTTACATTTTTCATCTGAGTAACACAGTATTCTGACGTAGATTTCTGTAGCTCGGTGATTTGTCTGTGTAGATGGATGAAGTTATCAGGAATTGTTTGCTTGCTCTGCCGCGGACTCATCTAGAAAATATATAATTCATCGATGAGTATGCATATCGAAATCGGATTTAATTTAGTAAACAATAATTGATATCAGCCATTTTAAGATGCATTTTTGTGAAGGTTTTGTGGTATATTTATGTTTCACCTGCAACACAAGGGCGATATAAAGGGATTCACTTTACCCGGCGTCTGATTGTCTGTCCGTCCGTCTGTCTGGTAGGCGGACTTTCATATACCGGTAATGACTAATTTGGCTTTTACTAACTTGATATACATTGTACTTGTATATGCGGCATTTCACCTTATGCCCCTGTCACACCTTCACTTTTTTTTTGGCCAACGCACGAACCTTCAACACACAGGAATTTATCATGCTAATACCGGTGGCTCTATTACAAATATAGTAAATAGAGCAACCGGTATTAGCGTGATAAATCCCTGTGCTTCAATACGCTTGCAAACGTCAGGGTTTGGTCTGAAAATTCATTATCAACACTCGTATACTCATAAACTCATAACGAAGTAATGTTCTCAAAGCGCGCTTAGCGACCTTGTAGCGCATGGGGAGCGTTCGCCGAACGACATCAGCGTCTTCCAAACGCATAAATTTACATGTTTAAAAATTTCTACAACTCGTGCTCAACGACCTCAATCTCCAAGCCGGTAAGCCTCGATCTTGCTACGCATCAGACGTATTCATCCGCGTTAGCAAAGAAGCGTAACGACCTCGCAACGTTCGTCTAACGA
The DNA here is from genome assembly GCA_033119305.1 of Pinctada imbricata. NCBI lineage: Eukaryota > Metazoa > Mollusca > Bivalvia > Pterioida > Pteriidae > Pinctada > Pinctada imbricata. Next base: position 62,274,508 of record VSWD01000006.1, on the reverse strand, counting down.
CTTGCCGACGATCTGCCAGCGACCTTATAACGATCTACAACGTTTACAGCAAAACTTAATTTTCAGAAAATATTTCGTTAATGCTATGATAAAAATAAATTTAACACGGACAGATCGTAAAGGTCGTTGTCAAGACGTTATGCACACACCAAGGACGTCAGGCTGTGGTTAGGGTGTCGTTGGGCATACACTGAGGACGTTAGACCATCGCTAGATGGTCTCCGTGTACGCGTTAGACATGCCCTCCTCTGTCGTTACAAGGTCGTTGGAATTATCTGCGACCTCTCAAAGCAAGGACTGCAAAGCGCACAGGAACGCATGCCCTAACGACTCTATAACTTACGATTGGACGCTGGGCAGTCGTCGGCGGTTTTGTGCATGCACAAAATTTTCCGACGACCATAGCACACGCCAGCCATCGACCTTAACTGGTCGTTAATCGTTCCCCGTGACTTGATGTTTGTTAAGTGTATTAATTACTTCTTTCCAGCTCTGTCGCCTGAAAGAAGCTTTGTTTTGGCCCTTTATCAATTTGACATCATATAAATTTGTTTGCTATTTCGGAAACTTGCTATTTCATCGAAAAATATCATCGAAATTAAAGGAGGTTAACATTTTAGCACCATCCTCCAATGCTATTTTGAACATATGTTTTATTTGGATATGCTACTGAATCAACCCTACAGGAAATTTGGAGCCACCGCGCACTTTCTGTAAAGTAAATGTACAAATTTAAATTCTAAAAATAAAACCAGAGATCGCTTGTGAAATGAATTTGGGCGGCGTATGAAAAGCACTTTGGCTGGAAGCATCATTGATGAGAATTTAATATTCGAAACACGTGTCTGGTGCATGAAAATTGGTTTAAAATTTTTCTTCAAGAAGGTATAGAGTTGGAACCCTTCCGTATTATTGCTTGTGTGTGACAGGGCCATTAGAGTTACCTTTCTTAGTTTTCAATTTCTTCTTTAGAGTTATCTTTCTTAGTCTACAATTTCACCGAAGGTGTGACAGCGGTATAAGATTTTATGCAGTTTTCAACCAAATCATAAGTGACATTTCTTTCTTATAAAAAAATTGTGGACACTTTCACCTATCTAGCCTTGAAGTCTGATCTTATTTCTTTACTTTAAGAACAAAAAAAGTAAACCCTGTGTTTATAAATCGAAAAATAATTACATATAAAACCCTCTGTTTACGTACATACGTGCATGATTACCTCTTGGGACCCCCATGGTCAGAATCGTATCGAATTTGATATAAAGAATGATTTCACATATGTATTATTTTCTGAAATGACTTCGTCTATCATCAAAGATTATACTGATATCACATTCAAGTTTATAACGCTTGTCATTGTCAACATGGTAAACACGTGGTTGTTCTGACATCAATTTTCGTGACCTGAGGTGTTATACAAATTTGATTGGCTTATACAGCCATGTGACCTAAAAAATTTCATTGAAAGGCTTATCAGTGGCGTAGCTACCATGAAAGCATCCACATTTTCCCACAATTTCTGAATTTGCACCAGAAACTTTTCTTTTAAGTTGTCATTTCTAATACTCTAGAATGAATATTTTTCATGGAGCCTCCAGGATCAAAGTACTATGTCCCCCATAAGTACATATTGGCATAACCGACTTGGGGTCTCTCTTTCGTCACCCAGCCCCTTTAATTAATGAAAAACATCCAATTAATTTTGTCCCAGCTACGCAACTGCTTATGGACATTTCGATATTTTTCTACTCCGAAATTGGAAATTTCATTTTAATTGATAGAATTGATCTACATGTACATATTCAAGAGATCCCGTTCAAGACCATCCCAACTCATGAATACGCTAAGCAAATTTTCTGATCTCATACGCTGGGCAAACTTTCCTCCACTTAAATACGCTAGGCAAATTTTTCTCAACTCATACGCTAGGCAAATTTTCTGATCTCATACGCTAGGCGAATTTTCCTCAACTCATACGCTTGCTAGGCGAATTTTCCTCGACTGATACGCTAGGCGAATTTTCCTCGACTCATTTGTCGGCTTCCAGTTTCATGACTGTAACTCCCTTCTCCAGTCTCTGTTCGAATTTTTCATTATCTGTATTCAGTTTGGAGAAAGCCTATCGATATTATAATAAATAGTATTACTATTTGGGAGGGGAAGTTATGATCATATTTTTTTTTGCAAACACCTGCGATTTTATTTAATTAACAGACTTTGTGATTAGAAAATTAGGATAAGTGACTCGGATTAATGAGACCTATGCTTAATGGAGGGTTTTGTACATATTATCCGAGTAACCACACCATTTACTGGAGTTCATTATGTATGCTAGATCGATCCTCTCTTTCCAGAACAAGTTTTCCAGAAACCAAGCAACCTTTAGAAATATATCAAGTGGATGGAACATATACCTACCTGATCCTGCCCTTTATTTGACATTTGTAGTGCGTTGTACAAGTTGGTCCTCTGTGACGTCACACACAAACTACACTCCATATAAACTTCCTGTAAAAAACAATAAATGCTCGATACAGTCACGTGATTACTAAGATTAACCAATTGACTTTATGACTGGCATATGAAACCATTGTCCAATTACCGGTATTTGAAGAAAAAAAAAACAGTACCCTGAGGACTTTCAGTAGTTCCTTCACGGTGTCCTCCTGACCCCTCCCCGTAGAGGTCACGTGATCAAAGGCGTCCGTCCATTCGTTGTCGTACAGCTCGTTGAATTTCTCCGCCAGATTTGTCGGTCTGTTCGTGTCGCTCAAGTCAGCTATCTCGGAATTATTGTGTGTAAGTCTGTTACCTGCAAGCTCGCTAAGTCTGTGTGATATAATTGAAAAGTATTACTTATAAATTGTTGGATTAATTGTATGCGAAAAGTTATTCAGTATAATGTAATTTAATGTAAATAGCTTCCATGTTCATGGGTAGAAGTTTGGGATTGTTCCAAAATTCAATATGTGCATTATGATACAAGTAAACTACAGGATATACTCGTATCTTATAAAAAAAGTCGGTCTTGTTATCGTACGAAGGATTTTATCTCTAATCTACAAATTGTGTCAATGTACTTGAATATGATATTATCAGCATAGATACACAGTTATCACTGCAGTAACTAAATTTCATACCTTGTAAGAACTTCCTCTTTTTCTGCCGTCATTTTCTTCAGTTTTTGTTGAGTCTTTTCAAGTTCATTTTGTAGTTGGCGGTTATGTAACTTCCTATAATTAAAGAAAATATTATACAAATGGAAATGCTTATTTTACTGTTTATATCATGAAACACTTTACATAAATAGATACATAACTAGATAGTCATTCGTTCTTGTTAGTCTTGCGGTCTTGTCGTCTTTGGGGTGTTTTGTTTGTTTGTGACGGTTGGTGCTGATGGTCGCTTCATTTCTTTGAGTAAGACTGAAAATGTTGATAGACAATTTTGTTTTCGAAATGAGCATAATTTCTCACAGAAAAGGGAAGATTCAGCCGACTCCAAGACTTTTCTTTCCCTTAAAAGCCATTGGAATAGATTTAGTTATCATTTATTCAAAGCTTTTGGCGAGCTCTCTATCAAAATGTGTACAGTAACTAGTTCCTCCAAGAATTTTTAATCACGAAATTGATAAGTCGTTTTAAAATTAAATTTAGATATACATGTATAATCTATTTCAATCTTACATTTCTTCTGTTGTATAACGGACAACGCAGAGGTAATTGATTGTTTCCTGGACACTAAGGGAGGTAGTTTCTCCTGACATGGGACCCTGGTCAAGTAAGCTATCATGAAGACATCTAACTTGATTGAAGATCATATCTCTGGTTTGTAACCTAATTATGACAAAGGAATTTGTAGAAAAAGGAAATAACATATCAAATTCATGCGCCCCTTTCCTTGCTATTGTCCTTTTGTTAAAACAAATGGGATTTTGCCTAAGTCTTTGATAGCTGTAGAAAACATTTCTTGGAGAGTCCAAATTAGATTAATTTATCTGTTCTTAAATGATGCTATTGAATTTGAAGACGTCTGGTGGTATTAATTTCTCCCCTTCCAAACCTCTTCAAAATTTATTGTTCCGCGCTTGAAATTTATTAAGTAGTGTTTACAAATATTAATTCTAAGTATGCACTAATGTATCGGAAAGATATTTTCGGTTGAGAATCTGATGTATCATTTGACAGTGTTACAATAGAGAAATGAAATGTAAAAAATAATGATGGAAAACTAAATTGACAAGATAGACCCAGAGAACAAAGTACCGGCTAGCGTATCTACATTATTGTAAACATGATCAGAACGTTGCGTGCATGTTATCTGAATACTTATTATTTGCTATGGATATAAATAATGACCTTCCAATGTCGACTTCTTGTTTTCATACATCTGGGTCTCAATTTTTACTTTTTTTTTACTTTTCTTGGTGTAAAAATTCTCTTTTGTCTAATAATCCCTGATTGTTTGTGTGATTATTTCGAAAGATTACAATACTATGCTGTAAACTTTTGTGTGTGTGTTCTGCCGTTATCGCTGTAAATGTGTGTTTCGCCGTTATCGCTGTAACTGCGTGTGTGTTCCGCCGTTATCGCTGTAAATGTGTGTGTTCCGCCGTTATCGCTGTTAATGTGTGTGTTCCTCCGTTATCGCTGTAAATGTGTGTGTTCCTCCGTTATCGCAGTAAATGTGTGTTCCTCCGTTATCGCTGTAAATGTGTGTGTTCCTCCGTTATCGCTGTAAATGTGTGTTTCGCCGTTATCGCTGTAAATGTGTGTGTTTCGCCGTTATCGCTGTAAATGTGTGTGTTCCTCCGTTATCGCTGTAAATGTGTGTTTCGCCGTTATCGCTGTAAATGTGTGTGTTTCGCCGTTATCGCTGTAAATGTGTGTGTTCCTCCGTTATCGCTGTAACTGTGTGTGTGTTCCGCCATTATCGCTGTAAATGTGCGTGTTCCTCCGTTATCGCTGTAAATGTGTGTTTCGCCGTTATCGCTGTAAATGTATGTGTTTCGCCGTTATCGCTGTAAATGTGTGTGTTCCTCCGTTATCGCTGTAAATGTGTGTTCCTCGTTATCGCTGTAAATGCGTGTGTTCCGCCGTTATATCGCTGTAAATTAGTGTTTCGCCGTTATATCGCTGTAAATGTGTGTGTTTCGCCGTTATCGCTGTAACTGTGTGTGTTCCGCCGTTATAACTGTAGCTGTATGTGTTCCGCGGTTATCGTTGTAACTGTGTGTGTTCCGCCGTTATCGCTATAGCTGTGTGTGTTCCGCCGTTATCGCTGTAAATGTGTGTGTTCCGCCGTTATTGCTGTCACTGAGTATCTTCCTTCGTTATCGCTGTAAATGTGTGTTTTCCGCCGTTATATCGCTGTAAATGTGTGCGTTCCGCCGTTATCGCTGAAAATGTGTCTGTTCCTCCGTTATCGCTATAACATGATTCTGTTGGAAATTTATTCCACTTAATGAAATTGTTTCACATCATACAGTGTACCCCATCTTTAAATGCAATTGCGTGTAAATAAATATAGCTGTCAAAGATTTTGGCTATTCTTACAACGGAGATTGCTTTATGGCAGCCGAGTTGGTACACCTGTCATCTAATGTCAAACGTTCTTGATTGCTTTGCTTGTTTTGGGGTTTTCCTTTTTACCTATTTGCCAACTTTTCAAATTTTTGTGATATAACTTCTTCATCATACAGAATAAACAAAATAAATGAATGAATATTCCGGTCCTTATCAGACCATTTTTCTCACCTGTCCAGAATCTGTTCATATCTCTTCTTTGACCTTTCTAACCGTTTCCTCTCGTCATCAAGGTCACTGTTAAGGTGCTCACAGATGTTTTTCCATAATGTTTGACAGTTCCCGTCATCGTTTCTGGCATCGTACAATAACTCACACCATTCCTCGTGCCACTGTACCTGTAGTTTTAACCTGATTCTCTCACTCACTATACTGTCAAGGTCCCTGAAATTAGGATGATTTAGTTTGGTATTACTTACATATTAGTACACAGTCTGGCCTTTAATTTTATAGAACTTCAAGAGTTCCTTCAAAGTCTTTATCTAAAACTAATTTTATGTTCTTGTCATTCAAATACTTGTCATTCAATTAAGTCAGGAATTGCACATTTTAAAAAAGTCAGGCTGTTCTCATGCAGTGATCATCTTTTCATACGCTGACAGGATCGGGTATAGTGCCCGGATAGCTCAGTTGATAAGAGCGTCTGCCCTGATAGCAGAAGGTCTCTGGTTCGATTCCCGGTCCGGTCACGTCTTTTCCTCTCCTGTTACAGAATTGGTGCCCAACTAAATGACTCAAGGTGACGAGGAGTCTCGTGTGAGGTTTCTAGTGTGTGGATACCAGAAAAAAATGGTGGAGAGGAGTGTGGCAGGAACGGGTATCGTGCCCGGATAGCTCAGTTGGTAAGAGAGTCTGCCCTGATAGCAGAAGGTCTCAGGTTCGATTCTCTGTCCGGTTACATCTTTTCCTCTCCTGTTACACATCTATTCATAATATCATATTTGTTTAATAATTGACATAAAACAATGGTTCACAGTCTGTAAACTCTTTACCATATTTAACACTGACGCATGTAACCCCCCTCCTTGACAAATCGCAGAATTCTTTCGGTACCTTACCCTCTTTTGATAAGAGTATCGTCTTTTTCAAGCTGTAACTGTAAATCTTCTTCTTTATGGCTGTTGTTTGTCTGTGGTTGGGATGGCATCGTGTCTTTCCTCGCATTATTCCATTGTGTAGAGATTTTGTTGGAGTCTGTAGGTTATGAAATTGAATTATTCTTATATGGCAATAAAATCGTAAATCATCCAGTTATCTATATTGATCGATGATATAACTTCAAAATGTTTTTGGATGTACAGTGGGTTTTTTTTTCAATTAATTGGTTTACTTCTGATTTAAAAAGATTACTTGATGTATTTGACAACGCCCCCCCCCCGCTTTTTTTAGACACGAATAACTCCCCCGCCCTTTTTCAGACACGAATAACTTAAATGTCAAAACAGATGAATGTGGTCTATAGTCCCTGATAACATCAGTACCTCTATACCCCCCCCCCCCTCCCAATTGTTCTACAGCTTATATGGAATTTGTATTCATATTTTTGACAGAATAAATTATTACTTACGTTATCGTACGTGATATTCCTTAGGAAACAGTTGCTTTCTTCATAACATATAAATTATAAAACCACGATGACTGACCCTATCCACGTGCCAGAAGTATGTTTTCGGGTGACTAAACGGCAAGTCATTTAAGACAGTTTAACGTCGAAAACACATATAAAATGACTAAGATCCATTTAAATTTAAGAGTGACTAAACTCCCATGTCTCCATTATTTCGTACCGAGGTATCGACCTTAGTACAAAATAAACATGTGTTGTTACTTATATATTCATGATATTCACGCTACGATACGTGTGTACAAACAAATAATATATCTTGAAATAAAAACCTATGTTCACAATTTACAAACCCGCAAATCTTCCCGTTGAACGTTTGAATTCTTTAGGTCAGAGTAATTAATATTTTGTATAACGTTTGAGTGATTTTGTAAATGAATGAAAAGGTATGGAACGCCACAGCTGCCTTATGACAGCGATAGCAATATCATTAAGGCATTTCACTATACTACTCTGTCAATTCGATATATCATTAAGGCGATTCACTATACTATAAAGACGTATTGATATAACATGAAGCCATTTTTCTATATCATTAAGGCATTTCGCTATATTACTCTGTCAATTTGATATATCATTAAGGCGATTCACTATACTATAAACACGTATTGATATAACATGAAGCCATTTTTCTATATCATTAAGGCATTTCGCTATATTACTCTGTCAATTTGCTATATCACTAAGGTGATTCACTATACTATAAAGACGTCTTGATATAACATGAAGCCATTTTTCTATATCATTAGGCATTTCACTATACTACTCTGTCAATTCGATATATCATTAAGGCGATTCACTATACTATAATGACGTATTGATATAACATGAAGCCATTTTTCTATATCATTAAGGCATTTCGCTATATTACTCTGTCAATTTGCTATATCACTAAGGCGATTCACTACACTATAAAGACGTATTGATATAACATGAAGCCATTCTTCTATATCATTAAGGCATTTCGCTATATTACTCTGTCAATTTGCTATATCACTAAGGCGATTCACTATACTATAAAGACGTATTGATATAACATGAAGCCATTTTTCTATATCATTAAGGCATTTCACTATACTACTCTGTCAATTCGATATATCATTAAGGCGATTCACTATACTATAAAGACGTATTGATATAACATGAAGCCATTTTTCTATATCATTAAGGCATTTCACTATACTACTCTGTCAATTTGCTATATCACTAAGGCGATTCACTACACTATAAAGACGTATTGATATAACATGAAGCCATTTTTCTATATCATTAAGGCATTTCGCTATATTACTCTGTCAAATCGATATATCATTAAGGCGATTCACTATACTATAAAGACGTATTGATAAAACATGAAGCCATCTTTCCGTATCATGAAGGCATTTCGCTATATCCGTCCGTCCGTTAACTTTCTTCATTTTCAACTTCTCCGAAACCGCTCGGAGAATGTTTATGAAATGGTATCTGAGTGATCAGAAAGGATGTATTATTCAACTTTGTTCATTTCGTAAAAATCCGATACCTATTTTTGACGCCTTTTCCGACTTATTTTTTTTTAATAGAAAAATTGAAATTTCTTTTAAACAGTGATACAGGATATTGACCCTCTTTCTACATGTGCCTGTGATGTGGCAATTCGGTCTCTTGTTTTCAGGATGGCCCTGAAGTCCAATTTTTTGAAGAGCAAAGAAAAAGCACACACCAGAAAATAAAGTCCTCGATTAATAATTGACAATTCTGTTTCTAATCATAAATAAAGCAAAAAGCTTAAAATCTTAAATAGTTCTAATAAGTAAATACAACAAATGGCGACCGAAAGCGAGCTTGCAATGTTTTGTTTTGTTTTTGTTTGTCTGGTTTTTTTTTTTGGGTTTTTTTTTGGTTTTTTTTTTATCTATTTTGTTTTTTTTTTTTTATCTATTTTGTTTTTTTTTTAGAACTGGAATAATCTCCTCTATTCGTGTCTTTATCAGTTTCATTACTCCCAAGGCCCTGTCACACTAAGTACAACATTTGACAGCAGCGTATGCCAGCGTGTAGGGTCGCTGGCTAACACGCTGGATGATCGTCGTACACGCTCCGGCGACGTTATGATGACGTTGCGAGAGTGCTCTCACGCGGTGCTATACGCAGTTGGCTTCGAAAAATTTTGTACCTGCACAAAATCGGCAGCGTGTGCCGAACGTGTTGGTTACACGCTCCGTGATCGTTACTCAAACGCAATACAGTCGTTATGCACACGCTTCCATACGTTGCACGAACGTGACTCACACGTTAATACACGTTACGAACACTCTCGTAATAGTCTAGCGTTCGCGCAACGTGTTTGTAACGTGTACGGAGCCTGTCTCTGACGACTGCCTGGCGTTCTCGGCGTGTACGAAACTTTTTTGAGTAGCGACTAAATCACTTACACTATAAACAAATTCAATACTGGAAAAATTATTTTGAAATTCAAGCTGAATCACATCAAATGTAAAAGAAACTTTTATTTTATTATCTATTTTTGTATTGCTTATATCCTTCTTACAATTTTTTGAAATGATTATAGTTACAAAAAAGTAAAAGAAAGTTTTATGATGATAAGCTGAAATCGTTGTGTAGTCACATTTGAATTGATATTACGTGTAATAAAGACAAAACAAGAGATAAGGAATGAGAAAAAGGCATAACAACCATGCAAGGCCATGAATTAGACATCTAACGTTCTTCTTTTTCTTCCTCCGGCATGAACATGATAAAGTTTCCTCGTATAAACAATGTTAACCACTTCGGCGCAAAGTAAATGAAAATTCTCATACAATGCTCCAACACGCAATCAAAACGTTATACAAATGTACGAGCGTTGCGTCGAGATCGCTGGAAATGTGCTGGGTACACGTTGGCGTACGCTGACATACGTTACAAACACGTTACACACACGCTAAGTATCAACGTTTTGCAGTCGCTGTTACACTTTAGTCGTGCGTAAGGCAAACGCTCAGAAAGCGGTTTCTTTTGATCTTTTATAACCGACCTCAGCGTTCGGCAGCGTGTGGCAAATATTTTTATTTCAAACATTGTCACACGCACTCCAGAACGCGGTACATAGTGTGACGGAGCTTTTAGTGCCAAGATGTAGTGTACGTGTTTATGGATTGTATGGGAAAGCGCAGCATCATTTGAAAATATCGTATGTAATAAGGGAGTAACCAGTTGATTTTTAGGAGGGAGGAGGAAGACTTTTGCCAGCCGGATTAGTATTATAATTTTCTCCCACTGTGGACTGGGATATCCATGGAAACGCTGGAAAAAGATATCCTTGTCTTAGGGTCCGCTCACCAGTTTCTCTTACCCGGTCATGCGGCACAGAAATATTGCGCAATCATACATAATTTGACGTCATCTCATTTTATTTCTATATATTTCACATTATTATACTATATATCAATCTGTTTTTTATATCTACAGCTTTTATATGATACTAGTCTCAAGGTCATGTTAAGATTGCTATACATAATAAATATCATACATTTTTGCTGAAAAAGGTTAAGAAAATTGGCCTAAAATTCATGGTTTTTGCCATTTTTCTGTGTATTGTTTCTGGTCCTCTGGAAAAATTTCAGAAATAATGCTTATATTTCCTTTAAGCTATTATCTTATACTCCATTCTAGCCGAATTAAAAAAAATTCCAACACATGTAACTCAAAAAATGTGTAAAAACCCAAAAACTTCATATTTTCCCTTATGAAGTCTTGTCAAACAGGGAAAATCCGGTACGCATTTTAAAATATCTATGTTTAGACTAAATTAGACTGGCAACCGTTCTTGGTTTTCTCCGTTCGTTTTTTACTTCCTACGAAAACAGACCGGTATCCGCCGCCATTTTGAAAGTCGAATGTTTACATTGGAGACCAGATGAAGTTGAGAAATCGACAACGACATGAGTATGAATGATAAAAACATATTGAATCAACTTTATTCGGTTACAATGCATGTGTGAGGTGGCTAATTATGCAGGGAAATGCAACTTAATGCTAAATTCTCTTCAAACCTCTTGTTCTTCAAATTTCAGCACTATTGAGCACCTGTTGTACCCTCAATTTCAGCTTACAAGAGGTTTCACATTTTATTTAACTTTTCAAAGCTTCTGTCGGGAATATTCAAGTTAGCTTAAATTATTAGAGTGTAAATATATGGTAGAAATTTGAAATTATAGGGATTCAAATGGAAAGGTCCAGTAAAAAATTACTCTCGTCATCTGTAGTTTTACCCATATTTCATGTATTTAAGTATTGCCAAAATTCTGCCCAATTTATAGGTAAAGTCCTTGACATTCATGTATATGAAAAAAGTAAACTTTTTCACCCTGGGTCTTGTAGGAAAAATTGGGCAGCCATTTAAAGCATGAGCGATCCATGTACATATCAGCCTATTTAACATATAAATGTCACATTTTCAATAATTAGTAGACCTGTCTGAGACCATCCATTTTACATGAGAATTTATCAAGGTGTAAGTGTTTCAAAAATGTTACCCTAGTTGCAAATTGTAGTGCAGAAATAAAATTTCAAGCATTTGAAATAAGGAAAGTACAGTGCACATGTACTCAGTACATATAATTTTTACCAGTTTATATATATTGATATTCAAGCCCAATCCTGCCCACTTTGAATGGGAAGTCCCTAACATTCATATGTTTGAAAAAAGTTGAATTTGTTATTATTCGTTCAGCTGATAAAATTGGGCAAGCATTTAAAGTTGATGTATGGTAAGTGATATGTACCACATTACGGTGTGTATTTTCAGTGTATATGTTATTGATCACACAATATAGTACTTTCTGTTTAATATTTGATTAAACAATGCTATTTCTTAATTTTTGGTTTATAAATTAATGTCATTTTTCTTTAGACATACATTTAAAGTTCAAGAAATATGGTGTATATTGCGATGTTTCTATTTCTTTCAGGCAAGATGTCAGTTAATGTCACCACTTGCATGGAAATACAACATGGATCAGAAAGTCAGTTAAAATTCCCTACATCATGTACATACTAGTATCTGCATATTTGACAATATTTCATTTTTTCATTTTTCATTTCATTTTTTCTCTATAGGTCGTGGTTGCAGACAAGGCGAATACATGTAATAGCCACAAATAAGTTTCTAAATTATATTAAAGTTAGGAATGATTCTCTGTGTACTTTTTGTAAAACTGAAACTGAAACTATAGAACATTTATTCTTTCATTGTCGCTTTGTTTCTTCTATGTGGGGCAACTTTGAATCATGGATAAAAGACAAAACAAATTTAGAAATCACTCTTTCTATGTTCGATGTGATCTTTTTGAAATATGGAAAAACATTTAAAGCCTTGAATCTTTTGATCGTTATAATAAAAAGTTATATTTATCAAAAATGGCTCAAGGACAGTACCTTAAATTTTGAAGAAGTTAAACAGTTGCTAAACTATCATTACAATCTTGAAAGATATATATACTATAGTCAAAAGAGACATGACAAATTTCTTAACAAATGGAATAATTTGCAGGCTCTTTTCTCCAACTCCTAATCGGCTTTCTCATATTATTTACAATTTATGTACAAGCTATGTATATATGAATTTGAATAAAATTAAAAAAAAAAAATCAGATAAAACATGACCTTGACCTGTCAATATTCATCCATGTCTAGAACATCACAATCCTAAAGTATGAATGTGTGAGTGAAAGGGTGTAAATGTGTCCTCTCTTTCTTTCTGTCAACTATCATAAAAACACTTGATATTTCTTTAGTACAAGTTTATTATTTCACATGCTATATCAAATATTATTATATAATACATGTTATATCAAGTGATAAAAAAAAAATAAATAATAAAAAAAAAAAAAATTCATTTTGAGAAAAAGTATACTGTCTATCTAATAGGGAAGGAGAGGTTTACATTTTAATATGAACATGATGAAACTTGAAATTCAGAAAAAATAGGTAGCAAAGACTCAAGTCAGTTTACCTGATAATCTGTCCTTTCTCAATCTTTACCTTGTTCTTCACATCTATTTAATATATGTTTTTTCGAAACTGATTAGGTTCATCCATTGTGCAATTATTCTTTTTCATTGGATGATGCTGGTCATTGTGACCAAAACTAATTACACTAAGTAATTCTTAAAGTTCTTGCCTCAATGTAAGGTAACTGTATTATATTTTGATAAATGTGTTGTTGCCATGGATTACTGGATTCACAGGCTCATAGATTAATCCTTGTTATCATACACATTGTGGTTTCAAGGTGGGGTTTGATTCCCCAGAGACTGATGATAATCCATGCAACACACTTTTGAAAACTAGACACCACTAAAGGCCAAATTGTGGACAGTAGAATATTTTTGAAACACTATTATTTGTCCATTGAAAGCAACAGAGAGCAATATATCTATATTTATATCAATCATGTTCCCTCACCAAGTTCTATCTCCATTAAAAATTTCAATGTGATATTTTATATAGCATTTTGGACAATTTAGTCCAATTCCAAATTACACTTTGAAGTTCAAGGTAAATTCTAAAGGTCACCTTCAGTTACTGTAGTAGAAATCAGTTCCACTTCCACCTCAATGCCAAGTTCTAAAGTAATACCTCATATATCGGTGTGTGTGTTTAATATGTACAGTTCAAAATTAATAGTACATGTAGTATACTATTAGAGTCATAGTCAGTACCTGGAATCAAGTCCATTCATCAAATTCCTTTTTTCAAATTTTATTCTACCTTCATATAAATTTTATTTGTAAAATTTTGTATAAAAAAATAAAGTCTTTCTCAAAATCATATTTTCAAGGTCAAGGTCAACCATTAAGGTCAAGGACATTAGCTGAAAATATGTTCACTCATTATGTCAAATCCCAAAAATAGGGTTTAATGTACAGTATTGGAATCATGAATACTCATTCAAAGTTCTGAAAAATGTCTTAATTCAAAGGGAGCTTGTTAAAAAATAATAAAAAAAAACATATTATCAAGGTCAAACCTCAAGATAAAGCTGAATACTTTAAATTAGATCTATCTTCATGTCAAGTCTTAATTTCATATTAAATAAATATTATTGGTATACATCACTACAGCGTAGTCAAATTAAAAAAAAATGCTATCTTCGTGGTCAAAAGGTTTACTACAGCTTAGTCAAATTAAAAAAAAAATGCTATCTTCATGGTCAAGATCAAACTTCTAGGTCAAATAAATTCACTATAAACTGTCTCCGTGCAAAGTTTAAATGTGATATTTCATAAAGTATTGACAATTTGTTACAATAGAGCGTAATTCTAAATCAAAATTTTCAAGGTCACGCTCAAATCTCAAGTTTATGGCCAAAGAAAATACTTTTGTTCAGATCCTCTCTCTCTATGTTCTACCTCTCTGCAATGTCTCAAGATTATACCCCTTATAGTTCTTTTGCAACTAATTTAAAAGTAACAGCAGTGCTCAAAGCTTATGTAGTGAAAATACTGACCTTGAATGACCTCGAGTGAAAAACATGGTACAGGATCGATATCGGGTTGACGAAGCTAAGGCCTGTATAAGCCCGTTTTTTTTTTTTTTTTTGTTTTTTTTGTTTTTTTTTTTTGTTCTTTTTCAGTGGCGGATTCAGGGGGGCACTGACCTAAAATTTTCCAAAAACAGGTATATATATTTTGGCCCATTTTCAGTCAAATTCGGCAAAAGTCACCCCTTGACCCCCCCGGCAAAGGGGGCGCTGGATCCGCCACTGTTTTTTTTTATTATTAGTTTTTATGTTTACGGACCTTATTTCTTATTTCATCCGGAGGGGGAAAAAGATAACTCTTTAATATTTTACCAATTCATTAGCTATATTGATATTCTATTTTTTACTGGCTTTTATCGGATATTATTTGAATGAATGGAGGAAATCCTTGGAATTCTTTAGTTTCAAGGGAAATAATTACCGGTACATTCAAATAATTCATGTTAGTTTTTTTTTTCAAATTCTGGAATAATTAGGAGGATCTGTAAAACTAAGAATTGAATTTAAACAGTTTGACACTTCATTCATATATACAAGCCATCTGTAACCTTGACTTAGGGTAGTAGCAAACCGCATCTGTATGCTACTACATTGTAGTAGGAATTACGGCCCGGGCAGACGGACGCTGGTGGACAGACATCCGTCCGGTGTTTTTAAATATTGTAGACAGCTAATTCAAATTAGACAAACACCTCTGACATTCCCAATATCTTTAACCATTTCTTAGAACCAAGACTTAAAAAAATATCGCCAAAATGTTACGTATATTTAGCCCGTGAAAATATAAGAATTCTCTCTCCCTCTCTCTCTCTCTCGTGTTCATGCTAGAATTAGACTTTTGGAGGCGTCCTTTTCAGGGATTTTCTACTAAAATTAGCCTCAAACTGAGTTTCGAAACCTCAACCATGTTCGACTGATTTTAGAAAGAAAGGGTACCGTCGGATTTCGACAGTAAATAAGACCCCCGAATAGCCTTTGAAATTTTGCCAATTTAATTCCAATCGATCGTTTTTTTATATGTGCAATAAAATTCAAATCGATTTGTATGTGTACACTTGTAATTTAAGAGGGGGGGGGGGGTTTCCTCGTTTAATTTCCTTTTCTGGAATAGTGTCTTTAACTTAATCTATGATATTTATAAATTCTTTGTGACGAAAAATAAATTTATAGGTAAAAGATATATAAAAAATGTTTAAGTACGTACGGTAATGCATTATGGCAAAGAAATCAAAAGCATAGAATTAAAAAATGACGATGTTCATGAGCGCAGACGTGTATCCGATAAGAAAAAAAGAGGGGGCTAATTTAATTGAAGTGATTGAAATGTATTCGAAGCAAAACCTATTCTATACATGTACTTGTGTTAATATAGCTAAAAGATATACTTTTCGCTTTGATACTAATTTATTTTTTATAAATTATCTGGAAATATTGTCATTTTACGCATGAAAAGTTCTAAGCGTAGCCGTCATACCACATAGACTGATAGAACTAGGCACAAAATAATGTACATGAAAGCGCGCGTGACGTTACGCTGTGACGTCGTAAGGTCAAGGACGTTTACCCGATACCGGTCTGTTACTGAGTAGCATAGCGTAAACGAAGGAACCAGAACGGGTACCAGTCTAAGACTAAATTAGTCATGTGACCTAAAATTTTTATTGCTCTTACACAAGGCAGGCATACTCTACAATATGCATCTTGCCATTATAGACTATCTTCATAATGGTCTTCTCAACCCACCTTTCAAGACCACTCAGTTTCCCCTATTTCAGCTTTTCCACCTGGACATTTTGGGTTTACTCTAAAAACCGGTGAGCGGACCCTTACCCCTATGGGGCAAGATAACATTTTCACGTGCCTTTTGACTGTAACGTCAATTGTGATGTCATGCACGATTGCTTCGTTAGCCGATCAAAACTATGAAAAAGAATACATAAAATCCATTTTTTTTTTTTAGCTTTTTGATAGTGGGAGAAAAATAATCAATCCCAAGATGTGATCAGGGACACGGAAATCCAACCCTCGTGTCCAGGATTTGCTTTTGTTCACGACTCGGCAAGCCTCGTCGTGGTACATTACAAGCAAATCCTGGACACTCAGGTTGAATATCCTTGTCCTAGATCACATCTGGGGATAGATTCTATTAATCTTTATCTCACCTGAGCGAAGAGCTATTGCCATAGCGCGTCGTCCGTCCGTCCGGCGTAAACTCTCTACATGTTCGACTTCTCCTCTACAACCACTGGACAGAATTTTACAAAACATTACAGGAAGCAAGTACTCAATGTCCTCTAGCCTATTTATGTTTTTCGTGCAGATTGGTCAACAAATATGGCCATGGAAGGCTCTGATTTACTGACACATTTTCAACTTCTCCTGTGAAACCACTGCACAGAATTTCACAAAAAGTACCCAAGATCCTCTACCAAGTTTGTGTTTTCGTGCCGATCTGTCAGCAAATACGGCCTCCGAGGGCTGATTGGCTGACGCATTTTCGACTTCTCCTCTGCAACCGCTGCACGGAATTTCACGAAACCTTACAGGCAGCAAATACTCAAGGTCATCTACAAAGGCTGTGATTGGCTTATACATTTTCGATATATCCAAACCAGTTGCACATAATTTCACGAAACCCTATAGGAAGCATGTACTCAAGGCCTCAACCAAATTGTCCAATAACATTCTTTTGTTTGCAACTCAGGAGAGCGATGTGCCCCCTTGGGCCTCTTGTTTAATTTTCCAATGTTGAAAGTTTAAATCGGCCATATCAAATTATTAGATCAGGTACCAAGGAAGAGTTTATTAAGGCATCTCTTCCTAGCAGATAACTAATCTTTTAAATTTCTGGAATGGCGTATGAAACCTATAATCTTTTAACTTAAATGATTATCAACACAGACAGGACAATTTCGTTCCTTTGAATAAAGTTTGTTTCATTCCTGATTCTACTTAGTTCATGACACCTACCATGCAGGCATGTGGAAGGGTCGGAAGACTGGGGGGGGGGGGGGGGGTTCATGATCCGGTAATTCTTTATGTCGGTCTAAAAGCTCAGTATCTCTAGCTTATGTTTTATACCTGTTATTGTGACATGTCGACTCTAAATAAAGCTTATCTTATCTTATCTTATTCTTTTTCTTTGGGGGAAGGGGGGGGGGGGGGCGAAAATTTCGAATGCTGACGGCGAAATATTATCAAAATGAAAGTTTCCGATATAAATTCATGTCATGTTTTTCAAATATTGTGACAACAAAAGGGGATTCAGGACTTAATCTTATGAAATATGTTTATCTATAGTTTTTAACTATGCTTCGAAAATTCCAGGGGGCGGGGGGTGAGGGGTGTCTGGACTCCTTCCCCTCTGGATCCGAGCTTGATATTGATATTGATAAAAAATCAGAATTTTCTTATTACAAAATGTTGGATTATAACATGCACTTTAGATGTTATTATTCTGCAATAACAGAATTATACATGTATAAGTATATTTTTATAACTGTTTTATTTTAGACCAACACGACCTTGTCCTTGATAGCTGACCTTAATTGACCTTTGCCCACAACAACAATGACCTTTTGTCCACAGGAAAAGAGGATAGAAGTTTTAACTACATTATCCTTATGTGATCAAATACAATAACCCCTTCATCCGCACAAATTCTTGTGAAAACGAAAAATTTCTTAACATTAGGAATTTATCTGACTTTTTTTAATAATCAATTTCAAAGAATTTCGACAACAGATACTAATAGATTCTAAGTGAATTTTTAAAGTGTTTTTACCAAAATATTGCTATTTTTAGCTGAAAATAACAGAGTATTGGGTTGATATAATAATGCAATAAGGTAGCACAATGTTATATCAAGATATCTTTATAGTTTAAAAAGTATCTTCATGATATGTAAAAATGAGATGATAGAATAGTGAGTTGACAAAATACTTTGAAAAGGGAGCTCTATGTTATATCAATACGTCTTTATAGTGTAGTGAATCGCCTTAGTGATATAGCAAATTGACAGAGTAATATAGCGAAATGCCTTAATGATATAGAAAAATGGCTTCATGTTATATCAATACGTCTTTATAATATAGTGAATCGCCTTAGTGATATAGCAAATTGACAGAGTAATATAGCGAAATGCCTTAATGATATAGAAAAATGGCTTCATGTTATATCAATACGTCTTTATAGTATAGTGAATCGCCTTAATGATATATCGAATTGACAGAGTAATATAGCGAAATGCCTTAATGATATAGAAAAATGGCTTCATGTTATATCAATACGTCTTTATAGTATAGTGAATCGCCTTAATGATATATCAAATTGACAGAGTAATATAGCGAAATGCCTTAATGATATAGAAAAATGGCTTCCTGTTATATCAATACGTCTTTATAGTATAGTGAATCGCCTTAATGATATATCGAATTGACAGAGTAGTATAGTGAAATGCCTTAATGATATAGAAAAATGGCTTCATGTTATATCAATACGTGTTTATAGTATAGTGAATCGCCTTAATGATATATCAAATTGACAGAGTAATATAGCGAAATGCCTTAATGATATAGAAAAATGGCTTCATGTTATATCAATACGTCTTTATAGTATAGTGAATCGCCTTAATGATATATCAAATTGACAGAGTAATATAGCGAAATGCCTTAATGATATAGAAAAATGGCTTCCTGTTATATCAATACGTCTTTATAGTATAGTGAATCGCCTTAATGATATATCGAATTGACAGAGTAGTATAGTGAAATGCCTTAATGATATAGAAAAATGGCTTCATGTTATATCAATACGTGTTTATAGTATAGTGAATCGCCTTAATGATATATCAAATTGACAGAGTAGTATAGTGAAATGCCTTAATGATATTGCTATCGCTGTCATAAGACAGCTGTGGCGTTCCATAATAAGGAAGACGAAAGAGATTATAAGGAAGTACGGTACAACAGAAGCCCGTAGGTGACAGGTATGAATTATAATTTATCTGGCGGCCACCAGATAAATTGAGTGGCGGCCGCCGGATAATTATGTGGCGAAGTCACTTAATTTTTCTGGCGGCCAGCACTTAATTTTTCTGGCGGCCACCAGATAAATCTCGTTATTTTGCATTTGTCATATCAAAAAGATTAAAAGAGAAGATGAATTTAGCTTCCTAGAACAGAAAGAACATGATATCCATTGATTTTATTTCGATTTATTGTAAACTATTTGGCGGCCACCACTAGATTAAGTAGCGGCCAAAGATGTTTTTCCCGTGAGTTTTGCTTTTTGTTTTCAAGAACAGCAAATTGATTTGCAACACAAACGTAGTCCATTTACACGAGGACTCGGATCGGCAGACTCTGCTGGAGTACCCTAAGCAACCAAAATCGGTGCAAAAGTTTGATTTTCTTGTCATTCTGATTTTCTTGCCAATATATAATTAAAATTTTCTATATTTAAAATGAAAGTACCTTCATCATCCATTGCTACTTCCACACGTATATGGACAACTGGCCGCATAATAATCTATACTTTTATCTTATCCAAGCAGATATCGATACTGAACATCTACTATATATTGTTTTACGTACAGCTCATCTATGTGAACGATGCATCATGTGAATTCAAATGAAGACACGATTTATATTTTCTCATGATTTTGAATTGAACCTGTGTACATACGTTTTACTAGAGCTTTACCAATAACAGACGGTTGTTGGCCGACGAAGTACGTCCGAACGAAACGCGACGAAACTCACCAAACATAAGGGGTCGTGTATAAAAACATGATATATACAATGAATCTTTCAAAAACTTAAACAAGACTCTATTAAGAAGAATTCATATAACTATATATGCATTTATCCCTGTTTTTAGTTATTATTGACTGCAGAACCCATTGATTGTTCGAGGTGATTTATACATCCTAGCTATACCGTATGTGCAATGTATAAAACCCCATACGGTTGCAAGGCCAAGCAAATTGATAAATAGTTTACACACAGTTACATTGCGTATTTAAAACGACGCTTTTCGAACAAACAATCAAACGTTCGTAAAAAATAGAAAAAAAAACAAATAAATATTCGTGATGCTGTAATAGCCTTTTTACAAATATGTTTCAGAGTAAATATTCAGAAAACAATATATCCATATATTATTTCAAAGTGATGCTATGAAATCCATTTTCCTTTTTGCAAGGGCGGCACATAGCTCAACAACAGAAGGGAGGTAATGACGCTGATGTCTATAAATAGACGAAATGCACCTGAAAGTTTTAATGTCTTTGATGACATGTTCAACATACACACGCCTTTTTCTCAGAAGTCTGTTGAACTTGCGTCGGGATCTCTGTTCTTGTCGATGTCGGTTTACAATAGCATTGGATCTATACGCTGTTAGCAGAGGATATTGGCAAGGGTAGATACTGTCTGCTAATAAACGGGCATCATTAGGAAAATCCAATTGTAAACCTGGTCCAATGTCAGGGAGTCTTTGGAAAGTCATCGCATCATTTTGATGACCATAAAAACCGGAATGAATATAACATATATTTTTGGAGTTGTCTATAATAACCTGAAAGAATACGGAAATTGTATACATTGTGTTTCTTTTGGGAAACAAATGAAAAATTAATGAAATTAAAACAATCGCAATTTATGTCTTGAAATAGAATGTCGATCAATACAACGCTTTTCTTAATTCAAAAAGTATATTTACAAATTGTATACCTGTGTGTGAAAGCAATGAAAGTGTCGATGTCCGGAATAGAATAATTGTTGGTCAATCTCTGGCACTAAGATTTCATGGGAAGTTCCGTCTATAGCACCAACAACATGCGGCATCTCGGGCCATTTGCCATATTTTTGACGCCATTCTCCTGCAGAGGGCCATTTTATTTTTGGTGTCAAGGCGTGCCATAGCGCCATCCAAGTGTCCTCGACAGTCCTTGATATTGTCATAGAAGGTATATCAAAAATAAGAGACAATATTGATAATGTTGGGTACAATCGCAGCCATATTAATGTCAGCAGCAATCTATTTTGAGGTCTAATTCGGCAATTCCTTTGGACATTAAAGTACGGAGAAACTTCCCTCAATAGTTCATTGAATGTTTCTGGTGTTTCTGAGGTCATGTACCAAAACTGATCCCTGCGATATGCGAGAATGGTATAGACATCTCTCCCCTCCCACATCAATTGACTGTCAAAGTCAACTGGTCTTAAACTGACCGGAACAGAAAGCGGAGACGGGAGTCTGACATTGCACAAAATATCTATACATTGCTGAATAAGAAGTAAAAAGGGTAATACATCATTTTCTTCTTCCAAAACACGCAGGTTCATTATTAAATAAATGAACTGATGCATCATCATCATTAGTGGAATGATGTCATTCTCCATATTTTTGCCTGTGAAATGAAAAAAAAATAAACTGCACATAACAAAAGAAAAGAACTTAGCAAAACAATGTTGATGGTTGGGGATGGTTTCTCCTAAAATGTAATATCCCTTAATCAAAAAAAAAAAAAAAACAACAAAAGATAGACGTATAAATGTATAACTTCATCCTCATTTATAGAGTAAGCTCTCTTTAAAATGTACGCTTATCGCACAATCTGAAATTTCGAGCCTTTCCGTAGAATTTTTCCGAGTACGCAACGGAGAGGCCCGAGAATGTTTCCGTGTTTCTCCGTTTTTCCCATCATACATTTTTCTGGATATCCAAATGTTAATGAATTCTCAATGGAGAAAACATGTCAATAATCAAACATGAAATTAAATATTATAAATTAGATAAATATAAAAAAGAACGCTACTCCACATCTAGAAACTACTATGATTCCACATTAACATATTGACAAAAATTTACAACATCCATCTTTGGTAATCCTTTTTTGGTTTTGATTTCTTTTGTTTTACGGGATGGGGTCATTATGATTTTCGTTGAATATGTCTAGTCTTTTTTCTTTTCTTTTTCTTCTTCTTCTGTCAAAATTTTATCAGTAAAACAATTATCTGTTTTCCTTTCCCTTAAATATTTACCTGTACATACAGTCACACTTCATTTCACCCGTGCAAATATATATATATATAGTTAGGCTATCCATACAACTAAAAATAATGGCGAGTCGAAGTCACGTACCTGTTTCGAAAGATGAAAATTTGGTTGTATTGAGGTGTTACGTGCGAAATCCGTCCAACTGGCCTGCTGTATTGGAGGAAATCAGAGGTAATATTCACCTTTTGCCAAATTCAGCCCAGGAAATATATAGGGAGGGTTCGAACATAAAATGGGAGAAGGTCCGCAGACGTATGGCCGATCAAGTATCGAAGTACTGTGTTATAGATCTAAACCAGGTTCAGGAGGAGGAACTCCGGATTCTAACAGAGGAGGTCCGCAAAATCCGTGGAAAGCACTCGGAAAAAGTCACCCCAGAAAAAAGGAAAGAACAGCATGAGGCAGAAAGGGTACTATTTATATATATATGTATATATATGTATCTTTATTTTATGATTTAATTAGATTTAAATTAGATATGTAAGAAAACGATGACATTTTTTTTGTAAATGACATAGGGAAAATGGAATATTATAATTACGAAAACAATTGTAAAAAGGTGCGGGGTCGATGGATATGAGTTGTATCAACTTTATACATAACACTTAATAAGTTTACAAAAAAACCCCAGGAGTCTATTTTTTACTGGGCTTAAGAAAAAAAACAACCCAAATTATTTTCGCTTGAAACACTATATATGTGAGAAAAACGGGAGAAAATTGTGGTAAATAACAGGAGGGGGGGGGGGCAGGTAATGTTCCTTAGCATTCAAGTCCTTCACTAGATCAGCGCTTTAGTCAAGTTAATAAATGAAGAAAAAATCTTTCAGATAAAATTATTACAAAATTTTTAATATCCAAATTAAAAAATAATAATACATGTGTAAATATAAAATAATAACAGTTTTATTTTTCTCCTTTAGGACATTCGCAAGAAACGGAAAAGCGACGAAAGACGTCAAGAGTTTATTCCGGCATCGTTATGTGTAAGTGATGACGAGGATGACACCAGGGACGGAGATCCAGATGATGTTCCGGGTCCGTCAACTCCGTCAACCCCGAAACCGACAAAGCCAGATGGCAGAAAGTCTGCGGCTCAGCTGACCAGGGAAGCCAACGAAATGTATATTGACTTCGCAAAAAACAAACTGCCAAAACTATCTTCTAAAATGGAGATGTGTATGGACAAATATTTAAGTCAGTAAATAAATTCCGTAATTTGAGTCTAGTGTCTCTGTTTATATTTTAGTGAATAAGTCCGTATGAATGGAATTTTCCCCATTTATCACCAGTTTCATGTAATGTGCGTACATGTAATTGCGCATGCGCTCTTGCAAACACTGCACAGAATTTAAACAAATATGAGAACTGATGTCATTTATAAAATTTGAAAATACGTCATTGTCAGCAATCCTGCTTTAAAATTGGGGATTGGAAAATACGTCTCGTAAGATGTCAAATTGTTGTCCGGGTGAGCTAGAGAAAAGGCATCAATTTGATTTACAGGAATAAAAGCGACTTGTGTAATTGTAATATGAAGAGAGTAACACCCCCTCCCCCAAGAAAATTCATACCCACCATGATGGGCATATATATATATTTTTTTTTCTAGTGGGGATCAAGCCTATGGGGCGTTCCATGATTTCAAAATACCGGTGGGGTGGGGGGTGGGGGGGGGGGGGGGTTATGACTCCTCTAGAACCGCGTTTGTCCATGACCTGATAAAAATTCTGACTTTTATATTTTATTTTGATACGATCCCTCATTTTTTGTGCTTACGTCGTCTTTCGTAGGTACGAAGTTCGTTGGACGACAACCGTCTGTTATTAAAATAAACCAAGAAATCAGATTCCTAGAGTTGCAATAAAAAGGCTTACAACTTCTTGAGAATAAACTTTTCCCGTAGTTACGAGAAACAAATCTCGTAATTACGAGAAAAAAATCGAACGCACTATTTCCCGTAACTACGAGAAACGTTTCTCGTAACTACGAGATAGTAAAAAGATATAACATGGCACGAACTGGCTTCCGTAGGATTATGTTTATTCTCATTGTACTGTACAAACGGAAAAAAAATATTTTGAAGTTTTGAAATGGAAAAAAAACAAACAAACCTGAAACTTACATGTATGAATAGCAATACCCAATGACCGTGTTGACATAATTATTCATATTTCCGAGAACGCCATACTTTAACTTCTTTTCCGTTTATATGTAAGTACAATGTACTAGTATAACTTCGTTCGTCCGGTAGCTTTACACTACTATTTAGTGTTACAAAGAATTCTATTTGAATACAAATGTTATCATATGACTATCATGAAAATGACTCATCGATACTTACTTATGAAATGCCACGTTGTTTACACAAGTTGGTGTAAAGCTTCAGGAAAAGTAGTAGGACATGCACATTCACATGATGTGTTACGGCAATGAGATTATATGGCATTGTTTTAAATATTATAATTCATTGATTTTGAAAGAGAGTGTAAGTGATATAGCAAATACTCAAGTAAAGGTAACGACAATATTCACCAGACTGAAAAATACTTCCTCTCTTTTAATCTAACATAATGTGTTCCTGTTTCACAGGCTAAAAGAGAACACAGAAGACTTATTTTCTCAACAGCACAGCCATTACTGATTTTGAAAATACTTCCTATTTTAATTATTAAAGGTGTAGATAATATGCTGTAGAGGATAAACGGGAGATGTGCTATGGAAAGGTAAATAAAAGTCACGAATTTTGTAACAAAACTGAAAGAGTATAGCAATACAACGTACGTCCTCAATGAACAAATCATGATCAAACATCACTGGGGATTATAGCTTTTGCTTCTTTGCAGAACGTCCAAGTTAATCTTATTCTTTCTTCTAGAAACTCTTTCCTAGTGAATGAAATGTTAAACGTCTTCAAATTCAATAAATGTAGCATCATTTAAGAGCAGATAAATTTACAGCATAGACCAGACATGCAAATTTCGGGTACTTAACCCTCGTCAGTGATCCGCAATCTAAACAATGTAATATGGCCAAAGAGTGTGAAAGTTATGTCCAAAAATGTACCGAAAGACGTAGCAGGAAATCAAAAAAATTAAAATAAACCAAGAAATCAGATTCCTAGAGTTGCAATAAAAAGGCTTACAACTTCTTGAGAATAAACATAATCCTACGGAAGCCAGTTCGTGCCATGTTATATCTTTTTACTATCTCGTAGTTACGAGAAACGTTTCTCGTAGTTACGAGAAACTTTTCTCGTAGTTACGGGAAATAATTCTCGTAGTTACGAGAAAAAAATCTCGTAGTTACGAGAAACTTTTCTCGTAGTTACGAGAAACTTTTCTCGTAGTTACGAGAAACGTTTCTCGTAGTTACGAGAAACTTTTCTCGTAGTTACGAGAAACTTTTCCCGTAGTTACGAGAAACAAATCTCGTAATTACGAGAAAAAAATCGAACGCACTTTTTCTCGTAACTACGAGATTTCTTTCCCGTAACTACGAGAAAAGTTTCTCGTAACTACGAGAAAAGTTTCTCGTAACTACGAGAAACGTTTCTCGTAACTACGAGAATTGTTTCTCGTAACTACGAGAAAAGTTTCTCGTAATTACGAGAAAAGTTTCTCGTAACTACGAGAAAAGTTTCTCGTAACTACGAGAAACGTTTCTCGTAACTACGAGAATTTTTTCTCGTAACTACGAGAATTGTTTCTCGTAAGTACGAGAAAAGTTTCTCGTAATTACGAGAATTTTTTCTCGTAACTACGAGAAACGTTTCTCATTATTACGAGAATGTTTTCTCGTAACTACGAGAAAAGTTTCTCGTAACTACGAGATAGTAAAAAGATATAACATAGCACGAACTGGCTTCCGTATAAACCATTTCTTTCTCACGAGAAAAGAAAAACAGGACAGAAATTTTATCTGATGAACAATATCCAGTGTCCAGTACACGTAAGGGGTGGAATTTTAGGTTGCGCTATTAAAAGCGGAGCCGTGTTATTGGTACAGTTTAAATATATTCAAATATCACAAAAATCATGTTACATATGATGCAAGTTATATCTAGGTAAGTAGGACCAAAAAGGTTTTATATCTTCCATTGTATTAATAAAAAAAATCAAGGGGGTTCGCTCATCGGTCCCAGTATCAGAACCTAGAAAAAGAAAAAAAACTACCAAAAATCATTTGTAAGTGGCATCTCCTTGAATAAACCCAATGAAGAAATTAGATCCACACTATGATTAAAAAGTTCAACTCAGTTTATCCAAAAGCCTGCCATAATTACTAGTGAAATCTGCCATTACAAATAGAAAACAGCGGACAATGAAGACCGCCGCACCGACAAACAGTAAGAAACAAAGACAATATTTTAAAACTGACTCCCCAAGGGAGATTCCATCAGGAGCCTAGGGAGAGTAAGCATCTCCTGTTTGCTAGCAACATCCGTCACTTAGGTCGTGCAGAAAAAAATCATATCCGGTAAATTTGATAAATTCGGTGTTTTGAATTGTTCTAACCTAGAATATATTCCAACATGGAAGGACAAAGATATGTTATATTATCTTTAATATTTTCATTGTATCGTCCAAAATATTTTTGCAGCGTCAATGTCACAAATATACCCATGGTTCAGTACTTAGTATATTTCTGTTAGTCCCCTTGCCCTCAGAACGAAGGCTTTGTAGTTTGAGCTTGCTCTGGCATAGCGTATCAATTGCGATATAAATATACCATAGACAGAGGACTAAGGAACGTAACTACTTAGGAAATAGAAATGTGTAATTTTGAAGTTGAAGTCGTCATGTTTCTCACTCTTTGACTGGTCCTGTTTTCTTTACTTCGTAATAAACTGGGAACATTCGATGTGAAAAAAAACCAATCCGCTTTATCGGATCCAATAATTTGTCATCTTCTCTTCGTAAAGTAAATTTCGCTTTGCAGCGTCATTGACGCTTGTATGATTGGTACGAATATATAAACATTGCATGACACGTTTTTATAAAAAAAAAAGACATTTTTATTTGATAACACTGTACATAAAATCACTAAATAGATACGCTACATTGGTTTATTTGTTTTGTAAACAATAAATAAAACTAACAAGCATAAAACGAAATAAATATACCTTATCAAATGCAGCAAAATAAAATGCAATATGAAATCTTGGCATGACGAATGATAAAAAAAATCTACGTAACAACTAGAAACGTGGAATTTATATCGTGCATGGGGTTATTTTCGCGTATTTCACAATTGGACTTCGCGAAAATTTCAACCCTGCTGCATTCTTTCATTTCTCACGAACAGTCATCAGATTTCAGTTTCTCTAACTGTTCCCTAATTTTGCTTCTCACCAAGTCATACCTGCAAGTAAATAATTGTACTGTCAAAATAAATCTATCATAGCAGTTCTGAATTACACTTCGCTGTGTACTTCCTTAGAAATAATTGTTGTAAGAAAGGGGGTCTGATTTGAGCATCTTGAAACATTTAGTTCAAGACGCAAAAATGCTATATTTATCTTGCTTCTAGAATTTTGGTTTCCAAATAGTAATTTATGATTTTACGTTAACTTTGACGATTTCATGTAATTTTCACCCTCTACAGAATTTTTCATATTTGATTCTGGGATTATTTTCAAAAATCTCTAGCAAACAATTTAATCCTTCCACGATACAACCGTTTTATTTTTCAGTAATTTTTATCACGATGAAATTTAAAAAAAAAAAAAAAAAATAAAGAAAAAAAAAAAAGAAAAAAGAAATATATCACGATGAAATCTATACATTCTAATGCAATACATCGAAAGATCGAGGTATCATACTAATGCACAAAATGGAAAAAAAAACCCTTACTTTTTAATTTTCTATCTTTAAAGTTACCTTTCTTTAACTGTTTGGATGTCCGCATCTTCATCCTCATTGAATTTCCGTAGAAAACCTTGTAGTACTGCCTCGGGTAATGCCACAAGCTGCTCTATTTCTGTCGGTAATCTATCCTTTTTGTCACTAGACAATGTAACAACTCGTGTTCCATCATCTTGTATGTCTGATTTTGCTGATTCATCAAGTACTGAGTAGTTTATCATTGATCCCTTCCGCGACACTTTCATTCTGTCTTTGAGATACAGCTTACAACCCGACCTCTCATCAGGTCCTAGAGTTATTCTTTCCAACAGTGGAATGTCCTGCATTCTGAGCAATGTCTCTCCTGGAAAACAAAAACAACATTGTCCTGAAAAGTAGTAAATTTTGGGCAATTTCAGTCGTCACAGGACAAAAAAGAGCATTAAGAATACTTTTTCCTATTAAAAAAACACCATTCTCGTATTTACAAGACAATTTTTTTTCAGAAAGGAATAAACAAGCAAGAATTAATCTTCTATCATTTTGAGAAAAAGACAATAGTAGAAGTGTTTGGCTTTCATGGAGTCATATGTGATTTTATTTCATTTTGAAGAAACAAGGGCATTCTTTCTAATTTGCTTCTCTGATTTGGTTTAACTTGAGCTAACATAGACGACGATTCATTATTCAAAACATGTACAGTGTATGTCTGGTGTACCAAATTAAAAATACACTTTTATGTTCAGAAGGCTGTTTCATAATGTTCCCTCGGACTTTCTTGATCGACATGAATATTAGTTCCATTCACTCTAAGACTCTCAAAGTTACTATGTACCATTTTTGAAATAATATTCATCTTATATCTTAGCTTCAAGGCTTACCTTCATTTTCGGACACCATGTACAAAGAAAAATTAGCCGGCTCATTCTCAATCTAAAAAAACCAAGAACATTGAGATTTCCAGCTTCTTTGTAATACTATATTTTCACTCTTTGGTAGAATTTACTGAAAATTCTGACATCTTTTTAAAGAAAATAAGTATGCAACAAAAGCGATTAAGTTGGTAATTTTTGTAACCTTGAATTTGTCTAAAAGTGTCCTGATGACACCATTTGTTGTTGTACGACTGTCCACCGTGACACTTGTACAGCTACCCAACATTGGTGTAAAAACATGTGTCTGAAAGTTAAAAAACATAGGTAATCACAGATAACGAAGCTCACCTCGTGACAGCAAAATTCAATTCAAACATATTTCTTAGTACATGTATATTGGCTTTTAAAGGCAAAACCACTCAAGCAGAAAAAGTAGGTCAAAGTCATTTTATGAAAGTTTGATCAAAGATACATCCAATATGCAAGTTTGGTACATGTAGCAGTTATACTTTGCTCAATATTGGCTTTATAGAGCAAAATCACTAAAGCGGAAAAAGTAGGTCAAGGTCATTTTATGAAAGATTGATCAAAGATACATCCAATATGCAAGTTTGGTACATGTATCACTTATACTTTGCTCAATATTGGCTTTTAAAGGCAAAATCACTCAAGCGGAAAAAGTAGGTCGAGGTCATTTTATGAAAGTTTGATCAAAGATACATCCAATATGCAAGTTTGGTACATGTAGCAGTTATACTTTGCTCAATATTGGCTTTATAGAGCAAAATCACTCAAGCGGAAAAAGTAGGTCAAGGTCATTTTATGAAAGATTGATCAAAGATACATCCAATATGCAAGTTTGGTACATGTATCACTTATACTTTGCTCAATATTGGCTTTTAAAGGCAAAATCACTCAAGCGGAAAAAGTAGGTCGAGGTCATTTTATGAAAGTTTCATCAAAGATACATCTAATATGCAAGTTTGGAATATCTAGCACTTATACTTTGCTCAATATTGGCTATTAAAGGCAAAATCACTCAAGCGGAAAAAGTAGGTCAAGGTCATTTTATGAAAGTTTGATCAAAGATACATCCAATATGCAAGTTTGGTACATGTAGCACTTATACTTTGCTCAATATTGGCTTTTAAAAGCGAAATTACTCAAGTGGAAAAAGTAGGTCAGATGCTGCATCCGATGCATAGGTCCATCTCGGCATCCAAAGATGAATCACTTGTGCAAGTTTGGTTACTGTAGCATCAGTACTTTGTCAGATACTGAGCTACCCCAAACTTCTTAACCAAGTCACTCAAGCGGAAAATGTAGGTCAGATGCTGCATCCGATGCATGGGTTCACCTCAGCATCCAAAGATGAATCACTTGTGCAAGTTTGGTTACTGTAGCATCAGTACTTTGTCAGATACTGAGCTACCCCAAACTTCTTAACCAAGTCACTCAAGCGGAAAATGTAGGTCAGATGCTGAATACGATGCATGGGTTCACCTCAGCATCCAAAGATGAATCACTTGTGCCAGTTTGGTTACTGTAGCATTAGTACTTTGTCAGATACTGAGCTACCCCAAACTTCTTAACCAAGTCACTCAAGCGGAAAATGTAGGTCAGATGCTGCATACGATGCATGGGTTCACCTCAGCATCCAAAGATGAATCACTTGTGCCAGTTTGGTTACTGTAGCATTAGTACTTTGTCAGATACTGAGCTACCCCAAACTTCTTAACCAAGTCACTCAAGCGGAAAATGTAGGTCAGATGCTGCATCTGATGCATGGGTTCACCTCAGCATCCAAAGATGAATCACTTGTGCAAGTTTGGTTACTGTAGCATCAGTACTTTGTCAGATACTGAGCTACCCCAAACTTCTTAACCAAGTCACTCAAGCGGAAAATGTAGGTCAGATGCTGAATACGATGCATGGGTTCACCTCAGCATCCAAAGATGAATCACTTGTGCCAGTTTGGTTACTGTAGCATTAGTACTTTGTCAGATACTGAGCTACCCCAAACTTCTTAACCAAGTCACTCAAGCGGAAAATGTAGATCAGATGCTGCATACGATGCATGGGTTCACCTCAGCATCCAAAGATGAATCACTTGTGCCAGTTTGGTTACTGTAGCATTAGTACTTTGTCAGATACTGAGCTACCCCAAACTTCTTAACCAAGTCACTCAAGCGGAAAATGTAGGTCAGATGCTGCATCTGATGCATGGGTTCACCTCAGCATCCAAAGATGAATCACTTGTGCAAGTTTGGTTACTGTAGCATTGTACTTTGTCAGATACTGAGCTACCCCAAACTTCTTAACCGGACGCGGACGCGGACACGGACGCGGACACGGACGCGGACGCGGACGCGGACGCGTGGGGTTATAGCATAAGCTCACTCAACTTCGTCGAGGTGAGCTAAAAATGTTAATCAGCCTTAAAAGATATTCATATCAGCGATACCCTAAATGGAATAAAAGTCAAAGGATGTTTTCATTTTTATGCCGATGACGGATTTCTAGGACTTTCAAAAGATAGATGAATAAACCGTCTACGACTAATCTTGATAAACCAGTCACCATTATGATTTTATTTCCCTCTCCCATCCAATGCTGTATCATTAGCAGTTCTTGATACAGCCTATCGGTCTGGCTTCACAACTTCGAAATATCTATTGCTGGATCTTTTTACTTTTGTTTCAAACGTGGACTATTATCCGAAAAAAAAGTATTTTTTTTTTTTGACTGAACATTTATTCAGTTGATTGTCTCTCTATAGAACTTCATTTCGTTGGCACCATGGAAAGATGCTTTTCAAATTCTTGATATATTTGTGATGAGAAAAAAAAAAACAATCACCTTTTCATCTAGTGATTTCTTTTTATCATCTGCAAAGATCACAGGATGATATTGTGCTTGTCTAAAGCTGTGCCTCCAGTTTGTTTGGGCAGGAGATTGGTAAATTGCATCATCATCTATCTTCTGAAACTGAATTGCTTGTTCTACTCCCCAGTATATCATTAATGGTCCATGAACTACTAGATCGTCTCCTTCCTGAAAGAACGATAATCGTTTATGACGTCAGTGTGTGGATCAAGAATAGGAAATGCATTAAAAGACTACAATGAATTTTCAAATAAAAAAAATGTTTCTCAGTAATGTTAACTTATATGTAACTGTTAGTCACATTTGGGCGTGTGGGTGTTTTGCACTGGGAAGCGCAGCCGAGTCATGTTAGAGATCCAGCCGACTCATGTTGGAGATCAAGCCGACTCATGTTGTAGATCAAGCCGACTCATGTTGTAGATCCAGCCGACTCATGTTGGAGATCCAGCCGACTCATGTTGGAGATCCAATCAAAACACCTCCACTTTTTCCTTTCAGTCAACTTGAGATAATTCTAAGTGTAACAAGTATTGTAATAATGTAAAAACACACACTTACTTCCTTGTCAACAACTTGTTGTCTGTTCTTTCCTTCGTAAAACTGATTAAATTCTTTAATTCTCTGTTTCAACTGTTGCCTTGAATGTTAATTGAAAAAATAATAAATACTCAATTTTACAAAGACAATATAGAATTAAATGATTCGTTTATCGTTGATAATGCCATCAAATTATAACGAGGAATACCTATAACTCTCTGGTTTTGAAGATTATAAGTGTGGATTATAATCAATCTTTGTCACTTGAACTTTCAGTTTTTATGTAATTATGATCAAAAAAGATTTCTTTAATGAACACTCTTGATTAAAACATGGTCGCGTTGCTGCAATTATATGTATGTCTTCTTTATCTTTGTTTTTGTACATCTAGCTTATTAACTTTTCTCTAACAGAAGAATGAAAATGGAAACTGAAGTCTACAGTACAAATATAGATAGTTAATTTATATGCCTAATAATAATAATAATAATGAGATTATGTCATGTACTATCACTATCATACTGAATAGTTAACGTCAGATTCAATACATCCCGAGTGACTGATCAGTGATGTACATGTATCATATATGTGATCATTTCTGTTTGTTAATGACATATATGGTCATCACATAAAAATATATCAAAATTATAGAAAAATAATATTGAAAATTGTGCAAAACTTAACAGTAATAATAATAAAAAAAATACCTCGTTTCTTCATTTTCGGTACTTATTCTTTCGACATTGCGTTGGGTCTCTCGAAGCTCATCCTTCAAATTGTTTGTGTTTTCCAATCTTAATGAAGAAAAATAGATATTTCAAAATAGTTTACATGCTAATGAGTTAAAGAAGATCCTGACGATAATCTCAACAGCACTCACAATAGAGTACAAAATTAAGCATCGACGGACCCCTAGCAAGCTAGAGGTGGGACCAGGTGCCCGGGAGGAGTAAGCATCCCCTGTTGGCTAGCCGCACCCGCCGTCGATGTTTAAGCACGAAAATGAAAACAATATATAAACTTCATGCACTGTCTGACGTTATGTCTATATAGAAAGTGCTATGGCGACAATGTCAGGGAAATATATTCAAAACACTTACTGTCAAACCCCTCGCGGGGAACTTTTTTACGAGCTCCACACGGCAAAGGGCATAAGTGTGACACAAATGAGTTAAAGAAGATCCTGTCGATAATCTCAACAGCACTCACAATAGAGTACAAAATTAAGCATCGACGGACCCCTAGCAAGCTAGAGGTGGGACCAGGTGCCCGGGAGGAGTAAGCATCCCCTGTTGGCTAGTCGCACCCGCCATCGATGTTTAAGCACGAAAATGAAAACAATATATAAACTTCATGCACTGTCTGACGTTATGTCTATATAGAAAGTGCTATGGCGACAATGTCAGGGAAATATATTCAAAACACTTACAGTCAAACAGAGCTAAGTTTATATCAACACATTAACCTACGATGTTAATGAATCAAGATATTCGATTTAACTGATGCACAATCAAAAATAGTCAACATGGAAAACAACGCAAAGAAAACAATCTACATGTATTAATGACATTCAAAATTGTGGTGTTTATTTGAAAATGTTAAGATCTTAGATGTATAACTTGTAGCATATACAAAGATACAATCTGATACCTTTGAAGAATTTCTTCCTTTTGAGCAGTTAAAATTTCCAGATTTTGTTGTGTCTTCCGTAGCTCCTCTTTCAAATAGAGTGCGTTTTCAATACTGCAATTGCAAAGAAATACTAGTAACCGGGTATAGTGTATCTAAATTTGTATGCAAGTATTATGCAGCTATAACCAAAATACTTAGAGTGTTCGTACAACAAAACAAATATGAAGCGATATTTGAATAGAAAATGGAACAACAAAAGGAATATAAAGACCAGGAGCAACACCATTCACGACTGGTAATGATTTATTCTATAACAAAAATTTATGTAAAGACATCATATCACAATTCTATTACTCATTCTATGGTGCTTTTAAGACCAATACAAGAGGTTTAGAATTAATCTATAGAAAAACAGTGCGCAAACTCTGAAGCAAGTGAGCAGCCTTTTTCGAAAACAAGAACAAGCAAAATGCAATTCTTAGCAAGTACTTTGTGCTCTGTGTATAAGCAGAAACAAGATCAGCTCTTCTCAGATAACAGCCTGAAATTATGTAAGATGTACTTTCTTATCATAGCAATTTCATGATGAAAAGGTGTACCTTTCATGTATCTGTTTAAAGCGTTCCTTTGTATATTCCAGTCGTTTCCTTTCAGTATTGTCTATATGTGAGCAGAGCTCTCTCCATAATTTTTCGCATTTTCCACCGTCGTTTGTAACATCAAAGAGCAGCTCAGACCATTCTTCATACCACTCTACTTTTAATTTTAGGTTGATTCTCTCACGTACAATACTATCAAGATCCCTGAAGTAAAATAAATAGCTTGTCTTTATTTAAAAAAAAACTTATGTAAGATATACTTAACTCGAGTAGCGAAAGGTTACTCATGGACATGAAATCCATATTTGAACCGAGCATATACTCTAGCAAAAGCTTCAACTCTTAGTAAACAAAGAAGCTTTATCTAGAAAAACGATTCAAGCATGAAATGTCGTCGAGTTCGTTGTTTTACGCAATTTCATGTTGCAGTGTGGAGCAGTCAAAATCATTCTCCTTGACCTGATGTTTAGAAGTGTATTAATTACTTCTTTCCAACTCTGTCGCATGAAAGTAGCTTTGTTTTGACCCTTTATCGATTTGACATCATATATATTTTTTTGCTATTTCGAAAACTTGTCATTCCATTCAAAACTATCACCGAAATTAAAGGAGGTGAACATCTTAGCACCATCCCTCCTATGCTATTTTAAACATACATTTTATTTGGATATGCTACTGAATCGACCCTACAGGAAATTTGGAGCCGCGCACTCTCTGTAAAGTAAATGTACAAATCCAAATTTAGAAAGTAAAAAAGGGCGCTACTGAAATGAATTCGCTGGAGCTGATCACTGATGAGAATTTAATATTCGAAACACGTGTCTGGTGCAGAAAAATTGGTTTGGAATTTTCTTCATGAAGGTATAGAGTTGGAACACTTCCGTATCATTCAGAACAGATTGATGCCTATGTATCTTGCGTACCCTTTGTAAAACCTCCTTAACTTGTACTACTTCACTCACAGTATACCAGCGAAGAAGTAACCAACGTAGTTCAAGAAATAAGAGAATCAATGCATTTGATAGCAATAAGAAGGAAAGATGCTTATGAACAAAGTGATTTGATCTACTGCACAACTTACCTATTTTTATCAGCGTATCATCGGGTTGTATCTAGAAAAGTTGATCTACAACTTACCCTATTTTTATCAGCGTATCATCGGGTTGTATCTAGAAAAGTTGATTTACAACTTACCCTATTTTAATCAGCGTATCATCGGGTTGTATCTAGATAATTTGATCTAAAACATATCTTATTTTGATCAGCGTATCATCGGGTGGTATCTAGAAAAGTTGATCTACAACTTACCCTATTTTAATCAGCGTATCATCGGGTTGTATCTAGATAATTTGATCTAAAACATATCTTATTTTGATCAGCGTATCATCGGGTTGTATCTGTATCAGCTGATCTACATCTTACCCTATTTTAATCAGCGTATCATCGGGTTGTATCTGAATGAGTTGATCTACAACTTACCCTATTTTAATCAGCGTATCATCGGGTTGTATCTGGATGAGTTGCCATGGATCGTTATTAGCAGCAAACGATTGGACTGACATGGTCTTTTACTCGAATTCCATTTTCTGTATTTAAAAGAGAAGAAGACAGTAAACGATGAACAACATATATTATTGTAGATCAAGGTCTGAAATCATATCAACGACATTCCACGGGGTCATAATATTATTTGTGAATCTGAAAAAGAAGAATTGTCATTGTTCACCAAGCAAATATCACTGATTGACAATTTACAGCTACAGACGCAAAAGTAAGAGGAATCTACGATTTGTTCACGTTCTAGTTTGCCTTCTGTTTAAAGAGTTAAAGAAGATTCTGACGACAATCTCAACAACACGCACAATAGAGCACAAAATTGAGTATCGACGGACCCCTAGCAAAACAGAGGTCGGACCTGGTGCCCGGGAGGAGTAAGCATCCCCTGTTTGGCTAGCCGCACCCGCCATCGATGATGTTCACGCACGAAACTGAAAACAATATTCACAGAACATGCACTGACTGAGGTTTTGTCTATATAGAAAGTGTTATGGCGACCATGTCAGGGAAAGACATTCAAAACACTTACTGTCAAACCTCGCGGGGAACTTTTTTACGAGCTCCACACTGCAAAGGGCATAAGAGTGGCACAAATGAGGTAAAGAAGATCCTGACGACAATCTCAACAGCACTCACATTAGAGCATCGACAGACCCCTAGCTAGAGGTGGGATCAGGTGGCCCGGAGGAGGAGTAAGCATCCCCTGTTCGTCTAGCCGCTCCCGCCGTCGATGTTCACGCACGAAACTGAAAACAATATTAAAAAAAACATGCACTGGCTGAGGGCATGGGCCTAATCACAGAAACAAAGCAAATCAAACTAGAAATTTTTACCAAACGTCCGAGAAATTAACCCCAAAAGGATCATGAAAAATAAAAGTAACATAAAGGAGGAGATCTCCAACAGGACTCGCTTGTAGCACCGACAACAGTGCTATCTGAAACACAAAGTGGAAAAGCACAACAATGGAAGGAAGGGATCTTCCACCGGGTCCCTGTAAAGTGCGAAACGAAACAAAAACGAAACGAAACAAATCGAAACGAAACGAAACAAATCGAAACGAAACGAAACAAATCGAAACGAAACGGATCGAAACGAAACGAAACAAAACGGAAGGAAACAGATCGAAATGAAACGAAACAGATCGAAACGAAACGAAACAAAACATAAAACTTAAAGAAAATGAGAAAAAGAGGAAAAATCGCCGAAAACGAATATTTCAAGACAAGATCTTATTGAAGGGTCAGGGGGTACCACTCTCCTCCTACCGCCTCCCCCCTCCCCGTGGGGGGAGGGGGTGTTAGGCGGTCAAGACAAATGTTTAAACTTTAAAGTGTAAATTGGTGCAGTAGTGAAGTTATTTGGGTTATTTCCTTTTTTAAACCTTGAAAAAAGAAATAGACCTGTTTAGATGAAAAAGTAAGGTGAGCGAAGCGAGCCTGAAGTATTTGAAAAATAAATTGAAAATTTCGGCGAGCGAAGCGATCGGGAATAATTTTTAAGGTATGCATGTACTAGTATATAGATGAATTTCGTGGTAATTTTTAAAATTGAGATTATGTACATGAACGCATAAGAGCAAGATTATTTATATTAAAAGTAATTTCCTAATTTTTTTTTGGTTACTGTTACCCTCCCAATCATCTGTCCCTCCTCTGGCCCCTTTCCTCTCCTCCCGCCCCCTTTCTGTCCCCTCCCTTTGTCCCTGTCCACCCCCTCAATATTGCCTTCAACCGTTAGTTCTTGTGGCTGGAGGGTTTTTAAAGAATCAAAGTTGACGATTAAAACATAATATATACGGTATATAGCATAATTGCATTTTAAAGGAGAGTGAATGGGATGAATAACCTTGTCATTGACGGAAAAATATTATTTAGCAGGGAGGAGTCTAGCGCAGAGGAAACGGAACTGTTCCGTTATGTGTATTTGAAAATTTTATCAGAAAAATGAGAACAATTTAAACCTGGGGGGCACATTTCGTTTGAAAAAGGATAAGAATTTTTTTTCCTGAAATGTGCCCCCACCCCGTTTTATGATCTCATTACGGTGTCATAGCGTGCTTTTCTATCCCCTCCCTTTTATTCCTCTTAAATACATGAATGGCATTTGACATTTACTTTTTTAATTGTCAACGTTGACTCTTTCAAGAAACCCTCTCGGCACTAGTTACAAATGTAGAACTCTTGGATTAAGGCAATATTACATGCTGATCTTGTCTTGCAATATTCATTTTCGGCGATTTTTCCTCTTTTTCTCATTTTCTTTAAGTTTTAGGTTTTGTTTCGTTTCGTTTCGATCTGTTTCGTTTCGTTTCGATCTGTTTCGTTTCGATTTGTTTCGTTTCGTTTCGATCTGTTTCGTTTCGTTTCGATTTGTTTCGTTTCGTTTCGATTTGTTTCGTTTCGTTTCGATTTGTTTCGTTTCGTTTCGTTTCGTTTTTGTTTCGTTTCGCACTTTACAGGGACCCTCTTCCACCAGATTCAGTTGCATTATCCACAGCAGCACACACATACATCCAATGTGAAAACACGGAAAAAATATACACATAATCTTTAGCTACATACCAACAATTGCATATAAAATTTACAATTACAAACGATTCCTGCAGTGTATTGATTTAAGTTACCCGTCGCTACATCCATTTCCTTGCGAATGTTCTTCATCCGATTTCAACTACTCTCCTTGTGGACAGGTTATTACTGGTGACCTTAGTATAGTCAAGAACGACACGTTGAGAGAATTGTTAAAAAATGGTCCCAGATACAGAGAAAAAAATCCTGTAAATGGAACCTAAAATTCAAAATTATCATGGACTCTTGTGAGGAATATGCAAGACGTTGGGCTATGAAAGAGGATGTCCAGCTCGACGCCCTTTCCGACTCGATAAAATCCATCAGAGGGTTCGTTTATCTAGAATTTACCTTCTACAATGTATTGTAAACACCAGATTCGAGTCTATCTTTGATAAATGAAAAAAGACCCTGATGTTATCACAGAGCTTACCTACCTCCAAGAACATTATGTCATCACACCAGCAGACAAAGCAACAAATAATTACACATTTACTTGCAAAAAGTACTATTTCAACAGCATTGTTAAAGAGTTTGGTTTAAAATCGACACCTTGAAATCCTTCTTACACCCTATAAATCTTTCTGCCTAAGAAATAAGAGATAACCACAAATCACTGTATACCTAAAATGCATAAGAATCCACACAAACGACGCTTCATCGCTATCTCCTCAAAATGTTCTACCAAATCTGTATCGATCTTACTCACCAAAGTTTTATCTGAAATCAAATCTGGGCTTCAAAAATATTGCTCGACAGTATATTCTCGTAGCAGTATTAACCAGATGTGGATTTTAAAGAATTCGAAGGAACTATCTAGGAAGAATCTACTCATACAAGCAAGAACGGCAATCGCAAATACAAATTTATTGTTGTTAACTATGTCAAAACCTACTTTGTAGGTTCCGAAAAGTCCGATTCTGAAAATAGGGATACTGAAACAGATATTATTCAGATGTTAAACTTCCTGATCGACAACATTTTTATGGTGTTTGGAAGAAAGGTCTTCCAACAAATTGTTCGAATTCCAATGGGGACCAATTGTGCCCCACTCCTTGCCGAATTTTTCTTTACTCGTACGAAGCTGTATTTATTCAATCTTTGGTCTCTGAGGGAATAAGATACTTGTTTTCTGGGTGTTACATGCAAGCAGGAGATGCTGACTCTTCCTGGGCACATGGTATCACTCCTAAATTGGGAGTTCGCTTCTTTTCATGTGATGGAGGTTTTTGTTTGTTTGCTTTGGTTCCTGTTTTATCCTAATTCTGTATACCTTTGTGAGTGCTGTTGAGATTATCGTCAGTACCTTCTTTAACTCACACTTACGCCCTTAGCCGTGAAGAGCTCATAAAAAAGATCCCCGCTAGGGGTTCGACAGTTAACGATTTGAATATTTTCCCTGACAAGGTCGCCATGGGACTTTCTATTCAGACATAATCTCAGAGAGAGCACATATTTTAGATATTGTTTTCATTTTGCGTGAACATTGTCGGGTGCGGCTAGCCAAATAAGGGACGCTAGTTCCCCCCGAGCACTTGGTCCCACTACTTACTTGCTAGATGTCCGTCGATGCTCAATTTTGTGCTCTATTGTGTACTTTAACTCATTCGGTTTGTGATTTCCTGAATTGTCGATTTTGTATTGTGTATTGGAATATGGCCATTGTCCATATTTGACTCTTTAATTGGTGCACATTATTTTCTTTACATAAAGTAGAAATTATATAATTCCGCTGCCGGAGAGTTGCATTATGGACCTAAAATGCTCAATTCGGAGCATCATAATGTTTTGAATATTGAACCCGTATCATGCAGGGACACTTCAAAGGATTTCTCAGCCCCTGTGCTACCTATCATCCCAAGAAATCTTAACTCAAAATTACATCATCAAACTATCATATAGGTTCATCATCAGTATGTATGGAATACCCTTGCCTGTTCCGACACATACATGTCGATTTATAGTCAAACCCGGACGACTTATAAAAGTACCATTGTCAAATATGGTGGTATATGGTCTTTTCTTAAAGAAGTGATTGTTTAAATATAAATTACTTGCACAAGTTTATTTATTCACTGACTTATTCATAGTTATTTGTATGTCCTTTCTTAAAGATTGAGATATTCAAAGTTTGAAGTAAGGTATTACATTGATAAAACGAAAGTACATATACCTGTATTTGTGACAGCTACTGTAATTTCCCTACACAT
Organism: Pinctada imbricata; assembly: GCA_033119305.1. Lineage (NCBI taxonomy): Eukaryota > Metazoa > Mollusca > Bivalvia > Pterioida > Pteriidae > Pinctada > Pinctada imbricata. The sequence goes on along the minus strand of VSWD01000006.1, from coordinate 62,232,999 downwards.
GTAAACATATTACGACATAATAATCAGGCTTTTATCTCATAAGTACTTATCATTTACACAGTATGGTAGTGAATAAATATGTATAGAAACACACCATACACCACTGGTTTTGTAGGTCTGATTCTACTGTTTGTATTTACATCATGTGACGAGAGACACGAGTGTTGAAAGTTTAAATCCCTCATCCATGTTCATTGTATATATATTTAGTGGACGACCATTCGATCCTGAGGGGTAGGGCGCTGGCTAAATAATCTGACCCAGAAAATGTTGAAAATAATAATCTGATCCTCTAGGTAGGAGAAAATAATTAATCTAGCCCACATTTCTTAAAACTCAATTCTTTTGGCTCGCTTTGCTCGCCATGTTCACACCAAAACATTTCGCCTTCGAATCAGCAGCAAATGAAATATATCGACACAATGACAAAATATTTTCGGCTCGCTTCGCTCGCCATACACTCAAAACTGTTTCGAGCTCGATCTACTCGCCCTTTCGTGATAATTCATTTTCTTAATATTTTATTCTATAAATGCATTTTATAAGTAACACAAGCAGAACAAATTGACACTTTCAGTTACACAAACATGCTGATCTTCTTTCTTGTCTTATAGGTATAGTACATTACGCGCTAACTACTTGTTTTTGTACTTGAGTTAACAAAAACTTTCTTTGTCATAATCCTTTGTCCATGTCCTGTGAAATTAAATTTAGAATATGTGCAAGTGATACATGTCATTCACAAATACCATCTAAATACAGGAGGCTATTTTGAACCTAGATTTTATTTGGTTATGATACTGAATCGATCCTACAGGAAATTTGGAGCCGCGCACTCAAATTTAATTTCAAAAATTGTGCAAAAATTTGTTATAGCCTTCATGTTTCATGTCGTCTTTACTTACGTTTTATTACTTGTAGGGTGTATATTTGATATTGACTGTTTAATAAGAATTGCACGTTTTCTATGTTCCAATATGCAATTTTGAACAGGGATGTCATATCTTACCTCCTTGTTTCAAGATAATATTCAATATTTACATTACTAGTAGATTCCCTGTGTTAAACGCCCATCAGGCACCTAGAATTATATTTCAATAACTTGGGTTGCTATCGTGACGTCCCGTTCAAGTTTTGCAAGTTGGGAGAATAAACCAACGTTAAAATACAATTTGCGAAATTTGCGATGTGCATGCAAATAAAAATGGCCGATGATTAGAATAAATGTATAAATAAGTAATGACTGTCTTACTTTTGGTGTTCATCCGTGTTTTATTCTGGTTGGACATATACACGTGCAAATTTTCTGAGAATCGCGAAGAAGGGATTCTCTGAAAATTTATACGTGTCCAACCAGAATTATACACCCATGAACACTAAAAGTAAGACAGTCATTTCTTAAATGGATTACATCTGTGGGTATTCATCCATAAAACCTCTAATATTTGTTCGAAAAGTTCTTTTGAAACTCCATACGAGGAGTTTGAAAATGTGACTTACATGTAACTGCATTCGCTTTTCGTTAATTTGATTGTCTTGTTCCCCAAATTATTCAACTCCAACAGATCATACAAACGACAAATATGGACAGTCACCATATCCCAATATACAGTACAACATCGATAATTCAGAAAACCATAAACCAAAGGCATACAAATGACAAATATGGACAGTCACCATATCCCAATATACAGTGCAACATCGATAATTCAGAAAATCATAACCCAAAGGCATACAAAATCAGGATAAACAAGAACCAAAGCAAAGAAAGAAAACCACCACATGAAAAGAAACGAAGTCCCTATATTGGAATGAGAATAGATGCACAGGAAGAGTCAGTTTCTCCTGCTTGCATGTAATACTTGTCGCTTCAATTCGGCAGAAATATCATATCCGGTTTTATCACATGATTCACCCGTTATGCAGTTTCATAAAGCCATTTCATAAATATATGATATGATAACACGTTACATTATCACTCTGCTTGAATGCGGTCAAGTTTGGAACCTAATCACATAAACCTTGACAAATGTGACCTTTCAAATATCGGTCAACTGTTAAATTCAGACCCGGGGTCAATATCAATGTTTAAAATGGTTGTTGTTGAATTAATTTTTGCATTAAACTACTCAAAATTGAAATACTTTTCTCTATACGATGGGGACACTACTTTTCATGGCGTAGCAGACGACTTCTAGATCACGGCGTGATTTGCCTCAGTAGGTCTCGGAAACGTTAATTTCACGTTAGAAATACACATTTTTAGGTAACATCATGTGATAAAAAGAATCTCAAATGAATAAATGAATTTTCATTTCATACGATGTATTATGAAATTCGTAGAGCGTTTTATATCACCGAGCCAAGGCTCGGGGATATAAAACTCACAACTCGTTTCATAATACATCGTATGAAATGAAAATTCATTTGAGATCCTATATATTTCCATTTTGGAAGATACAAATATATTCTGTGGTTGGATTGCTCAAATGGTCTAAGGCAGAATGTACCATCCACCATTCTGGACAGTGGGACATCATAGTGTTCCCCGTATCAACCGGGGTCAGTGACGATGTTAGTCGATCACAAACTTATCCCTGACTGAGAAGTTTATCTGAAAGATGCGTAGCTCTCAGAACAAAATTTGTATATATCTGGTACTTGTTCTGGCATAATGTATCAATTGAGATAGGAATACGCCATAAGCAGGCGATGAAGGAATGTTGCTATTCAGAAAAAGAAAGTTTGCGATGCTGAAACTGAAGTCGTCATGTTTGTCATAGAGTGAGGTGTTCATGTGACCATCAGTGTCATAGGACAGCATTATGTCCAAATAGGATGATGATGAACAGCACATCATCTATATATCTGTAAGTGAAGTTTAAGTTAGAAGCTAAGTCTCCAAGTTATATCTGCTGAAGGTATTTTCATTGTCTTTCTAAAAATACTTTGATGACTCTAAAATATAGCCGAACCTAGTTGTTTACGCTGATTTTTTTTCGACCCGAAAGGCTTTGGAAATTCTAAAAGAAGTTTAAAAGGGCAAGGTCTGGTGAAATTTTGCCTGCTTCAGAAAGGCATACTCGATATACATCTTGTGTAAAAACACAATGTTATGCAACAGTTTGGCATAGGCTTATTCTGATGCGAATATTTCGTTTTCAAAAGTTTTTTTTTTTTCACTTTTCGGAAGAAAAAATAAATGTGACGTGGCCACATATTTCATTTTAAAATAACGCCTCTGAATAGACCCTACACAAAATTTGGACCTGCTCACTCCATACACAAAATAAATAAATGAAATTTCGAAAAAAGGGAGGGCTACACTCAACTATATTTATCAATTTTGAATATTTTGGCTTAATGTACCACTGATGAGGATTAATTATACGAAACATGCCTGTTTGATGCACCGAATTTAGAACTTTGTGTTGATAGAAGGATGCCTTCTGACAGCACGGTTGGACAATGCGTTTTCCTTTTATTGCATTACAATCTACTCATTTGTCAGCGGGTGGCGAATCCTTCTAGCAAAGTTTTTTTTTCATTTTCAAATGGAGTTTGAAAATGACACTAACTGTTCCTTTGTCTTAATCTTGCACCTGCATTAGCTAAGTATATTACTTTATTTTTACATTACAAGTATTTTCCCCAGGTAAAAGACCATTAGGCAACTAAAATTATATTCCAATTACATGGATTGCTATCGTGACGTCACGTTGAAGTTTTGCATGTAGGGAGAATTTGCCAACGTTAAAATACATTTGACGATGTTACAGGTAAAATGTGCGATGTATATATGCAAATAAAATGACCGATGTTTAGGAAAAATGTAAATATAAGTAATGACTGTCTTTCTTTTCTCCGCGTGTGATCGAAACGTATGGTGTTGTGATTCATTAAATAATTTTTTGGTATTTTCTCATTTTCTATATTCAACTTTACAAAGCTGATGAGCCGTTGCAGTATGGCAATGCCTATTAAATCAATCTATATCGTCTAGGTATATGAAAATTTCATTGTTTTTGCAAACACTTCAATAGTTTGTCGACGACAGAAATTCTTTTCTTCTGACGAACTCTTGAAGTGTTTGTAAAAACTATAGACTTTTAAGGAATGGACTTTAAGTACCTATAAGGCATTATCCTACTGCAACGTCTCATCAATTTTGTGCAGTACAACTTAAATGATGAGAAAACATCAAAATTCTCCGTAAGGAATCACATGTCCTACCAGAATTATACACCCATGAACGTCATGTCAGACAGTCATTTCTTAAACTAACCATCACCGGAGGGCCAATAAGCGTGGGTTGTATCTTCTGTAGAAATTTACCCGCTTTTGAATTCCTCAAACTAATGAGTAAAAGTTGAAAATGATATTTCATTCTGTCCATATACAGAACAGATTTCACCAAACAGATTATGCCCAGGAAATACCGATGTTTGAATGTTAGATTGTATTTCAGGGGTATATTCTGATCTTTGTCTTAGTATTTACAAGTAAGCAATGTATAGCAAGTCATAAACATTAATAACGCATTTTCATACATTTCATAGGGGAAGTCCGTTTTCAATTGCAAACAGACTTAACCATGTAATATTGTTCATCTATTCAAGTTTTTATCTGTTTTTATTTGTTTGTTTGATTACCAACGTTGATTCCGTCCGTTTGTTGATAAGCTGTCCTTTCAGACGACTTGCAAGTAAACTACTCGTTCAGTGCTATATTGCACAACGGCTGAAATCATCTTTGAGGAAGTTCTTCGGTCGCTACGGGGATATAATAAAAACATATCAGATCCACCATTCCAGAATTATCAATGACATTCTGGATTGTGATTGAATGGCTGTCATCATCACTAAACAAGACTTACCTGAATGTAATACCAAAATGTACATCAAGACAATCACCGAATTTGACATGTTTCCATGGAACTGTTGCGACGGGTGTTGCATGCAATCAGGAGACGCTGACTCTCCACGGGCACCTGGTCTCACTTCGGAAATTTAGTAATTCCGGGGTTAGGAAATCTAATTATCTTGCCTTGCCTTCTCGACTTTGAGAGTGAATAACTGATCGGTACTTCTTTTTATTCTTTCTTCACCGTAGCGTATCACGTGATATGAAAATAATCTCTTGCATGGGAATCCCCTTCGATTAACAAGGTAAATGCTGTATAAATCTATATTATATGAATTTATCTATTACTCTAAGTATTCCTCTATTCTTGACCAGAAAAGATTACTATCATATTTATAATAACGATGCTCATATGATAGGAGTAAACTAGTTTTATATGAAGTAGATTTAGACAGTATTTACCTTGTTTAATCGAAGGGGATTCCCTTGCAAGAGATTATATGCACATCACGTGATACGCCACGGTGTTCGTAGCTAATCTCTTTGTATTTGAAGCTATTTCGTCGTTTTGATCTGTTTTGAAAATAAACAATTTCAGACGGCGATAGAACAATTCAAGCTTTCTTTATTTCTTGATTTGCGCAATGTGTACATAAGAAGATTCGATTGAGGGAAGATATTTCAGGTTGATTAGACATCTGAAGCTGCATTATAATGCCTTGTAGTGCTGTTAGAAATATGGAAGACCTATACAAATAGGGACAGTCCATAAGAACTATATCACTCGGGTTGAATGACGCCTTTTTGTAAGAGCGGTCCATTATCATACAAAAGCATAGCTGGCCACACTAAATAGTCACAACTAGTACCGGACTTTGTGTAATGACGGTACAGGTCTGTCCTAAAGTTACAACCCTTTTCAGTATCAAACAGAAGCTCAATCGGTTTCTCCTGAATGTTCATATACCAGCAAAGTTCTATACTTTTGATGAGAAACGGTGATACACGATTATGCTGAATATTCATTGGACACTGCGAGTTACTTAAGCTGTCCCTTAGATTCTGAAAAAAAAAGTTATAAATAAAAATAGATACATGTTGTCCAGTTTATGTTCTTTGTGATTTGCCCTGTTAGTCGTTGTCTCTAGCTATTTAACTTAGTAGATTAACGCCCCCTTCTGCTTGTGTGTTCTTCTTGATACAACAAGTCGTCTTGTAGGTGATCTTATTTTTATTTTTATTTGTATATATTGCACGCATCAAATAAACATTTTCCGATTTATTTTATTTCATGATGATGAAATACTTAGTTATGTGATGTTGTATTATATCACATCTTATATTATTGTTAAAATGAGGGATTGACAAATTGAATTACTCTCTTTTTGCTTTACCTATGCGTTGATGAATGAATGCATTAGATCGCTAATTGAAATTCTTCAAAACTCATTATTAAATGATCAGGAATTATTGCTGATTCTGCTTATTTCTGATTGGTGGAGACGCTGTTTGATAGAGTGTACCTCTGAGTGAGTTGACCGCTAACGTTCCAAAGCGGTCTATTCGGGATTCAGTGACGTAATGATGACCATCACGTGCACGTGCGTTAATTTTGGTAGTGTAAGATTTTGACTTCGCTTATCATTAGAATGCAATTTCTTGAGAAAAAAAAAAATCCTGATAATTTAATGATGCAGTTATTGACTTTTGATTTCGGTCTTATTGTGACTATACAGACCTGGTCAGGCATTGGTTAACCTCGGCCTTAGGCCTCGGTCAACCAATACCTAACTAGGTCTGTATAGCCACAAGTTGACCTCATCAAAAGTCAATTATTGTATAAAGATGAATGATTGAAATTGAAAAAAATGAAGAGTGGCATCCCGTACTTTCATAATTAAAAGTTTAAAGATAAAAAGGGAATTTTTTCTATTCTGTTTCCAGGACATTAAAATTCGGTGCGTCAATGAACAGACACACTTTCGTTTTATTCAACTCTTCTTTTAATAGTGCTTAGTTTAATTTACTTTGATCCCCTACAACTCATTTTCTAACTTATCTATTGAAGTGGTGCATTATGTAATTAATCACCTTTTTCAAAATTGGTATGGAAATTTCTGTTGTTGCCTTTTGAAATTCACTGATTAGGTTGTGTATTCTGAAGTCCTCGGACACAGATGAGCGGTCATGTGTAGAACTGTCTGGACATGGTATCTGTCATAAGTAAAATTATCATTCTAAAAGAATTCTGATACTCTGATGAGGAATTATATTCTGTTTGAACTTGTCGTTTAAAGAATGGTTTAGAAATAATTTCTTATCGAAGAATAACAAGAAACTTGTATAAAATATCATTTTATTTCAGTACCAGAGAGTACAGTTAATAATTAATTTCATCTTTTAGAGGTTCATATTAACGAGCATGATGATTTCAGGCTAGTTTTTGAAGATGCGGCTGTTGCTTTCATCGTACACTTAGTAAAAGAGTTGTAGATTCTTATAACGTACACGTGCATACGACGTGCGTACAACATGCTTATAACGGGTGGTCTCTATCCATTTTCTATGTAATTATACAGATGAACTTACACGAACCATTGACGCATAGTATCAACGCTCACTGATGCTGTAAAGGAGGTGCAAGTGCTTGAATCCGTAAGTGAGTAAGTAAGTGTTTGTAAGTATTTTGAATATTTTCCCTGACTTACAATTTATATATAGAAATAACATCAGACGGTGCATGTATTTTATATATTGTGTTCATTTTCATGCGTGGACTTCGACGGTGGGTGCGGCTAGCCATCAGGGGATGCTTACTCCTCCGCGCACCTGGTCCCACCTCTAACTTGCTAGGGGTCCGTCAATGCTCAATTTGGTGCTCTATTGTGAGTGCTGTTGAGATTTTTGTCAGGATCTTCTTTAACTCATTTGAATCCGTGCGCGTTTCGCTGTGACCGCAGACGAAAGTTCTGTATACACAAAATCTAAACAAGCTTACCTTTTCATACTGACTTGACAGATAAATAGCATTCTGTATATCAGTTCTTTGTTTACCAGCTCTCTCTTTACATGAATTGTACACATCCTGGATTAAATATAAGGATAATGATGAAGGATCGTAATACGACATTAAGCAGAATTAGAAACCATTATCTGAACGATGGTCCATCTTCCATAAAAAAAGGGTCAGTATAACTTCGATTGTGCCTAGGTCAAGTTTAGAAGGAAAATTAATCTTTTTACATGTTAAGGTAATAAAATATCTTACCAGAGAAATAAAACATTTGGTCTAGTCTTGACTTTTCATGTGACTAAACTCGATCTTACATTAGGAAGCCTATAGCATGGACAGTGTGTTGAATGCATTATGCCACATCATTTCTGTTCTTCCTGTATTGTCAGTAACGTTTTAAACCTGTCCTTTCACGATTTACATATTAACTGGTTAGTTCCCTTGATGTAAGTGTTCAATTTCCTCTCCTAATGCTTGATAAGTGTGATAGTGTTGCATGAATTCTATTATTTGTTGTACATGTAACAACATGCGTGTATGTTTCGCTGTTTTTACGAGAAGTGTGTGTGTGTGTGTGTGGGGGGGGGGGGGGGGTTGGTTGCGATCTACTACCAATTCTTGAGGCAGATATGTACAGCCCAATACATGTATAAATTATCCAATGCAATTTTGTGTGTAAAATCAAAAACGAAAGAGGGGAATATCCAGCAGGACCCGGGAAGAGTACGATTACATAGCCTTATATAGAAAACATATATCGCGTACTAATACCATTAAGACATCGAGTAAACAATTTATTGCATCCTCTTCTCCCTTGCCTTCTTCGGTTGTTAGGTAATCAAAGGCGTCCGTCCATTCGTTGTCATACAATTCATTGAACCCATCTGCTAGGTTTGTTGGTCTGTACAAGTCACTCAAATCAGTAATTGCAGAGTTATCCGCCTTTAGTCGATCTGATGCAAGCTGACTTAGCCTATAAGGAAATAATAAAATGGTCGATCAAGGTATATCATACATGCAAGTGTTAGCAGTTATTAATAAAAGACATTAAAAAAATATTTCATAATCATGAACTAGTTTAGTTTCCTGTAGTATTTTGGTCGAAACAATGAAAATATGAAACACTATGACATCTCTGTCGATAGTGTTGAAATATATTTTTAAGTTCGAGTCATAAAAAAACACCATCGACTTTGACATATAAACACCGTTTTGACCTTTTCTACTTAGATGATTAAAGTGACAAATTTAGTTCAGGAGTTTGGGTTAGGGTTAACTGACCGGGGCAACTGATCAAATTTACATTTGAGATTCACTTTTGCTGTTTTCTAGATTTTAGGGGGGGGGTAATTTTCCCTGGTTTAGTACCCATTGCTTCTGAATTCTGGTTTTAGTTTTGTTTTTGCCTTTTACTGACTCTTGTAAATGTCCGTTGTATTTTTTTTCACCCTTTAGACGTTTGAGGGTCCACGTACAAATTATGTTTCCTCTATGAACGACTATTTTCTAACTATGTTGAACAGGTACTCTTTGAAGAAATAGTGAAGATTTATGATAGCAACATGGTTTAAAGTTCCCTGCATATAATATTACATTTTTGTACCTTGTCAACGCATTTTCTTTCTCTATCGTTGCTTGCTTCACTTCTTTGTGGACTTTTTCCAGTTCCTCTTCGAGATGAATTATTTGTTTTTCTAAGGAGGACGGTTTTCTGAAAAAAAACCTATTTACTTAGTGAAAGACAGAATGATTTTGTTTATCTTGATGTTATATACCTATTTTTTCTATTTTAATTAAAGCAACCTATGTTAAGGATTCGACACTTGGTCACATGTTTCATTACCAAAAATGAATACATAGGATAGAGTCAGATCACAAATAAACACCTTCGAATTCATCATCATACATACATAAAAAGTCTCAAAACCGACACAAGTGATAAGTAAGTGAACCAGATCAAAGATATAAGAATGAAAACACAAACACTAGAAAACACAACTTTTCAGCTTTTTAGCCTTTTATCAAATGTACAAATGAAAATGTATAATAAGACTAGGTGAAATTCATCTTTGCTTCTCTCACATTCATTTTTTATGGCATCATTGATTTTGCAATAAACGCCAGAGAAGCAAAGATGACTTTATGACAAAAGAGATGATTTTCGATTCAACATAGTAAATTTTCCCTGGCATGACGGTGATGTTCCTAGATAACCGTCATACGGTATCTAGAGCATGTACTTCATAGTAGAAATTTACAAATTACGAAGAAACTTTAGGTCAGAGTTTTCGCTTTAACAATGTTAAACGTCTTTAAATTCAATAGCATCATTTAAAACCTGATAAATTTACAGCATGGACAACTAGTAAAGACTTTTTTGAAATTTTACAAAAATTATCGTCAACTTCTTTTGAAATTCGGATCCATACAAGCAACAGGGTATATTACTTTGGGTATTTCACAACCTGCATTTCATAGTGACATAATTAACAAAATAAGAAGTATCAAAGGTGGACAGAATTACCATCGAAATTGTGTTAGAATCATCAAACGCCTTATATACCGTAGGCATCAGACGGACACTTGGCTTGGTAGTGGACCAATCTAACGCCTTGTAGCAGCTCTTAATTTCTTAAAAATTGCATTCTGACTGACTTTGACGACAGGATTCCATGACGGGGCTCCGATCGTCGGTCCTCTCTAAATCTAAGTTGGACTCCTCGGGTGTTCACATGCATGAGCTCGCTACAGTCGGCAGAGCACGGACTGTTTTTCGTATGCCTTATGTTTCTTTTATATCCATTTTCATACCCATCTGTGTGTTTACTGGCCCCTGTGTCATGCCGTCTGTTTGTATGATCATCTTACAGTGAGGAGATTATTCTACACAACAATTGTGCGTTTTTTGAGTCCTCTGGGTAATCGGAAAAGTGGAAGGGTTGTCCGCACGTTATCCGGATAACTACACCTTCTGCTATTTGCAAAGCAGATGGCCATCCTAAGTCGGCAACGGTTGCTCATTGATCTCGTTGGTTTATTTTTTCTATTTTTGTGTAACATGTTTCTATTGCGAGAGTTGTTGTTCCTTGTCTCTTTTGCGCCTCTATTGGATGTCTACTCTTTGTTTTTGGATTGGGTGTTCTGGGGTTTTCCTGGGGGTGATGCAAACGAGTGTTGTTGGAGATCCACTCCTTGCTTTTGGATAAACTTGTCCGTCGTGTTTCAATGAAGCTGTGTAATTCCTTTCATTTGAGAAAGTATTTTCAGGAATTTTGCAAACCTTTTGAGTTTGAATTTTGGAATCTGACTTCGGGATTTGTGTGTGTCTTTGCTAGCCAAACAGGAGATGCTTTCTCCTCCCGGGCACCTGATCCCACCTCTAGCTTGCTAAGGGTCCGTCGATGCTCAATTTTGTGCTCTATTGTGAGTGCTGTTGAAATTCTTTAACTAATTTTATTCACTGATAAGATAACTTACTACTGTGGTAGAATACTGTGAAATGATATGAATGATGAACAAAAAAGTTATTCTCGGAATATTTGCACTTATCCAACCAGAATTATAACGCTATGAACACCCATAGTAAGTCAGTCCGTTCCATTTGTCCTTAATATCATACACCCCATTTAGCATTAATAATGAGCGTATTGCATGTTATAACAACAAAAGTATATGAACGTTTGTAAATTTTCCCTACTTTCAAACCTTGCGCGTAATGTCATTGTAGGCAACCAGAAACTTGACAAACTATTTTGAACATATAACAAATTAATTCGGGTAAGTGTTTTGAACATTTTCCCTGACATGGTCGCCATAGCACTTTTTGTATAGAAATGGCCTCAAACAGTACAAATCATGTTTTTATATGTTTTTTTTTTGTGCATGAACATCGACGGCGGGTGCGGCTAGCCAACAGGGGATGCTTACTCCTCCCAGGCACCTGGTCCCACCTCTAGCTTCCTAGGGGTTCGTCAATGCTGTTCTATAATAGTGAGTGCTGTTGAGATTATCGTCAGGATCTTCTTTAACACATTTAAAGTCAGAATATAAAGAGGTTCTATGAACGAAGGCGAGTGTCAACATTGTGGGTCAATAGCAGTGGCACGAAATTATTGGCATAGGAACTTTATATGATGCTTGGATGACACCAATACTTTGTGAGAATTTCAACAACTGATCTATCATCAAGGAAGGATTTGGGTAAAAAACCATTTCAGTTTCAAGTTTCAAGTTACAGTTAAGATTTCCGGATTCGCGGATTACCTCAGCAGAATCTATCCTTCGGAGCTTGAAGTCAACGAAACAACAAAGACAAATAATTCAGCATCATTTTTGGACATAATGTTGTCCTGCGACACTGATGGTCACATGAACACATCACTTAATGACAAACGTGACGACTTCAATTTCAGCATCACAAACTTTCCTTTTCTGAGTAGCAACATCTCTTCATCGCCTGCTTATGGCGTGTTTATATCTCAGTTGATACTATATGCTAGAGCAAGTACCAAATATACAGATTTTATTTTGAGGGCTAGTCGTTTTTCGGATAAGCTTCTTAGTCTCAGATACGTTTGTGACTGACTAACATCGTCACTGAGGAAGTTCTACGGTCGATATGGGTAACTCGTCATACACTATGATGTCCCACTCTCCAGAGAGGTGGATGATATTCTGTCATAGACCATTTTACCATCCAACCAAAGATTATAATTTTTATCTTCCGAAATGGAAGTAACCGGATATGACAATTCTACCGAATTGAAGCGACGGGTGTTACATACAAGCAGGAGATGCTTACTCTTCCTGGGCACCCTGTCTCACTCCCATATCGGGAGTTGGCTTCCTTTGATGTGATGGAGGTTTTTGTTGTTTGCTTTAGTTCCTGATTTTGTAGGCCTTCGGTTTATGATTTTCTGAATTATCGATTTTGTGCTTTGTAGAGGGACATGATCATTATCCGTATTTGTCATTTATCCTGATAATGTATAAACTCTTTAAAAGGGGAGGTTGACCGGTCTACCTACTATAGGATCTAGAGGAGAGATCGATACGGCTTCTACCACGCAAAATGAATAATTGTTTCGATAAATTCAATTCAATTTAATTCTCACGATTATTTGTATGTTCCATTTTCAACCATCAGAATATACAATGAATGATTTACCTGTCTAAGAATATCTTTTCAATATCTCGTAGTTTTGTCATTGCATCTGTCATCTCATCAAGGTAGTCCTTGCCATCTGACTTTTTCCCTTTCTGCTCTTTGCTGTCATTGTGTTTCCTTACATGGTTCTGGTAGGAGGTGTTGTTACTAGGTGGTGGTACATCCTGCTCATTGGTACACGTTTGAAATAAACGATGAATTTGTTTCACCAGAACAGTGTGACTTTGCATCCTTTATAAAAAATGAAAATGTGTCATATATATGTAATTTTTATTCCTGGTGCATTAAAAATTTTATTATCGACGTCTAGGGAGACCTCTCCAGTTTTCTGAAAACCGACACCCACTGCCAGTCTTTAAATATATGTTGGAAGTTTTTTTTTCATCTTATACATTAGAATCATAGAAGTTTAATTTCATTGTATCTGCGAGGGCTGATTTATATGTGATGAGCCTCGTATTGAACGATTTGAATTTTATCAGACATTTTGCATAATTTTCTACATAACCCACTTCAGTATCTATATACTTTTGCCACCGGTGTTTAAAGGCCTCAATACCATTTTAAAAGAATTCCTTATCTTGACTGGTCAGAAAGCCATCCATTGCGAGTATGACGTCATCATTGGACTGAAAGTGGGTGCCAGAAATAGCTGCTCTCAGTTTTTGGGAATAAATGAAGGTAATATGGATCAAGATCAGGTGAATAAGGCGGATGCTCAATCAAATTAAAGCCATAATCATGAATGGCAACCATGGGAGCGACATATTTGTGAACAGGAGCATTGTCCTGATGGAACCAGAATACCTTCCGCATCCCAGAAAACAGAGGCTCACTACATATCAATTAGCCCTCGTATGTTTTTGTATGTTTTTTTCAGAGGGTCAGAAGTCCAACACGCACAATATGTTTTAACTTTAGAGTTACCACTCTTCATGAATGTGAATTGGAAATCTCTTATGCACAGAGATAAGAAAATTATTCGTTACTACCGGTTTTTAAAAAGGATTTTAGACTTATTTTCACTACCATTGCCATAAACGTTTAAATCCATCTTGGAAATACTCTATCTTCTTTTTTTCTTCCTTAGACAGATCGTCGGACACTGCTGGCCATGGGACATCTTTTCCCCGCCTTTTTCTGGTCATCTTTGGATCGGTCAACAGGGCATACCAATCTTTGAACCAATCAACTTGTAGTTTAAAATCAACTTTGTCATGAATGACACTTTCCAGTTCTCTAGAAAAGATATCAAATTCTATCAACATGATCATACCTTGAGCTACTTTATTGTTTTATGAACTTATTCATACAAAAGACGAAAAAATGCCTGAAAATATTCGAATGATGTAGATATTCAGTGAAAATTAATAGAAATAAGATTCGACAAATAACTTACTTTTTCGGTATGCTCCCTAGCTTCTGAGGATGTGGACCCGGTATGACGACAAAACCATCACATTCTCCGCTCTCTGAGGTATCCCTAGACATTACTTTCGAGGCTTCTTTAACCGAAACCTTAAGAGCAGATAGTTGATTCCACTTCTAAATCAATACATGTACAATGTGTGGGAAAAATAAATGAATTAGGGTCGCGAAACAAGGAAAATAAAATATTCTTCCTGTATGAAAGAAAGGTAATTTGTACATCTGTAATATACACTTGTTAACTGTATCATGGAGATAGTATAAAGATTATACATCCTGATAGGGAAGGCTCTTACAGGTACAAGTAGTATTATTTATGATAAAACGTTCAGCAGTGTTCTATGTACGTACTGTGTCAGATTTATGAATAATTAAACTTTAGTTCTCATACATACTCACAAATTCGTGTAACCAGCTCTGTAGAGACATTTGATCGATGTAGTGTAGCAGAAAGGCATGTATCTGGGGATGAATTCAAGCCGAATAATTATTACTGACGTACTCAAGTATCGTTCTTTATATATAACACTAATCATTTAATAGAAAGAATCCCTGTTTCAATGAACCATGTGAAACACTCGATGTTGATCTCAAACAATAAATAATGAATCGAAGAGGTTTATTTCGTGTTTAACTTGACTGGAAAAAATCTTTTACTGGTACACTCAATTTGAATTAACACATGTATGGATATGTCCTTCGTCGGAACCCACGGTCGGTCGGGTAAAACTCAGGTGAGTGAGTTTTAGCGTGGCCGACAATTGGTTCCGACGATCGGATCTGTTTAGAGTAATACGGAAGTGTTCCAACTGTATACCTTCTTGAAGAAAATTTCAAACCAATTTTCATGCACCAGACACGTGTTTCGAATATTCAATTCTCATCAGTGATGCTTCCAGCCGAAGTGCTTTTCATACGTCAAGCACTTTGGCTGGAAGTTCAAGCTTACGTTGACTAGACGTTTCTCAAAAAGTTCAAGTTTACGTTGACTAGAAGTTTGGCAAGAAGTTCAAGTTTACGTTGACTAGAAGTTTGGCAAGAAGTTCAAGTTTACGTTGACTAGAAGTTTGGCAAGAAGTTCGAGTTTACGTTGACTAGAAGTTTGGCAAGAAGTTCAAGTTTACGTTGACTAGAAGTTTGGCAAGAAGTTCAAGTTAACGTTGACTAGAAGTTTGGCAAGAAGTTCAAGTTTACGTTGACTAGAAGTTTGGCAAGAAATTCAAGTTTACGTTGACTAGAAGTTTGATAAGAAGTTCAGGTATACGTTGACTAAAAGTTTGGCAAGAAGTTCAAGTTTACGTTGACTAGAAGTTTGGCAAGAAGTTCAAGTTTACGTTGAATAAAAGTTTGGCAAGAAGTTCAAGTTTACGTTGAAATTTGACTTTAAGCTCAAGATTAACGTCAAACACAAAACACAAAATCGGAATCTGAAAATCACAATCAGTAGGTAATCACAAACAGTGAAAATAGAAGAAAGTAACATTAAGAGAAGAGAAAAGGTCAGACGCAGTGACATGAACATGATGAAGGACAACATCACCTTCATAAACAATATTGAACAATATCAAAAGTGTCCAGTTTAAGAACGTTTTTATAAATCGATCTCTTCTTGAATAAAACAAATTTTACAGTTTTACGGATACCGATGAAGGGAGAACAATAAAAACTCATCTACAAAATGTCGTTTTATATTTTCCCTCTTAGTTTGAATGCATTTGAAAACTTTATGATATGAGTTGGAAAAGAAAATGCATTTTAGAAGTATTCTTATAAATCATCGTACCTGTATTGGATGAAGTAGCAGAAATTAACGTTCCTTTGTTATTGATTGTTATTGATCGTCACTAGATAAGTGGGTTACATAGGTGATAAAAGGTCACGTGTACATAGTTAAGAGATAGTGTAACTTAAATCTTAGTATCAGATAATTATTTAGATGGTAACATTTAAGCTAAGCCAATCACAGGCTCTCAAATTGATCGTCTTATTTGTGAAGATTCTGTGTAGAATCTGGCATGGATCCTGAACCATAAATATGCTTGAAAAATATATATCGTGAGTGGTGCGCGAACTGGCTTGCTACACTACAGGGGTAGTTGTCATCTAAGGCAGTTAGAAGGTATTTGGAAGGGAGGGGATCAGACATGCACGTTTCGGGTAACAAATTTTGATAACAGAAATTTAGAATGCGTTGAAGAAACGATCAACCGAAATTGATCGAACTTGGCTACATGTGCCCTCGGGGACTCCTGGTCCACCAGCAGTGACACTCACCAAGTGGTATAAATGTAAACGTCTTCAAATTGAATAGCATCATTTAAGAACAGAAAAATTGGCAACGTGGACCGGACATGCACGTTTCGGGTACCTAACCCTCATCAGTGATCCTAAATCTAAACAATGTAATATGCCAAAAAAGTATAAAACAACCTCCTCACTCTTAGATGACCACACACGAACAAGACCGTAAAACGCAGGGGCCCATGCAACACAGATAAATATGTAAATGGATATAAAAAGAAGGCGTACGTAATACAATCCGTGCTCTGTCGACGCGAGCTCATGTATGTTATTACCCGAAGAATCCGACTGACATTCAGAGCGGAAAGGTGGTCGGGGCCCTGTCTTCTCTAAAGAGGTTTGGACAGGGCCCGTCATGGAGTCCCGTCGTCACAGTCAGTCAGACTGCAAGCTTTAAGAATGCGCTTTACAAGACTGTAGACTGTAAGATATATTTCGGAGGCTTCGGACTGACACTTTTCAACATCTCTGGTCCTTGGCAGAACATTATCTCTTCTGATGACAAGTATATGCCAAGAAGCAAGACTTAGATTCTGAAATGTATTTGTGACACTTGCACAATTTACAGTTACATGTACAAGGACCATTAAACATCATGATTTCAAGTGTTGTAATCATACAATCACTTCTCTTTGATTTCCATGTAATCAATCTTATATCTGGATAATTATGCAACATTTTGTAGATACTCAATATTATAGTTAACCCTCGCTGTTTGTAAAGACTAATGTTCGTTTGTGAAGGCTAAAACGTCTCAGAAAGACAAGATGTTCGACCTAGAGTGTTCGAACTCCCGTAGATTTTCTTTATGGAAACCTAAAAGTGAAGTAACATAGAGAATTGCGACAGTTACGAAAATCCGGATCGTACAAGTCGGGATTTTCAAAATAATTTGGGGGTTTTTTTTGTATTTTTGGAAATTTTCAAAAACCTACGCGCACGAGGGACGTTAAAAATTTATTTAGGATGGCCTAAATGATCCTAAATGACGAGGGTTAAATACCCGAAACGTGCATGTCTGGTCCATGCTGTAAATTTATCTGCACTAAATGATGCTAATAAATTTGAAGACGTTAAGCATTCTTAATAGACCAAAAGAAAGGACTATATATGGTTTATATAGTAAAGTGGCCCCCTTTCAGGACAAAATCTGAAGTGTTCATGGAGTAATGAATTTGTACCAATATTACAATGTAGGCTACTTATGCAATGATACAAATTCTTTAATTTCCTTTCTCAGTTTCATAGAATTTTGTCTTCAAAAATGTCATATTTTGCCTAATTTCTGGAAAAACATCATTTTGGCGCTCATTTTCGACAAACTACCTATTAGTTAGTATCGAGCGGGCTTCTGAACAACTTTTATATTTTGATATGTTGTTACTTTTGTACGTCTCTAAGGGCATGCAAAAGGAAAAAGTTGTTCACGATCCCGCTCGATGTTATCTTATTGAAAATAATCATGAATTAAGCCATTTTTCGTGAGAAATTGACAAAATCACCGGTTTTCTTGATATTTATGCATAATTTACAATGTCTTACAAATCGAGGAGCAGGTTTTGTTACTAGATTTCTCAAAATATAGATATCTAACTTTCTAAAAATGACAACAAAATTTAATTTTGGAGAAGTCGATTTTAGGTGGCCACTTTACCATATAAACCATACAAACTCCTTTACATCCTTCCTGTTTAGAACGATTTCATAATATTTAATCACGTGTTCTTTAATAGCCGTAAGTGCTGACATAAGATTTGTAGACAAAATTGTAGTTAGAAATAAGTCCACTTCACACTTTCACGGATCGGCCACTGGATAGCTACGGATCGAGAAAATTTTTACATCCGTAGCTCTCCGTAGCAATCCGCAGCTCGATCCGGCACTAGTCGTGGCAAGTCGTAGCTATCCTTGGCAATCCGTAGCTATCCGGGATGATACAGAAATTTTTTGAACATGTTCAAAATTTTCTACGACGCCGCTACGGATAAATTAGTTGTAGGGGAGTCGCAGTAACCCTTAGTAGAGTAGTAGCTATCCGTAGGGGTGTCGTAGCAACCCGTAGCGCATCCGTAGCAATCCGGGACCATTTTTGTGATAAAAATAGTTACAAAAATAGTCATAGAAAATAGCACGACGTGTACGTATGACGTCATCGCTTCCTGCGGTCTTTGATCCAATGCCGTCATGTCGTGACGTATAGCTACACGTTATGGACGTGTGAACGACACTCTACACGTAATGACAGAACGGGTAACTTCTTTGAGAATTTCCACACTTATCATTGATTGAACTTCCAGTTTTCGGTGTTATAAAGTAAGTTTAGGATTCTAACTTTCATTACATCGAGGCTTTACGAATCTCGATGTACATTTCTCGCATTTAAACTGACAGAAAAGAAGCTAGCTACACGTGCACCATTTTACATAGCTCTACTTAGACCTTCACCGGTTCGCACGTATAACTAAACGACGTCTTCGGATTGTGATGTCAAACGGTGACGTGTACAAACGGTACTTGTAAGTCATACGTACGCGTTGAAAGCACGTGTAACTTAACCTCTCTAATCCTTATCTATCCGTACGCGTGTCGTAGCAAACCGTAGCAATGACGGGACAATATCCGTGACAATCCTTAGGTATACGTAGCTATTCGTAATCGATTCGTATCAACCCGTAGCAATCCGTACTGAAGTCGTAGGTTCATGGTTCATCGAACATTTTGCGTCCCGACTCGCCACGGATAGATCATTTTTTGGAGTCCTAGCGGAGTCATGGCTCGATCCGTGGTGAAGAGGGCTAAAGCAATAAATCGAAATTTGTTAGGAAACTTGTGCGGTTTTGGTATGCAATATAGTGTTGGGAGATCCAAGAGATATAGAGGTTGAATGAAGACAATTCACTGGTATGCTTGCTCAAAATGTTAGGGACACTTTCATGACTTTTGATATAAGTATTAGTAGATGAAAGTTCCGAAACTAAAGTTGATATGTAGTAACGTTTTCAAATGATAATGGTGTTGTCGGCCGCTTTATCAGCTGGTGTAAAGACATATTTATCATATAAATTACTTAATTTGGATTTGATATATCTTTCAGATTTGGAACTTAAATTTTGAAAGAAATGAGAGCTTATATGGAAGTTATAAAAGGCGTATGATGTATCTGACGCATTTTTTATAGTTATGCTGTCTACCTTTGATCCTTCTAATTTTGTTTATTATGTCGCGATAAAAGGCAGGTTGTGTAATACCCAAAGAAATATATTCTGTTGCTTGTATAGATCAGAATTATTAAAGAAGCTGACACTTTTTATTCAATTCAGGAAAGTCTTAACAAATTTATGAAAGATGAAACTTTGACATAAAAGTTTCTTGGTGATTTGTCGATGTCTCCTACGAAAATCAAAAACGTTCGTACATCAACTATAGTACCTTGATGGTATCGCCTCTTTCTTAGAAACAGTGCAATGTCGATACGAACACATTCCTTCCGTCTTTATTGCTATCTATCATTTGTAAGAAGTTGATTCAAAAGATAGACAAAGAGTTGTATCAGGCAGTGAAAGGTAATTCTATTTTATTGCCTCGAAATTATATAAAATGACATAATATTTATCTATTTACTTATTCATTTTTTTTATCTTAATTTTTGTTTGTTTGTTTGGTTTATTTATTTATTTATTTTTTTTTTGGCTCTTGTTTCTATTTCAACTCTTTCAATTTTTTTATTTTAAATTATCTGCATATTTATTCAGGAGGGGGACTTTTCTTGTAATTACCTCGTGCAATTCACATCAATGAAGCGCAAAAAAAAAAACGGGGAAAACAATCAGTAAAAGAGATTACGTACATCTTTCAGTCTTGTTGTAATTTATAGATTGTTCCCAAAATCGTCCTACTCGTCTCCTTGATATATTTTTGATATATATTCGAGTATGAAAAACCACGTTATATAATTGGACGCAGGCAGGCTTACCCAATTCAATCTCATTTTACTTACGAGCTGGTTATAAATATAGCAAAGAGATTAACTACCTCCTGTTATTGTCCAAGCATATGCATATTATTTTTATCAAATACAGTGTGAACTACGTTTTCTTAGCTTTTCATTAATGTTGGATGTTGAATTTCATATAGGTGTTCATGGATATTTGTGATGGCAATTGCGTTTGGTTATTCCAAGGACTAGAAAGAGAAATAACTCTGTTAATTCGCTGGATGAAAGCACTCGAATTTCAAATGCTAGGCGGTAAATATATCTAGGAGAAGAGTTGGACAGTTAGACGTATCGAAGAAACCGCGATTTGTGAAGATTTCTAATCTTAAAAAAAGAAGGGAGGCGATCTCCAACAAAACCCCGTTGCAGCATCAATAGTAAAACACCAAAACACCCGATGCAAAAACACAAAAGACGAGTACAGCACGAGACGGAAAAGAGACACACGACATGTAAACATCAAACACAAAAGACTACACATAAACCGACGAGACCAATGGGTAACCGGTGCCGGCTTTGGACGGTCATCTGTCACGCAAGTAGCAAATGGTGTGGTTCTCTATATAACCTTGAAAACTTTCATTTCTAAATCTTAGATGGGAGAAGAATGGTGTATCCGAAATCTGTCAAACCTGTTTTATAATTACACAGACAAGAAAATAGGATCGGAAAAACATTGTAATAAGTAGGCGATTAGTTCCAATTCCTTTTATTCTCTATATAACCTTGAAAACTTTCATTTCTAAATCTTAGATGGGAGAAGAATGGTGTATCAGAAATCTGTCAAACCTGTTTTATAATTACACAGACGAGAAAATAGGATCGGAAAACATTGTAATAAGTAGGCGATTACAGAGAAGGATATTATCTTTTATTGAGGACTTGACTAGAAAATGTCCACACGAACTTCTCTGCAATGGATGTAGGGCGGAAGGTTTCGAATTTAAATCTTCCGATTTTGACATAATGGCAGTTCATAGATATGTTAGAGTACAAATAGGCAATAAATCAGTATCTATATACGACTATATCAATCAGCCATCGCTGCATAGTGTCCTTATAAAGGAGACTGATATATATCAAACGAGACCAGGTTTTTGCCTCCTTCGTGCCGCATCATGGTGGAATGCAAGTCAGATTTATTATTCACTCCTACAACATCAACATGGCCTTTACTTGTCAAGTGTGTTATGGAGGAGAAACGCAGGAAAGCTCCTTCCAGATTCAGTGGAACATGGTCCGTGTGAAAGCGGATGTATATTTGGACAGGACATTGATTTTGCACAATGCCTAAGATGCACGAACTGGCCTGAATCGGCACTAGTATGTATCAACAGGCTTTCCAGAACAGGATTAGTTTCCAATGATGAGCTAACAGATGTTGTTAGACAAGGATGTCATTTACTGGCGATAGGAGATAAGAGATCTGACACAGAAATACTAGAATGGCGAATACAAGAGATGACATCGAAGATCTCCTATGTTCATATTTTCTCAAAACTGTCGTTTTTTGGGGGAAATAGTTACAATAGAGCGCCATGGGGAAGAGAAGACTTTTTAAAGCGATTTTGGGACTGTTTCAGACGATTAATTTCCTGGGTAAAGAATGGATACTGTCCAAATTTCTTCATACCTGAGAATAACATGTTCCACGTAAAGATTTATGGCAGATCACAGAATTTTCTGCTTTATCACTTAATAACATTATATAAGGAGGGATATAAATGTATACCTGTATGTAGCTGTGATACATGCACGACACTTGTATCTTTCCATGGAATATGTAAATTTGTTAGTCCTAGTCACAGAGAAATGAAGGTCGCAAAAGGCATTCATATCAGCACAGGACTTAACAATGATGGGACGATGTGTATATTAAGTGATATACCTCACTTGTATTTAGCTGTCAGCTATATTCAACAGATGCAAAATTTAGAAGAATTGGATTATTTCCATGGAATACTTGACGTCCATGAAAAGATTCACACCCAGAACTTGATATCTTCTTTAATGATACAAAATGGTTCTTGTATGCATTATATATCCAACAAAGAGAGATACAAACAAACTCTTACATTTTTTGTGCATAAAGTATTCTTGTGTACAACTTTGGGCATACCGGAGCTCTTCCTCGAACATCATAGCCATCTACGTATTTTAGATTACCCACCTCGGTTTTTATGAATCTATTGTTGTATTTGAGTTACTTTCGTTTATATATTTTCGATTCAGCAGCTTACGTGTTACAGGACTTGAAATTTTTGCCCAGTAATGACAACAATTACCATATAGATGCTACTGATACTTGGAATATGTCAAGATCACTTTTTGGGACTTTTCGTGCTTATCATCTTTGAGCCTTTTATAAAAAACTTTTATAATAGACCCCAGGTTGTGGGGATATCCTTACCGGCTATAAATTTGAATGACTCCAAATTTAACATTTCACCCTATGGAAAATCCAAAATTCACATTTTGTACATTGTAATATACAAAATATATTTCAAAACTGTTTTAGCTTTACCCAATGCACAAACATAAGAAAAAGAAAATAAGGGGTACTCATGCATAATTTCCCACAATTTGGACCAGAGGTACAATCTTCTTTAAATTCCTCCGCAATGATTTATGTACTCAGTATGGAAAAATACAAAATTCACATTTTTTGCATTGTAATATATTTCAAACCTGTATTAGCTTTACCCAATATACAAAAATAAGAAAAAGAAAATATGGGGTATTCATACATAATTTCCCACAATTTGGACGAATGGCACAATCTACCTTAAATTCCTCAACAATGATTTACATAGTTTCTCCTTCGATTACTTGGTTCCATTTTTGAATGTGCCTCTAGCCTGCATTATATTCGTACCAAATTATACTTTGTTCATTTACGGAAGTTACACGAAATCTACGAATATACGAAGGACCTCAAATTAACCGATGCACGTTCCCCAGAATACAGACTACAAGGAGTCATCTTAGACATTTCTACTTTTCGTTTATTTCAAGCATTTAGATCAGACCTTAAATCAGAGGAGAAAACAAACTGTCCTTTCATTAAAGTAAGATTTGCAAACAAAGGTATTGATGAATTGAACCTTGGTCAAATTTTGAATCACAAAACTGCCACAGAAAAAATCCCACCATATTTCAAAAGAAAAGAAACTTCTTTTTTTTTCCTTTAGCTACACACGAACAGTTGCATCTAAAATTTACAATTACAAACGTTCTTGCATTGTATTTATTTAAGTAATCCCTCACTACATCCACTTCCTTGCGAATGTTCTTCATCGGATTTCAACTACTCTCCTTGTGGACACGTTATTACTGGTGACCTTAGTATAGTCAAGAACGACAAGTTGAGAGAAATGTTAAAAAAGGGTCCCAAATACAGAGGAAGTATGTTCTTTACATGGAACCAAAATGTCAAAATTATCATGGACTCTTGCGATGAATATGCAAGACGTTGGGCAAAGAAAGAGAATGCACAGCTTGACACTCTTTCCGAATGGATAAAATCCATCAGAGGGTTACTTTTATCTAGAATTTTCCAAGAAGAATGCCATCACACCAGCGGACAAAGCCTCAAATAATTACACATTTACTTGCAAAAAGTACTATTTCGACAGTCTAAAAGTAATAGATAACCACAAATCAGCTCTTGCTTCCTTTGGCTTCGACACTAACAAAATAGATTTAGATTTACCGTACTTATATTGCATACCTAAAATGCATAGAAGAAGGGAGGAGATCTCCAACAAGACCCCATTGCAGCATCAACAGCAAAACACCAAAACACCCGATGCAAAAACACAAAAGACGAGTACAGAACGAGACGGAAAAGAGACACACGACATGTGAACATCAAACACAAAAGACTACACATAAACCGACGAGACAAATGGGCAAACGGTGCCGACTTTGGACGGTTATTTGTCACGCAAGTAGCAAATGGTGTCGTTAGCCTGGATTATGTGCGCACAAGAATCCGTACAAACAACGTTTCATCGCTGGTTCCTCAAAATGTTCTACGAAATCTGTATCGATCTTACTCACCAAGGTTTTATCTGAAATCAATCTGGGCTTCAAAAATATTGTTCGACAGTTTATTCTCGCAGTGGTATCAACCAGATGTGGATTTTAAAGAATTCGAAGGAACTTTTAGAGCATCTGAAATCCACTCATTTAAGTAGTGTCCATCCGATCAAAGCCTTTGATTTTACGACACTTTACACTACAATTCCACATTCTAAATTGAAAGAAAGACTCGCAAAAATGATAAGTAATAAGTTTACAAGCAAGAACGGCAAGAACGGAATACAAATTCATTGTTGTTAACTATGACAAAACCTACTTTGTAAAAGAAAAGTCCGATTCGGAAAATAAGTAGTACACTGAAACAGATATTATTCAGATGTTAAACTTTTTTCTTTTTTTTTTCTTTTTGTATTTTTTAGATGGTACAACATAAATCTGACATTACAATTGATGCACAATAAACGTTTTCGTTGCAACAAAATAATAATTCGATATTCTGGGTACATCAATTAAAAACTCACATGACAAGCATACTGTTACTTGAATGGTACATTTTCAGATAATATATTCAGGAAACACATATATCTATCAAAATCACGTAGGGTTGTTTTATTGAATGAATATGATATATCTAGAGTCAGGGAATGTGCTTGATTGATGATAAGTACTACTTACTCGTATAAATGTACAATAAGATATCTAATCGAGCAAATCAATGAATTGTTACCTGTTTTTCACAATTGCTATAATTTACATATCTTTAAACAATGAATTAAACATTTCTAAAACCGATTCAGGTAGTGATTCAAAAAGGTTTCTAGTCTGAAGATTATGAAATGCAAAGCAATACATTTGCCATATATATTTGAAATATGATAAAAAGTGTCTTATTTGTAATGGTCTGTTGGTACATTTTGCAAGATAAATGTAGTAATTCAAATAAAGTTTGTATTGAAACCACTTAATCTTAGTGTCTTTTATAAAAGTAATTGATTTGTATGCCTCCTTCCAGTTTTCATCATTTTCTGTCATTAACAAAGACCATTTTTTCTGATATTTTCTGACATAGATACAATTTTCTTTCTGTAACACTTTGTACATCTCTTTAGAACCTTTTACTGATTTAAGAATCGTTCTAATTGACATTGGAATCCATGGTCAATAAATCTTCTGACATTAGAACATATTATTTTTCCTTTTTTAATCTGAAAGAGCTGTTCTTAGACTATGGAATTCAAGAAAATTAATGTTTTAATCACATTCATTCCTTAATTCTTCAAAACTAACAAATGTTCCATCATCATTCACATGTGTATAACCTTTTATATACATATCATTAAAGAAGACTATATTATTTTCAACTTTGATTTGATCATTATACCAGAGAGGTAATTCAGCTAAATTTACAGATTTTGAATTTGAAAATTCTTTATCCTGGAATGAATTCCATGCATGGTGTTAAACTTTCTGATCGACAACATTTTTGTGGTGTTTGGGGGAAAGGTCTTCCAGGAAATTGTCGAAAGTCCAATGGGGACCAATTTTTTTCCACTCCTTGCCGACATTTTCCTTTACTCGTACGAAACTGAATTCATTCAATCTTTGGTCTCTGAAGGGAAAAGATACTTAACTTATGACTTCAACTTCACTTACAGATACATAATAATCCAAAATTCGCGAATTACCTCAGCAGTATATATCCTTCTTAGCTTGAAGTCAAAGAAACTACAGAGACAGGTAATTCTGCATCCTATTTGGACATATTGTTGTTCTACGATACTGATGGTCACATGAACACCTCACTCTATGACACACGTGACGACTTAATTTCAGCATTACAAACTTTCCTTTTCTGAGTAGCAACATCCCTTCATCGCCTGCTTATGGCGTGTTCATATCTCAGTGGATACGCTATGCCAGAGCAAGTACCAAATATACGGATTTTGTTCCGAGAGCTAGGCGTCTTCTCAGTCAGGGATTTGTTTGTGACCGACTATCATCGTCACTGAGGAAGTTCTACGGTCGATGATGTCCTACTCTTCAGAACGGTGGATAATATTCTGTCATAGACCATTTGAACCATCCAACCTAAGATTGTACTCTATTTCTCCCGAAATGGAAGTAACCGGATGTGACAGTTCTACCGAATTGAAGCGGCGGGTGTTGCATGCAAGCAGGAGATGCTTACTCTTCCTGGGCACCTGGTCTCACTCCCATATCGGGAGTTCGCTTGTTTTCATGTGGTGGAGGTTTTAGTTTGTTTGCTTTGGTTCCTGTTTTATCCTGATTTTGTATGCCTTTGGTTTCTGATTTTCTGAATTATCGATTTTGTGCTGTATACAGGGATATGGTCATTATCCATATTTGTCATGTAATTATCTTAAAAGACTTACTGGGCGTTGCTTTCTCTCTGAGAAAATTTTTTAAAAAAGAATTACATCCATATTGACCGGTCCATAACTGTAAATTATATCAAAAATCATCAGGAAAAATCTCCGTTGTGATAGAACCTAGTTTTAGCACTGTCATACAAAAAATATCGCAACTTTATATATAAATAACTGTTATACCCTTATCAGTATAACAATATGAAATATCCGTAGGAAAAATTCCTGTAATATATACAGTTATTTCATGGCTACTTGAGGATAAGTCAAATAATTGTCCTGAGGTAGTTGCAGAGACCTGGTAAACTGTAACCGGAGGCCAAAGCCCAAGGGTAATGTTTCAGCGTGACAGGTCTTCAGTAGCCCTTCATCGGAAAATCACGCGAGCTTACCTACCATTGGTCATAACGTAGATTATCTTCAGGAGATATTTCTCTAGATACATTGTTTGTAGCATTAGATACATCTTATGCCAACTCGTACATGTCAATGACTAACTATTTAAAGCCAATATAATAATGCGGAAGGGTTCCAACTCTATACCTTCTTGAAGAAAATTTCAAATCAATTTATTATTCACCAGACACGTGTTTCGAATATTTAATTCTCATCCGTGAATTCCAGTCAAATTTCTTTTCAAAAGCCGCTCAAATTCATTTCACCAGCTCCCTCTGGTTTTATTTTTAGAATTTAAATTTGTGTATTTACTTAACAGAAGGTACGCGTTCCACATTTCCTGTAGGGTAGATTCAGTAGCATATCGAAATAAAATCTATTTCAAAATAGCATTGAAGGGATGTTGCTAAGATGTTAACCTCCTTTAATTTCGAGAATATTTTTGGATGAAATGACAAGTTTCCGAAATAGTCAAATAAAATGTACAAATGTATGATGTTACAAGTAAGTTAATAAAGTGCCAAAACAAAGCTTCTTTCTGGCAACAGAGCTGGAAAGAAGTAATGAATACACATTAAAACATCCAATGTCACGGGGAACGAGTTTAACTGCTCCTCAATGCAACAGAAAATAAGTGTTTATTTGAAATAAAAATAACAAAAACTCTATAAAGACCCATCGAACAGAGGTTTGCATCGATCCTTTGGGACAAATTATAAAAGTTGCTACTTTTAATAAATTGGTTGCAATTTTTTTTCAAGAAGGAAAAGAGTTGGAACACTCCCGTATTATTTTAACTTTGCGTGCAGTCAGAGGACGCTCACTCGTCCCGGGCACCTGATCTTGTCTCCATTCGGGGATTAGCGATTGCCTTGTGCATGGAGATTTACACATCTATACCATATTCCCCTGGATATTTGACTCCTGAACTATAATTGGTACTTCTTCTCGGGTGTACTTCGAACATAATTATAAATGATTTCGTGCTGTTATTATTCTTTTTATTTCTCAATGTCTAATCACATAATCGATCACTGAATGTTGCATACTTGTTTTCCTTTTCTATTCACACAAAATATGTCGAATAAGAACCGAAAAGATGAAAGAAGTTACACAACTTATATCAATGTCACGTTGGCTCAGATGTTGGCGTGAGGGGGTCCAAGGAGCAGGAGGAAACCGGAGTACGCGGAGAAAAAAACCCTGCAGAGGCCTGGTTGGGGGACCACCTACCTTCCCAAATAAGACCCTTCGCCGAATCTGGGAGTCGAACCCGAGACCTTAGGGGTGAGAAGCGAGCGCGCTACCACTGCGCTAACCCAGCCTTATGAAATCAAAGTTGTATTCAAAGTAAGAGTGACATCATTTTTCAAACTATTTTCCCTTTTTCTATTGAGCTCATTACGAAAGATCTGATCGGTACTCAAATCAACATATTTAAGATCGACTTTCGTTAAAATGTTCTCCAGATTTTGACGAGGTACTAGAACAATATAGTAAGTATATACTTGCATTAACAATTTTATCATGCTTGAGCTGACTTTTCTTTCCTTATCGTGACGTATCACTAAAATTTTCAGTATTATTTAATTCATTTCTACTCAAAATACATATCATTGAAGGACCATTCTATAAAGGACTACTTAATGAAGGACAACTCAACGATGGGCAATCATGAAAAAAAAATCCCTCGCCAAGATCTTCTCTTACTCTGAATTGCAAGAAAATTTAATATCTACAAGAAATAAACAAGGGAGATGGGCAGGCCCCGCGTTATATTATGTATATATTGGATCATGATTTTTTAATGGAGCTTCATAGTGATTTACAAAGTATACATAATCACAAAAAAAAAACAACCCAATCGTTTCACAAAATGTGAGTAGAGTGGAAGATCCATTGTAATGCATGGGAAGGGGATAAAGTTTTGCTTTGGGTGTTGCAATCCAACCTTATTGGAGATCCCTTCCTTTCTTTCATGGGTAAAGATATGAATTATGTTTCACTTATGATTATTAAGTCACACTTCTGAAGTTGTTTTGTTTTTATTTCCAATGTCAGGTCTAGTATTGTTTTCCTTTTCTATTTCTTTACAAAATTACGTCACATAGTCTAGCTAAGATCAACACCAATAGACACATCTCTACATCTATCATAAACTGAAAACGGAAGAGAATGATATCAATCTCGTTGACGACGAAAAGCGATCAAATGAATAGAAACTATTGAGCTTAGAGAAAATGGAAATCATTTTAAATTATATTCTTTATTACAGAATCACGTGAACATATTGGTAAAAACACAAAGAGTGTCCTGAACATGATCTAATCAAACGTTTACATTCTGAATATACTGTGACAAATTATGATAAAAACGAGCACACAAAATTACATAGAATGCACATTTGATAATTCTATTATTAAAGCTCAAATCAAATTCATTCAACATCATTTACTGGAATGTTTATTTTCCCTTTCTCTTACTAGGCACTGATTGATATCAAGATAATCATAAGCATTACAACAATTTAAAGCCTTTAATTGTAACATTAAGCAATGTTTTTGTCTTTAGCAAATATGTTTGAGCCGAGGTTTTAATAAAGATCATATGAAGAAATTACCTCTAACAATTAAGATAAATATAAAGTTAAATCAGTAAATCAGTAAAAAATACAAGATTGTATCAAAACATGGACAGACGTCAACACGTCGATATAGCATTTTAAGTATTGCTAAAGCAATACACATCACTCACGGACTAATTCTACTCTAGGGTACCACCGACAAATCATAAGAATACAGAGAAAAGACCGAGAAAGTAATATACCTTTGAGGCAAAAACTTCTGTAGGAGTAAGTCATTAACAACCAAGACTAATCTAACTCTGTAACTGACAATTTTAAAGTCAAGAAACATACCAATTTATCATACACAGCTTAAAAAATTAAAGGAGCACGGTTTCTACTTTCATTTCATACACGTTTGTAGCTGCTTATTTTATATGATGAACATAAATGTATTAAGGCATATTTAATAGTCATTTCTGTATTACCAATATATGTATTGGACAGATTAACCATATACACATGATAAAACTTGATGATGTAGCCTTGCTTATCCCAACAGATATTACAAGCGATGTACCATTATATTACAATGGAAAAAATCGCTCCTTTAATTTTTTTGAACAGTGTACATTGTAAATGGTGTAGTTATCCGTACGTGAGAACAAACCTTCCACTTTCTGGGTTACTAATTGGTATCAAAGAACGCACAGCTGTTGTTGTATATGATAGTATCATCACTGTAAGATGACGGCGGGAAAATAAACAACAAACAGATGAATATGTAAATGGATGTCAAAATCATAAGGTCGCACGAAGAAAACAGTATGTGCACTGCCAGCTTTTGTGAGCAAATACATGCTTACACAGGAAATTGTGCCTCACATGAAATTCATATGAAATGAGCATCATGTAAATTTTACATGAAAGTTCATGTGAAATTCATATAAATTTCACATAAAATTTATGTTTAATACTTGTAACATGAATTTAACATAAATTTACTTCACATGAATTTAACATGAATTTTTCTTTGTAACCACTATGCGAAATTGATTTCACATAAAACGTTTGTCAGAAACTTCACATGAATTTCATGTAAAAAAAATTATGTAAATTTTATGTTCGTGCTCGTTTCACATAAATTTCATGTGAACTTTTATGTAAAGTTTATATGAATTTCACATGAATTTCATTTGAGGTACAATTGGCTGTGTAACTAGAGGAATTGTATACTGAACAATCATTTATGGTGACAGAGAAAAGTCAAGAAAATCTATTGTCACATGGAGAACTTTTATACCGCATCAACAAACATCCACAAATTATGGCACAAAAGAACGTACTAGTACTAGTTCTCTTAACAAGATGATCAATCAACAACTAAACCTAGCAAATACGACATCATTAAAAACGTATAAAAGATGCAATATATTGTACAGCCGGAGCCTAATTTGAATGTCCATAAGAATTATAAATATCATATTGTGTGGTTATCCGGATTACGCCCATATAACTCTCCTGCTTGAAAATGCAATGAAAAAATTGATCGTTAAAAGATTCATTATTCTTTTTTTTTCAAATATGTTATTCTTGACTTGGGATTCATTCTCCTTAACGTTTATCAGTTCCTGGGAAGAAGTATGAAAATTGTAGAAATAAAGTTTTTGTAATATATTAAATCACATATAAATGTTCACAAACAAGGGATTATGGCGATGATACAAATATTAGTACCTTGCCATTAATTGTAATCAGGGCATATAGAAAATCAAAAATAGAAATTATCATTTTTAAAAATGATTTCTATTCACAGATTGGTAATAAATTATTCAAAATATAAGTACTTTCCCTACTCTATGCCCAGCTTACAATATTATACAATGTATATCACAAATGGACGAGAAGCAATCAATGCAAATAAAATTTCATAAGCGTAATGCCTAGTCACGTTTCCACATTAAAAGTACTGTATGATCTGTAGAATAAAATTGTACAAAAATGCATACAGGTGAATACATGTACATATTATATTTTACTTTTCGTCATTACATATTCTATAGTGTAAATGTTATGAATCCTTTCTATACATATAGATATCAGCACTCTTGAAAAGCACACTAACCTGTTTGATTTTATTCTTGTTGATAATAAAACATGCACCATGCAACAAATCGGTACTTAGACTATCATATCATATCACAATCTAGGAAGTAATAATTACAATAATAATTTTTAAAAGTGCGAAAAATTGATCGTAATAAAACAAGCGATATAGAACAAACGTCATTCAAGTATTTTTTTAAATGTACACTACATATATACATGTGAGTTAATGAAGATTAGAATGCATTCAAGAAATAAATGCAAGCTTTTTATTGCTAAATGTTTTAATGATTTCATAGCAATACTAATCAAAAAAATATTTTGGTGGCATTCTATTGAAAATGTTCAGCATTAGCTTAATTTGCATTCTCGTAAAGCGTATGAATATTGCACTGCATTTACTTTTCGTCTACATGTTATAGTTTTCCCCTTTTACACGCCCATCTGGCAACAAAACTTCAATTCCTATAAGTCTAGTAGCCTTTTGTACAGTCAAAGAGTTAAAGAAGATCCTGACGATAATCTCAACAGCACTCACAATAGAGCACGAAATTAAACATCGACGGACCCCTAGCAAGCTAGAGGTGGGACCAGGTGCCCGGGAGGAGGAAGCATCCCCTGTTGGCTAGCCGCACCCGCCGTCAATATTTATGAAGCATGGAAATGAAAATATATAAAATTTATGCACTGTCTGACGTAATGTCTATATAGAAAGTGCTATGGCGACAATGTCAGGGAAGTATATTCAAAACACTGACTGTCAAACCCCTCGCGTTCCATCTTTTTAACTCCGGGAGAATCTACCGAAGTTAGTATTCTTACTTTTGACACCTTCATAAGGGAAAACTCCTATAAATAATGTTTTCTTATTTAGTTCGAATGAAAATCCAAGTAAGGATTGTCTTACTATTGGTGACCATAGGTGTATATATCTTGTTTGGTAAGTGTAAATATTTCAAGAATTGCTTTGCTATTCACGAAATTCACACCTGATCATCCAGAAATATACAACCATGAAACGCCAGGAGTACATGTACGACAGTAATTTGTTTATGGAATCTTTAATCAAGCTCCTCTTCAAAACTTGTTTTCTTACTGTCAGTACTATATGGTACATCAGGACAATCAGCATACTTTTCCTCCGGTTCCGGTTCGTCTTCGGCGTCAAAGTATTCCCTATTGTCAGAGCCCTGACTACTTTGGCCACTACTTTTGGATCTTTCTCTTCCCTCTACACATGTTCCATCAGCTGTTGGCCCTGTTGCTGCCTCATGTGTTGTTGATGTATCGGAGGGATTGTCTCCGTCTTTCTCCTCGTTCAAAGAATGACTTGATTCAGACTCCTCTTCATGTGACTCTTCTCTTTCCATAGTACTTGGTTCTGCCTCAGTTGAATGTGGTATGGGATGGGATGAATCCTTTTCTTTCTCATCCTCATTTGATGAAAAGCTAGAATCAGACTTGGAATCATTCTCTCCTTGAGAATCCTCTGATGTATGATTTGCTTCATTCGTCTGAGCTGCTGTACTTTCATTGCCATTAGAGCGAGGTGATTCTACAAGATTCATTTGTGAACGATTGGACGGATCAATGTGATTGTTTTGATCATGAATGTCGTTTCCATATTGTATATTTGTTCCATCAACCTCTGTCTCCGTATTTGTCTTTTTCGACGTGGGCTCTTCGTCGTCAAAGGGTTTATTTTTCCCCTCCGCTTGTGCTTCTTCTTTAGTCTTCTTGGTCTTCTTACCCTGTACAACGCCTTTACAAAGAAGAGGTCCGCCCTTGTGTAGGTATAGTATTGGCCAGACCACGTAATCAACATATTTCCCTGACTTTGTGTAGGAGCGCATGGTATTAGTGTCGAAATCATCATCAGGGTTAATGTCCCATTCTATATGTACAGGCGGATCCTGAACTTGCATTAGCCACACCAACTCTGTACAGCTAGCGATGTATTCTGTACAGGATTCCAGACATTTACTATCCACTTTGTCTGCTAGAAAATCCTTAGCAAATGTCTAAGGAAAGAAAAATAAATTTAAAGTTACTTCTATTGAATGATACTACAACCAATAGTAAACGAATTATTAACAGAAGAATGTAACGAATAATTAAAACTCGTCATGCGCTATATCGAGGCTATAAACAAGTTTTTTCCTTGTTTTTAGGAAGACTAATGTTTGCTAATTTCGATATGAATCTTTCCTTAATTTGTCATTTCAGCACAAGATATTAAACATTTTAACGCAGATTGATCACTGAGTACAATCCATTTTATAGTTTAGGCTACACCTTTCTTTTTAATCTCTATTTCAAATCATATGTACTGATTCATGTTTCAAGTGGTGCTACCATTGTTTGCAGTACTATGTGTTGTGTGGATTATTTTGTGTTTCTCCTTGTCACATGTTGTTTGTTGGAGTTGTTTTTTCTGAAGTACATTGTTCATGGCAATATAAAACAAAGGAGATGATCTCCAACAAGACTTAGTTGCTTCATCCACAGCAAACATTCCAAGTGAAAACACAGAGAAGACATACATAGAAAAAAGACACAAAAGGCACAAAAAATCAAACACAAAAGACTACAGTCATAATCCAAGGAGACTAATGGGCAATCGGCTCCGACTTTTCACGACTTTCATACGGGAGTATTTTGTTGTGGTCAAAGCTAGCACATTTATTAAGATGGAGATAGTTTCCATGTCGTTTTAAAGACTTTTTTATTGGAAGAAGCATTGCATATGGAGCCATTGATTCTTCTTGTAATTATACGGAAGTGTAAGTCACTGTTTAAAGTTTTCATAACAGGTAGTGCAATTTTTTCCGGTTTGAACTACTGATAAAATTGACATATCGTGCACATTATTTAATTAATTTCCTCGGAAATGTCAGTTCTCATTTAGACAAAAATCTAATCATGTGCTGTCCATAAACGTCGAGGTTAAAAAGCAACAAAGGAACAATCAAAGAGCTAAACGCTTCAGATGTTCTGCAAAATGAAATAGGTCTCACCTGCTGTAACCTCTGAATTGCGATGTCTGCGTGTGCTTTTCTAAAGTCTTTCAAGGGCTTCAAGATTTCTATGGGAAGTTCTGGAATCTAAAATCAAAATATATATTCATAGTTTTACGCTGTGAATACGAGTTAAAAGACTAACTTCACACATTCGAGTATTATTTGTTGAGCAGAGAATTGTTGAAATTTAGAATGCTACTATCCAAAGCCATGTTTCCTGTAGTATAGTTAGACACTTCGCTTTTCCTCATTTTTTCTGTCTTATGCTGCATAACACTTAAAATAAAATATAACAATGAAATGAACTTTATTCTATAATATAATAACCCCCCCCCCCATCCCCCCTCCCCCCCCAAAAAAAATCAACAGCCCCAGGGTGCACAACACTCACCAAATACCCATGCACACTCTTAATCTACAGACATTGTACATGTATTATGATAGTGTCAGAGCCAGAATTTGAACCCACAACCCTGGGTCTATATGCACCTAAATCTTTTATTTTTAATTTAAAAAAAAAACAAAAATTTGACATTTAGCCATAAAATATATATCACAGCATTCAGAAACTTAAATATGACAAATACACAATGAATGAGTGTGCAAAACGGAAAAAATGAAAAAAAAGAAGAAACAATTGTCGGGCCAAAAATGAAATTTAAGGTATTCAGATGATTTAAATCAAATTAAAGTGCATAAAAAGTTGACAAAATGGAAATAATGAAAAAGGAAGAAGAAAAAAATTGGGGTGCCAGTACCCCTGGGTTCATGTTCATAGTAACATATCTATTCACATTAAAAAAATCATAAAAATTCCAAAAAAAAAACATTATGGCATTTAATGCATATCAAAGCAAAAAGTGACTTAAATATGACAAACATGTACTAAATGAGGGCACAAAACCACATATTCATAGAGTTAGTCAAAGAAACAACTCAAGGATGTAAATTCATGTCAAAAATTTGCCTTTGGACTTGAACCCAAAATAACAACACTTGTTGAGACATCCTTCTTAATCATCCAGATGCTTTCAATTTGTCGATATGTGCTTCGGTTCTGAAGAAGTTTGTCAAAGGAGGCTACCCCCCATGAACTGCTTTTGCCTGTATTGGTGTCACTGATAAACGGATCTGGACGAAAACAATAACACTTGTATATATAGGTGGGCACAAGTACTTCATTCCTACCAGGTTTCATTAAAATCTCTTCAATCATTCTTGAGAAGAAGTTGTAAATGTGAAAAGTTAACGATGGCCGGACGCAGGCCGGATGCCAAGCTATGACAACAGCTCACTTGAGCTTCGCTCAGGTGAAATAGAAATGGAAAAAAGGGAGAAAACAATTTTGGTACCGCCGGGATTTGAACCCATTACCCTTGGGTCCATTTGGCATGGAAAACATACCTATGTACAAGCTTTTAAATGTTAGACGTCTTCAAATTCAATAGCATCATTTAAGATCAGATAAATTTGCAGCATGGATCAGACATGCACGTTTCGGGTATTTAACCCTCGTCAGTGATCCTCAATCTAAACAGTATAATATTGCCAAAGAGTGTGAAAATTATCATATCCAAAAATGTACCAAAAGACGTAGCAGGATGGGTGGAATATGATGCTACAGGACCCACGTTTCACAACAGAAAATTTCGAATCCGTTGAATTAATGATCAACCGAAGCTGATCGAACTTGGCTACATGTGCCCTCGGGGAATCCTGGTACACCAGCAGTGACACTCACCAAGAGGTACAAATGTTAAACGTCTTCAAATTCAAAATTCCTTAAAAATCCAAAAGTGCATCTTTTGACATTCTTTCACAGTTGCATTTCTTACTATAAATATCAAAAAGTATATGAAAAATTTCAGAGGAGAAGTTGAAAATGTTAAAAATGACCATCCTCCTTCCCTTTTTGCAAAAAAAGATAAAAAAAAAACCAAGAGGCCCAGGGGCCACATCACTCACCTGAGAACACTGGGTAATGGGCACTGGGTAATGGGTAATGGGTATGTTTAGAGAAGACAATATGTATTAAAAGTAGTCATTTATGAAAACAGGTTAACACAAGACATAAAACAACATATAATTAAACAAAGCACACAAGACTGAACAAAATTACAGTTAGTAATATGACATAAAAAATGCATGCACATAAATTAAGGCAGCATGAGAGAAGAGAATAAGAAAAATATCAGTTTTTGCATAAAAGTAATTAAGGCCATAAAGACGTCAAAATTAGTGATTGGATTTAAACAAAATGAACAAACTTGAATCATACATCCTTCTAGATCACTCAGATACCATTAGTTTTTCAATACATGCAGCGGTTCTGGTAAAGAAGATTTTTAAAGAGGAGTACCCTCTGGGACCAATTTGACCTCACCCTGGATCCACCCTGGTAGGGATCCAATTGAAATGAACAAACTTGGTAGGGGACCTTTAGTACTTCATGCATACCAAGTTTAATAAAAAATTCTCCGAGCGGTTTCAGAGGAGAAGATGAAAATGTGAAAAGTTAACGGACGGACGGACGGACGGACGGACGCCGGACGCCGGACGCCGGACAATCCGGTATGACAATCCTTTGGCTCAAGCTAAAAAGACAATATTTTGTCCGGTTCCTATCTTCTAATTGAAAACAAAATTGACAACAGATGTTGTTATAGAAATTTTGAAACCCCCCCCCCTCTTTTTATAATCTTTGCAATAAAAGAATTATTATAAATTCAAATTGTACATGTTGTAAATCAAAAATGCTATCACGCAAACATTTATTAATTTAATTTTACCTAGAATATAGCTTTTAATATATCAATATGAACCCAAGGGGATTTAATATGGAGATAATGCCAACTTCATAAAAAATGCTGAAGTCAAAAAAATGGCCAAATTGGCATTAAAATTATTCAGAAAAGTTAAAAATTGCATTCAAAGCTTAAAAAGTGGAGGAAAAATGAAAAATAAAGAAAAAAAAATTATGCCCCAGTTGGGATTTGAACTCGCTACCTTGGGACTCATTGACACACTGAAAACATACCTATTTAAAGTAATAAAAAATCACTGTTACATTCCTTATAATAATTCTGATAAATGTTAGAACAATCATTCATGGGAAGAACCATAAAATGCCAAAAATGATGAAAATGACCACCCCCCCCCCCCCCTTCCTTTTTTACAGTGTTAAAAAAATCATTGAAAATTCAAATATAAACTTTTCAGCAAAATCCTTTCACTTAAGCATTCCTCTGCTTAAAAATGGCTAAATTAAACTAAACTGGAGCAGAATTTTTCAGTAAGAAAGAAAATATTAAGAGAAATATAAATTTTTGCATTAAAAATACAAAAATTATTTATCGGATTTTAACGAAATAAACAAACATGAATCATACATCCTTCTAGATCACATAGATACAATTAGTTTTTCAATCCATTCAGTGGAACTGGAGAAGAATATTTTTGAAGAGGGGTACCCTCCGGGGCCTATTTGACCCCGCCCTGGATCCACCCCTGAAGGGATCGAGCCGAAATGAACAAACTTGGTAGAGGACCTTTAGTACTTCATGCATACCAAGTTTCATCAAAATCCTCCATGCGGTTTCAGAGGAGAAGATGAAAATGTGAAAAGTTAACGGACGGACGGACGGACGGACGACGGACGCCGGACAATCCGGTATGACAATAGCTCACTTTGAGCCTTTGGCTCAGGTGAGCTAAAAAACGTTTCAGCAAAATTCTTTTACATAAGCATCCCTCTAGTTTATCATGGCTAAAAATAACTAAATTGGGGTAGCAAATGTAGCCAAGAGAGAAAAAATAATTTTTTTTTTGCATAAATATAACTAAGTCGAAAAAGACGTCAAAAACGCGTCAGAAATTAGATATCGGATTTTAACGAAATGACCAAACTAGAATAATATATCCTTCCTGATCACTCAGATGCCATTAGTTTTTTTCAATCCAAACAGCGGTTCTG
The DNA here is from genome assembly GCA_033119305.1 of Pinctada imbricata. Classification (NCBI taxonomy): domain Eukaryota; kingdom Metazoa; phylum Mollusca; class Bivalvia; order Pterioida; family Pteriidae; genus Pinctada; species Pinctada imbricata. Next base: position 62,193,744 of record VSWD01000006.1, on the reverse strand, counting down.
GAGAAGAATATTTTGATAGGGGTACATTGTACCCTTAATGGCCTATTTGATACCGCCCTGGGTCCATCCCTGAAGGGATCAAGCCGAAATGAAGAAACTTGGTAGAGGACCTTTAGTACTTCATGCATATCAAGTTTCATCAGCATCCTCAAAGCGGTTTCGGAGGGGAAGTCGAAAATGTGAAAAGTTAACGGACGGACGCCGGACAAACAGGTATGCCAATAGCTTAATTTGGCTCAGGAGCTTAAACCCAATGTAAGTATACATAGCATACCTTTTCATAAACATAACCTCTTACCTTATCCAAATAATTTTCTTCGTTCATTTCTCCATCGAAATGAGGCACTACCACCACTTTTGATATATTCTCCAGTTGCCTTTGTCCTAAGTGTCGAAAATGGTCGAAAACGGTCTGTTAAAGATAAAATGAACAATGTTTCATGAAAATTGATTTCTAGATATGAAGTACCTCTGAGTCAACTGATATGAACTCTTGTAAGTACATGGAGATTTAGATAACTAAGTCGCATTGCATTACGATTTGGTATTTTAATAAATAATAACGGGATCGTCTCAGTGTGTACTGATGGCTTGAATGACGGTACTCAAAGCGAATGAAAATCGGAGAGTGACTCAAAACCGCTTCAATCATCTTTCAAGCTCCTTGCTAGGGGTCTGTCGATGTTTAATTTTGTGCTCTATTGTGAGTGCTGTTGAGATTATCGTCAGGATCTTCTTTAACTCATTACAGTGAGGCGTCAACAAGTGTGTGTTCTTCGCGCTAACTGGGTAACCGTACAGGTGGGTAAAAGCGTTGTGCATATACAATCTGAATAACCACAACATATGCCACTATCGTTAAGATTGCAGTCCTTAGTCGGCACCTACTGTAAATCGGTTTCGTTGAGTTCTGTGAGTGTTTTTGTGTTTAAAAGAAAGGAGAGTATTTAGCGGTGCAGTCTTTCTGTTTTGCTTGTCTACTCTAGTTTTAGTGTGTGCTGCAAACTAGTAATGTTGGAGATCCCCTCATTCTTTATTTGTCAAAATATGATACACATTCGGAAAAGGTAGTAAAATCACTTAAAATGCAGTCATAACAAACGGATGAACATCAAATATAAAGTTAACAGAAAAACGTCAAATATTCGAAGTTTTGGCCATACACTAAGATATTGAGAGCACCACCATCTTTTCTTTTTCTTTTATTCTTGTAATTCTTCTAAAGTTTCACTCACTAAACACCTCACTCTATGACAAACGTGACGACTTTAATTTCAGCATTACAAACTTTCCTTTTCTGAGTAGCAACATCCCTTCATCGCCTGCTTATGGCGTGTTCATCTCAGTTGGTACGCTTTGCCAGTGCAAGTACCAAATATACGGATTTTGTTCTGAGAGCTAGGCGTCTTTGAAATATGCTTCTCAGTCAGGGATATATTTTTGACCGACTAACATCGTTACTGAGGAAGTTCTTCGGTCTATATGGGGAACTCGTCATACACTATGATGCCCCACTCTCCAGAAGGGCGGACGGTATTCTGTCATAGACCATTTGAACCATCCAACCAACGATTGTACCCTAAATACTAATTGTACGCCTCTTGTTGCAGATTTATTTTTATACACGTATGAAAAAGAATTTATCCAAAATCTTCAAAATCTTCAAAAACAAAGAAAACATGATGATGTGAAATGTTTCAATGGTACTTTTAGGTACCTGGATGATATTCTTACTATCGACAATCCTGCTTTGAAAAGTATAAAAATGTTATTTATCCACAGAAACTGACTCTAAACAAGGCGAACGTTACAAACACAGAAACACCATTTTTGGACCTGAATATCAAAATTGTTAATGGAGAGATTCATACAAGTGTGTATGACAAAAGAGATGACTTTGGATTCAACATAGTTAATTTTCCCTGGCTTGATGGTGATGTTCCTAGATTACCGTCTTATGGTATCTACATTTCGCAGCTCATCCGGTATGCTAGAGCATGTACTGATATTTTGGATTTTCATGATAGAAATTTACAAATAACCAAGAAACTTTTAGGTCAAGGTTTTCGCTTTCACAACTTGTAAATACATTCTGGAAATTTTACAAAAATTATTGTCATTACCTATATATATATATATAGACAACTACTTTTGAAATTCGGACCCATACAAGCTACAGAGTATATTACTTTGGGTATTTCGCAACCTGCATTTTATGGTGACATGATCAACAAAATTAGAAGGATCAAAGGTAGACAGAATTACCATCGAAAATGCGTCAGAATCATCAAACGCCTCTTATACCGTGGATATGATCTTAATGTCGCCAAACGGACACTGGGCTTGATACTTGACCAGTCTACAGTCTTGTACCAGCGCATCCTTAATACTTGCACGCTGACTGACTGTGACGACGGGACTCCATGACGGGCCCTGTCCAAACCTCTTTAGAGAGGACAGGGCCCCGACCACCTGTCCTCTCTGAATGTCAGTCGGACTCCTCGGGTGATAACATACATTAGCTCGCTACAGCCGGCAGAGCACAGGTTGTATAACGTATGCCCTCTTTTTATATCCATTTACATATTCATCTGTGTTGCTTGGACCCCTGCGTTTTGCGGCCTTGTTTGTGTGTGGTCATCTGACAGTGAGGAGGTTGTTTTACACCACAATTGTACGTTCTTTGAGACCTCTGGGTAATCGGAATAGTGGGAGGGTTGTGCGCACGTAATCCAGGATAACCACACCGTCTGCTACTGACGTGGCAGATGGCCGTCCTAAGTCGGCACCGTTTACCCATTGGTCTCGTTGGTTTATGTGTAGTCATGTGTGTTTGATGTTTTTCTGTGATTTGGCGTTCCTTGTACTACTGCGTCTCTTTCTGTGTGTGTCTTTTTTGTGTTTTACAGTGGGTGTTTTGGGAGGTTGCTGTTGGTGCTGCAACTAGGTGTTGTTGGAGATCCCCTCCTTACTTCTATGTCTTCCGAAATGGAAGTAACCGGATGTGACAGTTCCAACGAATTGAAGCGGCGGGTGTTGCATGCAAGCAGGAGATGCTTACTCTTCCTGGGAACCTGGTCTGGAGTAAGCATCCCCTGCTGGCTTGCCGCACCCGCCAGCGATGTTCATGCACAAAATTGTAAACAATGTATAAAATACTGTCTGAGGTTATGTCTATATAGATAATTTTAGTTCAATTTTTTAAGGAGTTGGAAATATACAATACTACTAAAAGCATTATAGGCAATTATTCACGATTTGGTAACATTTTTTGTGCGAAACATACATTCTTAGTTATATAAAATAATGAACAGTCAAACCTGTGATACTATCCCCTTCCATATCGGGAGTTCGCTTCTTTTCACGTGGTGGAGGTTTTTATTTGTTCGCTTTGGTTCCTGTTTTATCCTGATTTGTATGCCTTCGGTTTCTGATTTTCTGAATTATTGATTTTGTGCTGTATACAGGGATATGGTCATTATCCATATTTGTCATAGACGGTCAGCTTTGGGAAAAGCCAAACATGGCTGCTTAAGACAGGTGGCATTTCATTTCAGGTTGGCGATATAGGAAACCATAACTGAGAATACTATCTAAGGTACAAGTGCGGTGTATTTTCGATCTCTTATTGCACAAATAAAGCGATATGTTTATGATCATCCAGATCCGTGTAAGAAATGCATTAACATTAATATATGATCATCCAGATCCGTGTAAGAAATGCATTAACATTAATATACTTGTATTACGTACGCCCTCTTTTTATATCCATTTACATATTCATCTGTGTTGCTTGGGGCCCTGCGTTTTGCGGTCTTGTTTGTGTGTGGTCATCTGACAGTGAGGAGGTTGTTTTACACCACAATTGTACGTTCTTCGAGACCTCTGGGTTATCGGAAAAGTGGGAGGGTTGTGCGCACGTAATCCAGGATAACCACACCTTCTACTATTTCCGTGGCAGATGGCCGTCCTAAGTCGGCACCGGTTGCCCATTGGTCTCGTTGGTTTATGTGTAGTCCTTTGTGTTTGATGTTTCTTTGTTGTGCGTTGACGTTCCTTGTCCCTTATGCGTCTCTTTCTGTGCTTGTCTGCTTTGTGTTTTTGCATTGAGTGTTTTGGGGTTTTGCTGTGGGTGCTGCAACCTGGTGTTGTTGGAAATCCCTTCCTTTGTTTTAGCCTCTGACTTCAACTTCACTTACAGATACATAGACGATGTGTTGTCCATCAATAATCCAAAATTCGCGGATTACCTTAGCAGTATCTATCCTTCGGAGAAGTCAAAGAAACTACAGAAACAAATAATTCAGCATTCTTTTTGGACATAATGTTGTCCTACGACACTGATGGTCACATGAACACCTCACTCTATGACAAACGTGACGACTTCAATTTCAGCATTACAAACATCCCTTCATCGCCTGCGTATGACGTGTTCATATCTCAGTTGATACGCTATGCCAGAGCAAGTACCAAATATACGGATTTTGTTTGGATGATTCAAATGGTCTATGACAGAATATCATCCACCGCTAGCCTCACCCGCCGTCGATGTTCACGCACGAAAATGAAAGCAATATATAAAATACTTACACTGTCTGTTGTTATGTCTATATAGAACGTGCTATGGCGACAATGTCAGGGAAAAATATTCAAAACACTTATAAGTATACATAAAGTATACTGTCAAACCCCTCGCGGGGAAATTTTTAACGAGCTCCACATTGCAAAGGCCATAGGTGTGACACAAAAGATTTAAAGAAGATAGTGACGATAATCTCAATAGCACTCACAATTCAGCACAAAATTGAGCATCGATCCCTAGCAAGCAACATAATGGTTGAAGAAAAAACAAGCCATGTGTATAAAACAACATACCGTAACTATATTAAGCATAATCTCAATGCCTTCGTTTTCATCGATCCCAAGATCCTCTAGTTTCTCCATTGCGTTTGTCCATTCATTGTCGTACAACTCTGACATCTTCTCGGATAGTTTCAGTGGTCTGTTTGGATCACTCAGGTCAGTGATACCTGGATTTTTGTCTCTTAGTTTACTTGCCGCTGCTGCACTCAATCTAGAAAAATGTTAAATGTTTAAAAATCGGAATTTTTATTTGATAATGCATCTTATTGCACATATGCAAGGTAATACATACAGCAGATCTTTACTTCTCTGAGGAATTTATATGGTCGCAACAAGATATATACATTGTATATCCTAGTACAACGACTCGTTCTCTGACACATATCGGCATTCCATTTTTGTAAATCCACTTTGTTGCTGGCGGGCAGTTTATTCTGACTCTTTTCAGGCTCATGAGCTCACCCAATTTGTGAGATTTCATTTATCCTCGATACACGTATAAGCGTTATTGTTCGTTATAGATATTCCTACATTTGTACGCCCTTAGTTTTAGTTATTTTCAAATGACGGACACATTGTCATGTTACGTATGGATGTTGTCTCCCGTCTCATTTTAGACCTGTTAGTGCTCCTTCACTTCTACCTTTTTTCGTCGAATGTGTGTATGCCCTTCTGTGTTTGCTCTTATTTATCCGTTCCAATAGAAATTCTAACGACTTTGCCTTGGTTTCTCGACTTTTGAGACTGAATAACGGATGGGTACTTCTTTGATGTTTATTATTATGCCTTTTGCACTACTGCAGACATTTCAGTGAACAAACATCGGAATAAACCTGACATACAAAGTATCAGTATTACATTCAAATATGAGTAAAGATAGATTAATCTTATATCAATATGTATTGCTCCAAGAAATGTAAAATGTTCACTCATTAACAATAAAGGAGTCACATTAATAAAAAAAACCAAGAGACCCATGGGGCACATCGCTCACATGATAAATGTAACCATACACACTCTTACCACACTAGCAATGCATAATGATACATAACAATAAGGAGGGGATCTCCAACAACACCCGGTTGTAGCACCCACAGCAAAACCCCAAAACACACAATGCAAAAACACAAAGCAGACAATCACAGAAAGAGACGCATAAGGGACAAGGAACGTCAACGCACGACACAGAAACATCAAACACAAAGGACTACACATAAACCAACGAGGCCAATGGGCAACCGGTGCCGACTTAGGACGGCCATCTGCCACTGAAATAGCAGATGGTGTGGTTATCCTGGATTACGTGCGCACAACCCTCCCACTTTTCCGATTACCCAGAGTTCTCGAAGAACGTACAATTGTGGTGTAAAACAACCTCCTCACTGTCAGATGACCACACACAATTAAGACCGCAAAACGCAGGGGCCCAAACAACACAGATGAATATGTAAATGGATATAAAAAGAGAGCGTACGTAATACAATCCGTGCTCTGCGGCCGCGAGCTCATGTATGTTTTCACCCGAGGAGTCCGACTGACATTCAGAGAGGACAGGTGGTCGGGGCCCTGTCTTCTCTAAAGAGGTTTGGACAGGGCCCGTCATGGAGTCACGTCGTCACAGTCAGTCATAGTGCAAGTTTAAAGAATGCGCTGGTACAAGACTGTAGATTGGTCAAGTACCAAGCCTAGTGTCCGTCTGGTGACATTAGGATCATATCCACGGTATAAAAGGCGTTTGATGATTCTGACGCATTTTCGATAGTGATGTTGTCTATCTTTGATCCTTCTTATCTTGTTAATAAACACACCATTTGTTACTTGCGTAACAATGATAATATCGCTAAAATTTGTGATGTCTGGTGTTTGACTGTCTCACGAGTTAATACGCAAGATCGCAAATACAGCGCGTGCAGCGTGTCCGTTCTGATTTTTCATTAACCATTGTTCAAAACTTGGGCACCTCTTCTGCCCAAGTAAATTGATGACGTCATAACAATGGAGAACAATTGAAGAGTGCACGAGAATATTCGTATAGTCTTGGTTAGAACATTTGCGATCTTCCGTATTGGAAATCATATATTCATGTAAGAAAGACAACTCTTGCATACTTAGGAAAATAAATTCCCTATCACTTTTTTGTACTTAAAAAGAAAACAAAATCAAAAAAGAAATAAATTGAAGGAAAAAAATTAAAAGCATTTAGAGTCTTAAAAATGTTTCAAATATGCAGTAAATGAGTGCCTAAAATCGCACATTAATAGAGTTATTCAAAGAAATAGTTCAAAAATGAGCATTCCTGACAAAGTCAGAAAACATGTCAAAAACGCGTCAGAAATTAGACTTCTGAACTGAACAAAAAAAATAACCAAAAATAACAAAACTTCTTATAACATCAATCTAGATCACTTTGATGCTTTCGGTTTCAGTTTTGACGAAGACGTTTGTCCAAGGAGGGTACCCCTTGTGAACTATTTTGCCTGTGATGGTGCCACCTATTCACGGATCCGGACTAAAACAAGAGGCCTAAGGGGCCACATCGCTCACCTGAAGAGACTGTATGTATGTTTTCAATCAAAGTCAGTATAAGAACTGAAGAAAATCACTATTAGTGAAGCTTTGGGAAGGACAATGTGTACTTACTTCCTGTAAAGTTTGGTGACATTCTGTGCAGTAGTTATAAAGAGGATAAGTCAAAAATGTATCATCCATTTAGAGCCTATGGAGGACATCTTGGTTTTCCGATCGGCTCGAAAAACACAAACTTGGTAGACTAAGAGGACAATGAGTACTTGCTTCCTGTGAATTTTCAAGAAATTCTGTAAAACGGTTTCAGAGGAGAAGTCGAAAATGTGTCAGCCAATCAGAGCCTGTAGCTGTCATCTTGGATTTCCGATCGGCTCCAAAAAACTTAAACTTGTAAGAGGGCAATGAGGAATTGCTTCCTGTGAAGTTTCGTGAAATTCTATGCAGCGGTTTCAGGAGTGAAGTCGAAAATGTGTCAGCCAATCAGGGCCTGTGGCGGCCATCTTGGATTTCCGATCGGCTCGAAAAACACAAATTTGGTAGAGGGCATTGAGTTCTTGCTTCCTGTGAAGTTTCATGAAATTCTGTGAAGCGGTTTCAGAGGAGAAGTCGAAAATGCGTCAGCCAATCAGAGCCGGTGGCAGCCATCTTGGATTTCCAATCGGCTCGAAAAACACAAACGCGGTAGAGATCATTGAGTTCTTGCATCCTGTGAAGTTTCGAGAGATTCTGTGCAGCGGTTTCAGAGGAGCAGTCGAAAATGTGTCAGCCAATCAGAGCTTGTGGCAGCCATCTTGGATTTCCCATCAGCTCGAAAAACACAAACTTGGTAGAGGGCATTGAGTATTTGCTTCCTGTGAAGTTTCCAGAAATTCTGTGTAACGGTTTCAGAGGAGAAGTCGAAAATATGTCAGCCAATCAGAGCCTGTGGCGGCCATCTTGGATTTCCGATCGGCTCGAAAAACACAAACTTGGTAGAGGGTATTGAGTTCTTGCTTCCTGTGAAGTTTGGAGATATTCTATGAAGCGGTTTCAGAGGAGAAGTCGAAAATGTATCAGCCAATCAGAGCCTATGGTGGCCAACTTTGATTTCAGATCGGCTCACAAAACACAAACTTGGTAGAGGGCATTAAGTGCTTGCTTCCTGTGAAGTTTCATCAAATTCTGTGCATTGGTTACAGAAAAGAAGTCGAAAATGTGTCAGCCAATCAGACCTTGTGGCGGCCATCCTGGATTTCCGATGGGATCGAAAAACACAAATTTGGTAGAGGACATTGAGTTCTTGCTTTCTGTGAAGTTTCGAGATATTCTGTGCAGTGGTTTCAGAGGAGAAGTCCAAAATGTGTCAGCCAATCAGAGCCTGTGGCGGCCATCTTGGATTTCCGATCGGCTCGAAAAACACAAACTTGGTAGAGGGCATTGAGTTCTTGCTTTCTGTGAAGTTTCGAGATATTCTGTGAAGCGGTTTCAGAGGAGAAGTCGAAAATATGTCAGCCAATCAGAGCCTGTGGCGGCCATCTTGGATTTCAGATCGGCTCAAAAAACACAAACTTGATAGAGGGCATTTAGTACTTGCTTCCTGTGAAGTTTCGTGAAATTCTGTGCAGCGGTTGCAGAGGAGATGTCGAAAATGTTAAAAGTCTACGCCGGACGGACGACGGACGGACGACGGCGGCGCGCTATGACAATAGCTCTCTTGAGCTTCGCTCAGGTGAGCTAAAAAACAACAACAGTTATAGGGGACCATTAGCACTTCATATTAAATTTTCTTTGAATTCCTAAAACGTTGGTCCTGTAGCATCATATCCCATCCATCCTGCTTAACGTCTTTCGGTATATTTTTTATATAGTGCTTTTATTGAATTTGAAGACGTTGAATATTTGTACCACTTGGTGAGTGTCATTGCTGGTGGACCAGGCGTCCCCGAGGGCACATGTTGCCAAGTTCGATCAACTTTGGTTGATCCTTTCTTCAACGCTATCGAAAATTTCTGTTATCAAAATTTCTTGAAATTTCAAAAGGGTGGGTCTAGTAGCATCATATTCCACCAATCCTGCTACGTATATCGGTATTTTTTTTTTTTGACATAATAACTTTCACACTCTTATCATTCCATATGTTGAGGACCACCACTTTTTGACCCACAACTAAAATTGGGATCGCCCAAAATCCATTGGTTGCTTATTGAATAGAAAACGGGAGACAGTGTTTTCAAAATTATGATGCTTTAATATGAATTGTAAATGAAACTCTGATAGTTTATGATTTATATAACAAAATATCCCAATATTGGGAGCAACAGAAGAAGTACTGATTCCTTTTATCCCGATTTTGGGATGGAGATAGAAGAGATGGGCTAAAGTTATAATTTGATCATATCGCTCAGTCCCCCCCCCCTAAATGATCCAATTTTAATGGATTCTTACAAATCTCTGTAGCTCAGACATCGCTCAACTAGTCTACAATGGTCTAGTTGCTTGTGGCACGTCTGTCCACTTCACGTCTGCAGCGCCGACTGAAGTCCGAGCCGCCTTATATACTAAACGTTTTCAAGTTGGCATGACTTTTCCCGTATAAAACGTCATACTTTTGTTAGCAACGACCAATCAGCGCCAGCCTTACAGACGACTTATGGAAAGCGTCTGTCATTGTCAGTAAGAGTTTCAAGCAAAATGGCCAGGTGGCTACTTTTTTGGACAAATAAAGACGTTTCTCGAGAATATTAATGAATGATTTCATGTTTATAACCTTGTGTAAGTATATAGGAGTGTGAGACTTCAGTGGTGTTCAAGGACTAAAGCTTTTACTATGTGAATTTGGTGTTAACTGTCTGGGCCCGATCGAGCATGGATTGATTCGAACAGCTGAGACTTGCTGATCACAAGTTTCCATTAATAAAATAGATATAAATGCATATAATTGCATTCAAATATAAATGCTCGATATTCTAAACTCAGCGTTATGGCATCATTCCATTGACATGAGTCAATTCGTCCCATTTTAGGATTTCCGCTGACTACTGAAATCCATGTTCGTAACACATATAACATTGTTTATACTGAGGATCACTGACGAGGGTAAAGAACCCGAAACGTGCATGTCTGGTCAATACTGTAAATCTATCATCTGTTCTGAAATAATGCTATTGAATTTGAATGCTTAACGTCTTCAAATTCATTAGCATCATTTTAGAGCAAATAAATTTACAACATGGACCAGACATGCACGTTTCGGGTATAAACTATTCCGATTGAGAAACTCATAGATCAAGTTTGCAGAATGGATCTGTATGTATTTTTCCTCATTTATGGTTAGATATGTTTCAAGCTTTGGTTTGGAAGGGCGATTTTAATTTCCCGACTATTGAGACCGTTCATTGTGTTTAAACGATGTCATTAACTTTTAACCCTTAGTGTTTCTAACACTTTGTGGTTAACTACGTACCGCAGCAACAATATAACTCATACATTGTCCTAATTCAAAGGACCATTGCTTCTTCCACCTTTTGCATTTTAATCCATGCACAGTCTCTACCTCCGTATTATTTTTATGCTTGCAATGTTTGGTTAGATTCAATCGAAAGAGGAGGAATTGTGATGATGTCGCAATATAAATTTCAAATGGTCATGAATTCTTAAAATATTTACAAAGCACAGTTCTCTCTCTCTTCGCGCTCATCTCAAACTTCCACCGTTCATTTTGGCAAGGTTGGTGAAATTACTTTGAATACTATAGGAGGAGTTCCGGTAACAGACGGACAATTATTTCCCCCAGTTAACGAGGTTGTGTCTAATTAGAAAATGATGAACTTCTACCCAAGGTATTTTGACTAAATTCGGATCATATAATTGAAGTATTATAAAATTCATTTTATGGGAAAGAAAATAGAAGTTCAGAAGTTGAACGTTCAGTTTTATGTAGGGGTCATCTCAAAGATAATGGCATCTTACAATGAGACCTTATGGGGTTTTACTGCAAAATAATGATTTTTCTCAAATTTTTCATATTTCTGCGCAAGAGATTTTAATTAAATTCATGTTATTTATTTGCTGTACTTTCAAATATCATTTTAAGAAAAAGAAATTGAAATTTCATCGTCATCAAATTTTTCTAATTGTACTCGGCCTCGTTAAGTCTATCATCTTAAGTGGCAACAATACTTCATCCTTTTCCTCTGATGTTTCCATATCGCAAATAATCATAAAAATCAGTCTAATGACGAGGTGATTTCCCGAGAGCCGACTCTTATAGCTCTCTCTGAGGGCAAGGCTAATTGCTGAGAAACTTCTCCATCAAAATGAATGAATAATTTCATAAGTGCTAACCTAATAACTGAATAGAAATAATAACAAAGATGCAATAGTAATATGTCTGTCATTGTCAGTAAGAGTTTTAAATTCAGAAAATACAATAACAAAGCAACTTAAGGCGACCTACGTATCGAGCAGAAGTTATCCTTCAAAAGTGGTTTAAAATCAGTGTACAGAATGTCCATTTACAAAATAAGGTCATATAATAAACATTCTCAATCATTTCTGAAAAGTAGCCTGTCGTCAGTGTATCAGACACAGAGATTTACTTTCTCATGAGTAATTTTCAAATTCAATCAGGGATAAAAACATGGAAAAATATATTTGGAGAAAGATTTTGTTCATGTAAGGAGAATTACTTTCAATTTTCTCAAACGTTTACTCTAGATTCTATTTAGGCTTAAATAGAAAAGATTTATTTTTAGTTAAAATGAACTTTTTTTTATTGCAATATGGATATCTGTGTATTTTATCTACACAATTCTCCAAAATTGTACCCTATAGCGGACATAAAATTACATACATGATCTACAAGAAACAAGGGATTACCTTGTCAGAGCATCTTCTTTGGCCTTCCTCTCAGCCATGACATTACTCTGTAAATGATCAATCGTCGTTCGTGATTGTGTTTCTTGTTGCTGTAGATGGACAACGGTTTGTTGTAATTGATGAAGCTCATGCTGAAGGCTTTTGATAATTGTTTTTGCTTCCTCTTGGTGTTTCTTAAATTCTCTGTTTAAATTTCTGCATAAACTTTCAGGTCTTCACTTTCTCTAAAATATACAATATTATCGAACTTAAAAGTTATTCCTCAATTAAAAATCTTCAGAATACTGAAGAGAAAAGCAATATATAGTGATTTCTCATATTTTTTCTTACCGGGCACCTGGACTCATTTCGAAATCTTGTTCATTTCAAAGTTCTCAACTGTCCCAGTGGAAATTCTAATGATTTTGTGGTACCTTCTCGACTTTGAGACTAGGTACTTCCTTGATGTTTATTACAAAGAAAGTTTAAAAGTGAGACACAAGATAGAAGAAAAACATAAGAGGGGAGAGAATCTCCAACCAGACCCTGTTCATGTACCAACCACAAAACACCCGATGCGAAAACACAAAGACGAGCACAGCAAGAGACAAACATAGAGCCATCAGAGATAACAGCACTCACCTCGACGGCAACATTGTCACATGACCAGCATCGGTACCTAAATTGCACAAAGTATTTCCAGATGCATCATACACAAAGTTTGGTTGATAAAGAAATTAAAGAAGGCTGAAAATGAAGATTCTAATTTTACCTGACCTGGTCAATCAAGCGTTAAACATAGGTCAGATGCAGCACCTGTCCAGATGCATCACCCACTCAAGTTTTTTTTATTGATCTAAGACTTGAAAAGGCCAGAAATGAACCTGTCCCATTTTACTTAAACTTATTGCTCAAGTGTGAAATGTGGGTCAGATGCAGCCTCTGTACCATGCATTGTAATACGCATCCTCAGATGCATCATAGACACAAGTTTGGTTGATGTAGGACTTAAAGTAAAGCAGAAATGGACATGTCCCATTTTACCTAACCTGCTGACTGAAGTGTGAAATGTGTATCAGATGCGGCCCCCGTACTATGCATTGTAGTTAGAAAGCTCAGATGAATCATTCATGCAAGTTTGGTTGATGTAGGACTTATAATAAGGTGGGAATGGACCTGTCCAATTTTATCTAACCTGGTCACTCAAGCGTGAAATGTGGGTCAGATGCAGCATCTTTACTATGTACTGCGGTAAGCACCATCAGTTGCATCACCTTCACAACTTTGGATGACCTAGGACTTTTAGTAAAGCGGGAATGGACCTGTCCCATTTTATCTAACCTGCTCACTCAATCGTGAAATATGGGTCAGATGCTTCCTCCGTACCATGCATTGTAGTGAGCATCCTCAGATGCGTCATCCATGCAAGTTTGGTTGATGAAGGACTTATAGTAAGGCGGGAATGGACCTGATCCATTCTACATAATGTGTATATTGTGCTAATGCTTTCACACAATTTATCAAATCTTTATGCAGATTATTCAGTCATCAAAAATGTTTCATATTTAATATTATGTATATGTTTGTATAATCTATATTCCAGAAAAACATTCTAATAACAACGCTGCTTTTCGAGATATTGGAATGTATTAGGCGATATACCTGAACAGCCAGCCAACAGTAATAAAACATGTAAAGAGAATAATAGTAAGAAAGGAGGGGATCTCCAACAACACCCGGTTGCAGCACCCACAGCAAACTGTAAAACACAATGTATAAACACAGAGCAGACACCCACCACGGAAAGAGACACAAAAGGGACAAGGAACATCAACTCACACCATAGAATCATGAAACAGGAAAGACAACACATAAAACAACGAGACCAATGGACAACCAGTGCCGACTTAGGACGGTCATCTGCCACGCAAGTTATACGGATAATGTGTGAACACTCTCCCACTTTTTACTGTGTTTTTGTTTATCAACTGATACGGTACGTCAGGGCATGTTCCAAATATGAAGATTGCATCATTAGAGCCAGACGGCTTGCAAGTAAGCTACTTGTTCAGGATTATGTTACACAACGGCTGAAATCATCACTGAGGAAGTTCTTCGGTCGCTAAGGGGATATAATAAAAGCATATCAGATCCCCCCTTTCCAGAATGATCAGTGACATCAGTTGCAAGTGATCATTCTGGAAAGGAGGATTTGATATGCTTTTATAATATCCCAGTAGTGACCGAAGAACTTCCACAATGATGTGTGATATAACCCTGGACAAGTAGCTTACATGCAAGCCGCCTGGCTCTAATGATGAAATCTTCATATTTGATACATGCCCTGACGTATCGTATCAGCTGAGAAACAAAAACGCCATAAGCAGGATAAGACGAAATGTTGCTACTCATGAAAGGGAAGCTAGTTGTGTGGATGCTGAAATCGTCACACTTGTCATACAGTGAGGTGTTCAAATGGCCGTTTGAGTCGAAAGATGAAAATATATCCAAGTACGAAGCGGATCTGTCGCTCTCTGTTGTTTCCTTGATCTTTAGTTCATGAGGATGAGGATAGATTTCATGTAGATGGTCCTAAAATGTCGGATTATTTATGGACAACACGTCATCTATGTATCTGTAGGTAAAATTGAACCGAGATGCGAGGTGCTTTCGCGCAGTCGAGAGCAAGATCTGGATGAGTTCAGCTTCGTATGAATATGAAAATAGGTCCGCAAGCAGTGGGATGCAATTGGTACCCATGGGGATTCCGCCTATCTGCTGGAATATGGTTCCTCCAAACACCGTTAAAATTTTGTCAATCATAAACCTAAGCATCCGGATAATCGGTATACTTTTTGGTTGAATCAGAGTGTCCCTTCATGTAATAAGTATCGTGCCACCCTATGATGGGGTATTTGTATCTCCTTTTACCATTTTTGAAAGAAAGGTGTTGCGAATAATATTGGCGAGTCTGTTTTTGAGTTTTTGGTGTGGGATGGTAGTGTAGAGCGTGGAGAAGTCGAAAGACTTTATGGTGGTTATATGATTGAAATTGGTGGCATTTAACTTTTCCAAAAGTTCCTTAGAATTTTGTAGGATCCATATCTGATTGATTCCATTTCTTGAATAAGTTGTCTCGCTGTATGTTTGAAGACCTTCTTTGATGCGAGTTAATTTTTTCGTAAGCAAAATGGGAAGAGGTTTTGTGGAGCACCTGGACGACGCCAAGTGTCCGTCTGGTGACAGAATATCAACGGTATAAAAGGCGTTTTGTGATTTTAACACAACTGTCTACATTTGATCCTTCTTATTTTTGTCAATTATGTCTTTTGAATGGTTGGTCAAAGTAAACAGTCACCTCTTCTACTTAATATTTTTTTCTTTCATCCATTCTATAAGTGAGTGTTATCCACATATAGTGCAGTACGTAGTTTTCTTTCTCATGTATTCAAAAAAAGATTATATATTCCCTTACAACTTAAGTGCAGTATTTTCATCATCTTTAGCTTGCTTTTCATTCACTAAGAATTGATATTCATCTCGGCTGGTTCGTAATTCGTCTGCCAACCTGAAAGAACAACATCGACATAACTATTTCAAACAAAAATTTTTAAATGTTTTTCAGAAACAAAAAAGATGTCTCCCCCTCCCTCTAAGTTACTTTGACCTTAGGCCAAGATAATGTAAAACCTTTGAGTCATAGGCAACATCATACTAAAACATGAAAGTGATTCATTATATTGTTTGAGGTAAAGCCCGAACATGATTAGCATTTATAATTTCATTATAAGCATATTTAGTGAAATTGACTTTGGTCACATGACCTTGGATATAAGTGATCTGAAACCTACATTGTTTGGATCATGAGCAACATAAAACTGAATTAGAGATTGGATACACGATTCAAAATATAAAGCCTAAACATGATAAGCATAGACAATTTCAGCCTGGACATGATTAGCATATACAATTTCATTACCAAAGTAAGAAGTGACATTAATCATGTGACCTTGGGACAAAGTGATAAGAAACATTTAGTCCTGAGAAACAACATACTAAAATATGAAAGCAATTGTAAGAAGGGTTTAGGAGATGCAGCACAGACAAGATTAGTACATACAATTTCATTAAAAAGAAACTAAATGATCTTGACCTTGGGCACATGACCTTGGATCAAGATGATAAGAAACCCTCCAATTCTGAGTAACAGCATACTAAAGTATCAGAGTGATCAAGTATACAATTCCACAGATATAGCCCAGACTCAATAGCATTTACAATTTCATTAAAAAATGTAATACTTGACCTTGACCTTGGTCATATGACCTTGGATCAAGGTGGTGTGAGACCTTTGGGCCATCAGCAGCATCATACTATAATATGAAGAGATCCAATAACGGTTCAAAAGATTAAGCCTGGACATAATACACGTAACAAATACAATTTCATTTAAAATATACTTATTGACCTTGACCTTGGTCACATGACCTTGAGTCAACGTGATGTGAAACCTTTAGGTAATAATCAACAACATACTAAAATATGACAGTGATCTGATAAAATGTTAAAAGAGATACAGCCCCAAAGGAATAGCATGTACAATTTCATTAAAATGTACTTAGTAACTTTGACCTTGATCAAATGACCATGGGTCAAGGTGAAACCTTTTGGTCATGAGCAAATACATACTAAAACATGAAAGCAATCCAGTTAGCGGTCCAAGGGATAAAGCCTAGACAGGAATGTTTGTACAATTTCATCAAAAACGTAGTAAGTAACTTTGGTCTTTATCATATGACCTTGGGTTAAGGTGATGTGAAGCCTTTGGGTCATATGGAACAACATACTAAAATATGAAAGTGATCAGGTTAAGGATTCAAGAGTTATAGCCCAAACATGAATGCATGTACAATTTCATTAAAAATGTACTAAGTGACCTTGACCTTTGTCACATGACCTTGGGTCAAGGTGATGTGAAACCTTCGGGTCATAAGCAGCAACATACTATCTAATTACTTCTTACTTCCTTTTTCCCCTTCCTTTTTTTTCTTACCATCAATAGCGATACATTTCTTTTCCCATTCATGCAATATACATCGTAATTTCAGCTCAAAGGAAATGGATTAATATAAGTATATTTACTTATTTCCAAATCCTATTCATATGTCTAATTGAATATTGTATGGTAATTTGCTTTGAATAAATACAGTTTAAACTAACATGCTAAAATATCAAAGTGATCCGGTAAACAGTTCAGGAGATATAGCCCGAAAAGGAATGTATGTACAATTTCATTAAAAATGTTCTAAGTGACCTTGACCTTGGTCAAATGACCTTATGTTAAGGTGATGTTAAACCTTAAGGTCATAAGGAACAACATACTAAAATAAGAAAGTGATTGAGTACATGGTTCAAGAGATATAGCTTGGACAGGAATGTTTGTATTATTTCATTAAAAATACACTTAGAGACCTTGACCTAGGTTACATGACCTTTGGTCAAGGTGATGTGAAACCTTCGGGTCATAAGCAACAACAAACTAAAATATGAAAGTCATCCGGCAAACGGTTCAAGAGATGTAGCCCGGACAGGAATGTATTAATAATTTCATTTAAAATGCACTAAGTGACCTTGATTTTGGTCACATGACCTTGGGTCAAGGTGATGTGAAACACACTTTTGGGTCATAAGGAACAACATACTGAAATATAAAAGTGATCCAGTAAACAGTTCAGGAGAAATAGCACGAAAATGAATGTATGTACAATTTCATTAAAAATGTACTTAGTGACCTTTACTTAAGGTAATGGGAAACCTTCGGGTCATATGGAACAACATAATTAAATAAGAAAGTGATTAAGTACACTGTTCAAGAGATATAGCGTGGACAGGAACGTATGCATAATTTCATTAAAAATGCAGTAAGTGACCTTGAGATTGGTCACATGACCTTGAGTCAAGGTGATGTGAAGCAAACTTTTGGGTCATAAGGAACAACATACTGAAATATAAAAGTGATCCAGTAAACATTTCAGGAGAAATAGCCCGAAAAGGAATGTATGTACAATTTCATTAAAAATGCACTAAGTGAACTTGACCTTGGTCACATGACCTTGGAACAAGGTGATATGAAACCTTTGGATCATAAGGAACAACATACTAAAATAAGATAGTGATCGGGTAAACGGTTCAAGAGAAATAGCCTGGACAGGAATGTATGTATAATTTCATTAAAAATGCACAAGTGACCTTGACCTTGGTCACATGTCCTTGGGTCAAGTTGATGTGAACCCTTCGGGTCATAAGCAACAACATACTAAAATATGAAATTGATTCGGCAAACGGTTCAAGAGATCTAGCCCGGACAGGAATGTATGCATAATTTCATTAAAAATGCACTGAGTGACCTTGACCTTGGTCACATGACCTTGGATCAGGGTGATGTGAAACCTTTGGGTCATAAGGAACAACATACTGAAATATAAAAGTGATCCAGCAAACAGTTCAGGAGAAATAGCCCGAAAAGAAATGTATGTACAATTTCATTAAAAATGCACTAAGTGACCTTCACTTAAGGTGACGTGAAACCCTCGGGTAATAAGGAACAACATGCCTAAATAAGAATGTGATTGAGAACACGGTTCAAAAGATATAGCCTAGACAGGAATGTATGCATAATTTCATTAAAAATGCACTAAGTGACCTTGACCTTGGTCACCTGACCTTGGGTCAAGGTGATGTGAAACTTTTGGGTCTTGAGGAACAACATACTGAAATATAAAAGTGATCAAGGAAACAGTTCAGGAGAAATAGCCCGAAAAGGAATGCATGTACAATTTCATTAAAAATGCACTAATTGACCTTGACCTTGGTCACATGACCTTGGGTCAAAGGTTATGTGAAACCTTTAAGTCATTAGGAACAACATACTAAAATAAGACAGTGATCGGGTACACAGTTCAGGAAATATGGCCAGAAAAGTATTGTATGTACAATTTCATTAAAAATGTACTAAGTGACCTTGATCTTGGTCACATGACCTTGGGTCAAGGTGATGTGAAACCTTTGAATCATAAGGAATAACATACTAAAATAAGAAATTGTTCGGTTAAACAGTTTAAGAGAAATAGCCTTGACAGAAATGTATGTATAATTTCATTAAAAATGCACAAGTGACCTTGACCTTGGTCACATGACCTTGGTTCAAAGGTGATGTGAAACCTTTGAGTCCATAGGAACAACATACTAAAATAAGACAGTGATTGGGTACACAGTTCAGGATATATGGCCAGAAAAGGATTGTATGTACAATTTCATTAAAAATGTACTAAGTGACCTTGTCTTTGGGTAAAAGTGATGTGAAACCTTTGGGTCATAAGCAACAACATACTAAAATATGAAAGTTATCCGGCAAAAGGTTCAAGAGATATAGCCCGGACAATAATGTATTAATAATTTCATTAAAAATGTAGTAAGTGACCTTGACGGTTCAGGAGATATGGCCCGGACATGATGTGTAACAGACGGACGGACGGACGGACAGACGGACGACGAAGGCAAAACCAATATATCTCCTCCCCGTTGGGGGGAGACATAATTACGAGGGTTCTCCATAATGTTCGTGGACTGCCTTGATAACAGCTAGCAAACAATGGTAAAATACTTGAAAGTATCATTTTTTATTAAATTCAAGTTTCGTATCAATAATATACCAAATTTCATCACAAACAAAGCACAAATAGTTATATTTCTATACAAAATAAAAAGTACCTAGCATGATAATCCTTGACGTTATCCGTTGTAAACTATTTTGATAATTCTACACTCCTCGCTAATGCTAAGTTTCTAAGAATTTTCGGAACCCATCCAGCACAGACATGACTCATTGTAGGATCATTGGATAAGATCTTATGCACAATTTTTCTTTTTAGATTTCACAGTTACTTGCAATTTCCCGAATTGTATGTCGCCGATCAATGTGAATCAAATAACGTTCTTCATTTCAAAGGACTTCTTTTGTAACCATATGGCCTCTCCCCCACAATATTTATGGTGAATTATTACTTTATGTTGGGGAATTTGTACACTGTAGAAAAGGGAATAACTCTAAACTAAATCGATGCATTTATCAGACCACGACAGCAAATTAATTCCCTTACATGATAGAGGGATGATATCAATATTAATTCACATTAAGATATTTGAAACATGATTAGAAACAGATTCAAGAAATTCTCAGTGAATAAGTTTATCTTAAGATTTTAAGGGAAATATTTTCTAAACTTTAACATGTTTAATTGTAATATTTATTATTCAATACTTGGAATGTTCAGATATTGATAAGAACTTAATTAGAAATTGGCTTTATGAGTTGGGTAAATGATTGTCTATTCTACACGTGAGTAATCATCTCATGACCATATCAAAAATGTTGTATTTAATTGACCATCAATGTGCATTGTACATTCCATCAAAATTTTGAGATTTTCGGAAAGGAACATAAAAATCGTCATATTTTCAAATAAAGTATACTTTCTTCTTCGTTCAGTACCTACCTATTCAGCTGTTCTTTCAGTCTCTCAATTTCGTACGCATTTTGTTCATTCGATTTCTTTAATCTAGAATTTCGAATCATAAAAATAAATCAGTTAATTAATCGGTGAACCCAATCCAGAATAATTGAGATTTTCGAAAAAAACAAATCATAAAGTGAGTTTTCAATTCTGCTCAATGTACCGGTATTCAACATATCAAAAGTGTTCTTTTTTATTTACAAGGAATTTCCAAGTCTTTATGAAACCCAATCAAAGTTTACCTTACATCACAAAGGAAGGGAGGGGATCTCCATCCAGACCCAATTGCAGAACTAACAGCAAAACACGAAAACACCCGATACGAAAACCAAAGACGAGCACACTTATAGATGAAAAGGAGACATACGACATATAAAAATCAAACACAAAAGACTACACATAAACAAACGAGACCAATGGGTAACCGGTGCCGACTTTGGACGGCCATTTGCCACTTGTGTAGCAAATGATGTTGTTACCCTGGATTACGTGCGCACAACCCTCTCATTTTTCCGATTACCCAGAGGTCTCGAAGAAAATACAATTGCGGTGTAAAACAACCTCCTAACTGTTAGATGATCACACGCGAACAAGACCGCAAAACAGAGAGGACAGGTGGTCGAGGCACTGTCTTCTCTTAAAAGGTTTGGACAGAGCCCGTCATGGAGTTCCGTCGTCAGAGTCAGTTATAGTGCAAGTCTTAAGAATGCGCTGGTACAAAACAGTAGATTGTCCGTCTGGTGACATTAGGATCATATCCACGGTTTAAAGGCATTTGCTAATTCTGGCGCATTTTCGATCCTTATGCCGTCTACCTTTGACCCTTTTGATTTTTTTCTGATCATACCACCATAAAAGGCAGGTTGTTTAATACACAAAGTAATTTACTCTGTTGCTTGTATATATCCGATTTTTAAAAGAAGCTGTCTGTAATTTTTGTAAAATTTCCAGAAAGTCTAAACTAGTTTATGAAAGCGGAAACCTTGACATAAAAGTTTCCCCAACCAATTGTCCTCCCTGAATGTCAGTCGGACTCCTCAGCTGATAACATACATGAGCTCGCTACAGCCGGCAGAACACGGACTATATTACGTAGGCCATCTTATATCCATTTACATATTCATCTGTGTTGCATGGGCCCCTGCGTTTTGTCTTGTTTGTGTGTATTGATCTTACAGTGATTGGGTTGTTTTACACCACAATTGTACGTTCTTCGAGACCTCTTTGTTATCGGAAAAGTGGGGTTGTTGTGCGCACGTAATCCAGGATAACCACACCGTCTGCTACTTGCGTTGCAGATCATCGTCCTAAGTCGGCACCCGTTGCCCATTTGTCTCTTTGGTTTATGTGTGGTATTTTGTGTTTCATTTTTCTATGGTGTGAGTTGGTGTTCCTTGACCCTTTTGCATCTGTTTCTTTCTTTCTACATGAAATCCATCCTCATTAACTAGAGATCACTTCGGAATGTTGTTCATTCTGGGGTTCGCAACCGTTCCGATGGGAATTCTCACGATTTTGCCTTGCCTTCTCGACTCTGAGACTGAATTACTGTTAGGTACTTCTTTGATGTTATTCTGTGGATGTCTGCTCTGTGTTTTTGGATCGGGTGTTTTGCTGTGGTTGCTGCAACCGAATGTTGTTGGAGAACCTTTCCTTTCCTTGGTTATTTGTTTTCTACTATGAAAATCCAAAAAATTAGTTCATGCCCTAGCGTACCGTATGAGCTGTGATATGTAGATGCCGTATGACGGTAAACTTGGAACATCAGCGTCAAGCCGGGGGAAATTTCCTAAGACAAATAATGACAATGACCATATCCCAATACAGAGTGCAAATTCCATAATTAAGGAAATCATAAACCGAAGGCATACGAATTCAAGATAAAACAGGAACCAAAGCAAACAATAAACCATAAACCGTTAAAGCGGTAAGGCCTGATTGCGAAGTGTTTGTATTAGATGACGTATACATTTTTGCACAGACAGAAAGGTCAAAGGTCATTAATACTATTGCGCAATGTAAAAAAGGTCATAAGGAATCTAAATGCGAAATATCAAAGCCCTACCCCTTATGGTTCAAAAGTAGGTCAAAGGTCAATGTCAAGGTCATTTGATCAAAAGTCATGATATCAAACGAAAGGTGTGGTCATGAGGATTCTAAAACTGAAATATCAAAATCCTACCTCTTATAATTTAAAAGTAGGTCAAAGGTCAATGTCAAGGTCATTAGGTCGAAAGTCATGATATCAAATGAAAGATCTTGTCATAAGGAATCTATATGTGAAATATCAAAACTATAACTCTTATAGTTTAAAAGTAGGTCAAAGGTCAATGTCAAGGTCATTTGATCAAAAGTCATGATATCAAATGAAAGGTCTGGTCATGAGGAATCTACATGTGAAATATCAAAACCCTAACTCTTATACTTTAAAAAAAGATCAAAGGTCAATGTCAAGGTCACTAGGTCAAAAGTCATGATATCAAATTAAAGTTCTGGTCACAGGGAAATCAATATGTAAAATACCAAAACCCTACTCTTATAATTCGAAAGTAGGTCAAAGGTCAATGTCAACGTCACTAGGTCAAAAGCCATGATATCAAATGAAAGTTCTGGGCATGAGGAATCTATATGTGAAATATCAAAACCATACCTCTTATAGTTTAAAAGTAGGTCAAAGGTCATTGTCAAAGTCACTAGGTCAAAAGTCATGATAACAAATGAAAGGTCTGTTCAAAGATTCTGCATGTGAAATTTCAAAGCCATAGCCTCTATAGTTCAAGAAATATAGCCCAGATTTATTATTTCTAAAAGCAGGTCAATATCCAAGGTCAAGGTCACAAGGTCAAAACTTTTGGTATCCATGGTGAGGACTAGTGACAATGTAAAATATAAAAGCCCTATCATTTACCATTCAAAAGTTATGGCCAAGGTTAAAGTTTTTCAAAAGTAGGTCAAACTAGAAGGTCAAGGTCACAAGGTAAAAATTTTTGGTATCCATGGAAAGGCCTTGTCACAAGAAATATACAAGTGAAATATGAAAGCCCTATCACTTGCCATTCAAAAGCTATGACAAAAGTTAAAGTTTTTCAAATGTAGGTCAAACTCCAAGGTCAAGGTCACTAGGTCAAATGTTGTTGCTGTGTTTGATTCGTCTCATCATGGTCTATCACCATGTCAAGTTTCAATTTTTTTCAACAAATTTTTTTTAGAAAATGATATGAAATATTAATTTGTCTTGATTCGATCGAGATGATTATTTATAAGATTGAATATTTTACTCCTTATTTTGTCTATCTTTCATGAGAATATCTGGATAAGAGATGTGTCACTTTCCCAAATAATCAGACATCTTAAAATGACAAAACCTTGAATGATGATATGAAGTAAGGGACTGTTGAAAATATTAGTTCCTGAGACCCAAGATAATTGTATAAAATTCTTTAGTATGAAGAATTGAAAATAATTTAGGAATTTTGCAGGAAAAAGAGTTTTGTATTTGTAAATGGCGAGCGAAGCGATCCGAAATTTTAGGTTTCAAAGCCCTTTCATGCATTTTTAGACCCATTTCAATTAGAAATGGGCCAAAGCTAGACCCCAGGGTCCAAACCCCCGGTCGCCCCTCTCTGGATCCGCGCATGACCTCCACCACATGAAAAGAAGCGAACTAACAATTAGGAGTGAGACCATGTGCCCAGGAAGAGTCAGCATCTCCTGCTTACATGCAACACCCGTCGCTTCAATTCGGCAGAAATATCACATCCGGTTATTTCCATTTAGGAAGATACAAGTATAGTCTGTGGTTGGATAGTTGTTGAATCAAAAATCATCTCTTTTCCGTGTACAATTTTGATATTAAGGTCCCAAAAAATGGCGTTTTTGTGTTTGTAACGTTTGCCTTGTTAAGTGTGAATTCTTGTGGACAAATACCATTCTTATATAATTCAAAAGCAGGATTGTCAATAGAAGGATCAAATAAATCGCTTCATGAGGCAACATTCACTTTGAACTTATACTATGAAATAATGAATGTATCTAAAACAGAAACTATTTGGATAGGAAGTAAGAAGTATTCACAAGACAATGTATCCGATGAATTCGACTTCAGTTGGACAACGCATTTTAATCTCCTGGGTATACATTTTGACGTAGATTTATAAAAAAAAATGAATTATGACAAGCAATTGGTGAAAATAAAATCTCTGATTAAAGAATGGCGCAAAAGGCGCCTTACACGTCTAGGTAGATTATGTGTTATAAAGACGATACTTATTTATTGCATTAACCAATCCCAACAAGAAATTTGTAACCGACTTAGATACCGTTCTTTATAATTACTTGTGGGACTCAAATACGGATAAGGTAAGACATGATGTAGTTACTCCACCCTTCGGAGATGGAGGAATTAAGAAGATCGATTTAAGCAACTTTATTAGAGGACTTAAAAAGACATGGACAAGGCGTTTAATTTATAACGATTGCGCCAATTGGTCAAAGTAAGCAAATGTTGACAAAATAATAAAATGTGGCCTTAAATACGTTATAAATCAGGCGAAAAAGTAAGAAATACATTTTTGGATTGATGTGTTTGATTCATTGTTAGACTTGCAAGAAAAATATTTACCTAAAAATTGGAGGAATACCGTATATAACGCAAACACTTTGGTATAATACAGGTGGGAAATAAACGTATTTTCATAAAATCATGAGAAGGGTATTTAACATGTAAATGATCTTTTAAACAGCGACGGAATTATTTTGAATATGGATGAGTTTGAATTGCAGAATAACATAAAAGTAAACTTTTTAATATACCAAGGAATGATCAAATCCATAAACAACGATATGTGTAAGAAAATAATCGAAACTAAACCCAGAAAATTACAACTGCAAAAGGCGCGTCTGCTATTCATAAGGTTCTATCTAAAAGGGATATATTAACAGATGAAATTAAATATTCGATAAATACCGCGATGAATGGAGAAAATTGTTTTTCTTTCATTTAAAGATTTTACATGCACAAAAATGAGATGGTTTCAGTACCGTATCAATAATCATATTCTTGGTACAAACAAAATTGTATACAAAATGGGGAAAACTTCGTCGCCATATTGTCATTTTTGTGAACTAGAAATAGAGACTAGCTTTCATTTATTGTGAGATTGTAGGTATCAGACCCCAATTATTTTTTCCTGTATAAACCTTTGTAAATCGTACTAATATGACGATTAAATACTCGAATCGCACCAACATTTTTTGCGTGAAACTTTTATATCTGCCAGATAGTATCAAAATAAGCTCAGAAATGGATTCATGCAAAAATCTGTCGCTTAGTAGACTTTTAATATCTTTTTAAACCCGAAAGGGGGTATCTGTGGCTCTAATTTTCTACAATCTATCAATTCTAGAGCCTCATAACACATCTGTCATTCCGCAATTAGGATGATGCAGTATCATTCAACATGTTAGAATTTTTTTTTTCAACTCATCTGCGACTTAAAAATCATCTT
Organism: Pinctada imbricata; assembly: GCA_033119305.1. NCBI lineage: Eukaryota > Metazoa > Mollusca > Bivalvia > Pterioida > Pteriidae > Pinctada > Pinctada imbricata. The sequence goes on along the minus strand of VSWD01000006.1, from coordinate 62,167,439 downwards.
GTGTAAAAAGAGTCGTAGAAATTAAATGTAAGAAGACGAGGGATTGAAATAATCAGGAACTATTTGCGTGGTCAACGAACATTCAAAATTAATTGTGATCTGTAATCTGTGGTAAAGTCTCAAAACTCCTTAAAGATTTTAAAACATACTGCTCATCAAAAGATATCAATCTGTCTATCAATGCGAAACTTTCATCTTTGGGAATACCGATAGTGACAAAAAGTGTTTAAATAATGTTTTGGATGTCTTAAAGTTTTATATCTATCGATCTCGATGCTTAAGACAAAATACATCCCTTCAAACATTTCTATACGAGTTGAAACAAATATACAAGTCACTGAGACGTGTTGCATTTAAGCATAAAAATATACAGCCCTTTAACGAACAATGGTCCAAGTTGGCCTTTATAGAAACCCTTTGAAACTTAGTCTCTCATTCTCTCTCTCTCTCTCTCTCTCTCTCTCTCTCTCTCTCTCTCTCTCTCCAATAGACCAAAATAAATTTACGTCATTCCTGTTTAGAACAGTTTCTAAATATCTAGTTACGTGTTCTTTAATAGCCGTAAGTGCTAACGTCAGATTTCTAGACAAAATTGTAGTGGATCAGTTGCTAGAATTAGCAATAAATCGAAATTTGTAAGGATACTTGTTGACTTTTGGTATGCAATATAGTGCAAGGGGATCCAATTTAGAAATAGATATATTGAATGAAGACAGGTCACTGTTATGCTTGCTCAAATTGGATATACGTATTAGTAGATGAAAGTTGATATGTAGTAACGTTTTCAAATGATAATGGTGTTGTTGGCTGCTTTATTAGCTGGTGCAAAGACATATTTTTCATGTAAATTACTAAACTTAGATTTGAAATATCTTTCAGATTTGGAACGTGGATTCTGAAAGAGATGAGGGATTTTATGTAAGCTATCTATTCGAACATCCGTTATATCTAAAATGAGTTTTCCAGTCATACAAAGCATGCGGTTGGGCTCCTTCTGATTTACACCATATTTTAGTATAACTATCTAAGGCTTCCGTAAGCACCTCACGACATTTGATAAAATCTATCTTGGATGGGATTCTATACTTAGGTCATTTTTAAGAAGGCCACGGAGCTGCCTGTCGTGGATAATTGAAAAGTCACCTGTAACAATATGGCCAGCTGGTTTGTAAAGATATCTAGAAGTTGCACATTCTCAAGAAGCAGGAGACGATTCAAGTATGTCAGGATCCGATGTAACTTTATTGTAGTTAAAAACAAAGTTTCGAATAGGTTTCTTGTACTTATAACAAAAAGAAGGTGGTAATTATTATCTTGCACTTGTAACAAATCTTCTTTAACTCATTTGTAACAAGTAAAGAGTACTAATAATTATTTCAAATAATCTAAACTTACAATCCTGTTTCGGCATCCAAAGTCTGCTTTATCTCTGTGTTCACTCTGTTTTCCACTTTTAACCTAGAAACAGGGAGGTACAAAATCCAAATTAAGAATCCAAATGTCAATGAGCATGCAAATGCATTACCTCTTTTAGCAGATGTGAATAATTTCTAAATTTGTTCTCAGAATCAAAGATCTTTGAATATTTGCTGGGGAGATCTTTTTTTCATTCTATGATGATCATACTAATTGATCTCGCCATTTGAGTTCATACATATAACATTAGATATTATAATATCGGGTGTCGCTAGAGAATCGGAGATGCCAGTGTACGCTACACCAAAACAGGTTCAAGCTACAACGACTTCGTTCTAAGAGCAAGGCGACTGGCCGAAAAACTACTGAACCAAGGGTATATTTTTTATTTGAAGACATTTAACATTTGCATTACTGCTGGTGGACCAGGAGTCTCCGAGGGCAGATGAAGGCATTGGTTGGTCGTCTCTTCAACGCAATTGAAAATTTCTGTTATCAAATGAAATTTCTAAAACGTGGGTCCTGCAGCATCATATCCAATTCATCCTGTTATGTCATTCAATTTTTGGACATTTCACAATTTTCGGTCATATTACATTGTTTAAATTGAGGATCACTGACGAGGGTTAAGTTCCTGAAACGTGCATGTCTGGTCCATGCTGCAAATTTATCTGTGCATACCTTCCACCATGGAAGAGAATATGGCGAGGGTAGTATGATGATTTTATCTCATTTCATTTTTATTTATTTATTTATCAATATTTTTTCTGGGGTTTTGTTTTGTTTTATTTATTTATTTTTCTATTTCATCTATTTAGTATTTATGTGACGTCATACCTTGTTCAATTTACGCTGAACTTTGTTAACCAGCAATTACACATGTTTTACACATGTACATGGATATTACGCAATTACACATGTTTTACACATGTACATGGATATTACGTAGAGATCTTTTATATTCGTGTTTTCCACTTGATAAAGGCCAAGTGGCCGAAAATTTGTGGTTATTGAGTGTTTATTGTTATTTATCATATAAACTTCCCTACGGAGGACTTTACTTCATTCAAAGAAGTTATATTTTGACAATAAATGCGAAATATTGTTTAGGGGTCATAAAAAATCAAAATGTCAATTTCATACATGCCATGCAATGAAGAAATTTCTTAGTATGTGAGAGTGTAAAGTTGAAAAATCTTCAAAAATTTATTATCCGATGGATCAAGACAATGTCGTGGGATCTTTCACTTCTACATGATGTATCAGCCAAAATTCAAATGAAATCTATCTCCACACTGAACATGTAGGGATTTCTCTTAATTTATTGTTTTCTTTTTAAAAAAAAATTCTTAAATTAATTATATTCTTTGGTGAGATTTTTTTCTATGTTGAAGAAATATTGTCTATGTTTCTTTTTCTATGATGAAGAAATGTTGTCTATGTCTCTTTTTCTATGGTGAAGAAATATTGTCTATGTTTCTTTTTCTATGGTGAAGAAATTATATTATATTGTCTATGTTTCTTTTTCTATGTTGAAGAAATATTGTCTATGTTTCTTTTTCTATGTTGAAGAAATATTGTCTATGTTTCTTTTTCTATGTTGAAGAAATATTGTCTATGTTTCTTTTTTATGTTGAAGAAATATTGTCTATGTTTCTTTTTCTATGATGAAGAAATGTTGTCTATGTTTCTTTTTCTATGGTGAAGAAATTATATTATATTGTCTATGTTTCTTTTTCTATGTTGAAGAAATATTGTCTATGTTTCTTTTTCTATGTTGAAGAAATTATATTATATTGTCTATGTTTCTTTTTCTATGTTGAAGAAATAATGTCTATGTTTCTTTTTCTATGTTGAAGAAATGATGTCTATGTTTCTTTTTCTATGTTGAAGAAATTATATTATAATGTCTATGTTTCTTTTTCTATGTTGAAGAAATAATGTCTATGTTTCTTTTTCTATGTTGAAGAAATATTGTCTATGTTTCTTTTTCTATGTTGAAGAAATTATATTATAATGTCTATGTTTCTTTTTCTATGTTGAAGAAATATTGTCTATGTTTCTTTTTCTATGGTGAAGAAATAATGTCTATGTTTCTTTTTCTATGTTGAAGAAATTATATTATAATGTCTATGTTTCTTTTCTATGTTGAAGAAATAATGTCTATGTTTCTTTTTCTATGTTGAAGAAATAATGTCTATGTTTCTTTTTCTATGATGAAGAAATGTTGTCTATGTTTCTTTTTCTATGATGAAGAAATGTTGTCTATGTTTCTTTTTCTATGGTGAAGAAATATTGTCTATGTTTCTTTTTCTATGGTGAAGAAATAATGTCTATGTTTCTTTTTCTATGTTGAAGAAATTATACTATAATGTCTATGTTTCTTTTTCTATGTTGAAGAAATATTGTCTATGTTTCTTTTTTATGTTGAAGAAATATTGTCTATGTTTCTTTTTCTATGATGAAGAAATGTTGTCTATGTCTCTTTTTCTATGGTGAAGAAATATTGTCTATGTTTCTTTTTCTATGTTGAAGAAATATTGTCTATGTTTCTTTTTCTATGATGAAGAAATTATATTATAATGTCTATGTTTCTTTTTCTATGTTGAAGAAATAATGTCTATGTTTCTTTTTCTATGATGAAGAAATTATATTATATTGTCTATGTTTCTTTTTCTATGTTGAAGAAATATTGTCTCTGTTTCTTATCCCTCCAATGCTATTTTGGCCATATCCTTTATCTAACCATGCTACTGAATTGACCCTACAGGAAATCTAGAGCCACACACTCTTTTCTAAGTAGGAAGACAAAATTCAAAGAATCAAACTAGAGGGCGCCACTAAAATGAATTTTGTCTGTGTCTGGAAATTACTTTGGCTGGATGCATCACTGATGTTGATTTAAACTCCCATCTTATTATTATAAAGGCTCATTTTCTTTTGCAGTGTGGATCAATTATCCTCGTTCCCCGTGATGATTGAATGTTCAAAGTGTAATTATTACTTCTATTCAGCTCTGCCGCTTGAAAGAATATTTGTTTTGCCTTTTATCAATTTGACATATTTTATTTTGTTATTTCGGAAACTTGTCATTTGATCCAAATATATCATAGATATGCTATTTATCTAACTATATTAAAAAGGCCCTAATGAAATAAATTATGGCTGTGTCTGAAAATCATTTTGGTTTGAAGCATCACTACTGAGGATTAACTATCCGAAACGTGTGTCTTGTGCGTTGAAATTTGTTTGAAATCTTCTTCCTCCCAAGTTAATTACTTACCTATTTAGCTGATCTTTCAGACTCTTATTTTCATCTGCATTTTCGTCATTCGATTTCGTTAATCTAAATTTGCAAACCATAAAACAATAAACAGTCAAAACAAAATAATTGCAAATCGGTAATTGAAAAATCGTATTTTCTCCAGAATTTCTAAGGTTCAAATTATCGATGCCGATCATAAATTATATTTTGTCCCAGATCTGCTTTAGTTTTTTTTGGGGGGAGGGGGGGGGGTAGAGGAATAAGAATCGCAATGAATACGAAATTCAATCATTTTACATGAACGATTTCAAACAATCAAACACTTACAATCCTACTTTATTATCCAAAGTCTGCTTTTTCTCTGCATACTCTCTAATTTCCTCTTTCAATCTAAATTACGTTTGGACAAAATGATATTAGTCGATTTGAAATTTTCAGAACCTAGAAATGTCCTTTGCTACGAATTTTTTTTATGATTCTTATTCATGGGAAAAAACTGAACGATTCTAGCTTGGTTGCCACTCTGGCAACCTTGGGCAACTCTTTTCATCGGCGGAAATTCAAAATGGCCGCCAAATGCCTTCCACTAATAGATGTAATTAAATTCTTTCTTTGAATATTAAGTGTGGCTCACCAAATCAGGGTTTTGAGGGTCAACAAAACCATTTCCGATGACATTACACAATTTGAGTTCATTCAGCACTAAATATTCAAGATGGCCACCAAATTTTAACCTCAATATGGTACCATGTGAATATTTCAATAAAACGTTCGTGTCACACATCTTATTTGTGGTTGCAATGGTCCTAGAATACATTTATTTTGCTGTTTTGGTTCTTATCAGCTGACACATGCTTCTGGGACAACTCTGCTTATCGGGGGAAATTCAAAATGGCCACCAGATAGTATCCGACTACTGTGTATAATGTAATTATTTCTTGATATATCAAGTGTAGCACATCCAATAAGTGGTTTTAAGGGCCGAGAAATACATATCTGGTGTCATTTTGCTTATTATTCATTAAAGGCTAACCTCACTTCAATATTCACATTTCGTTACAAATAACTGTTGTGCATCTTATTTGTAATCCACAAGGTAGTATAATCAATGTCTAATTTCCTTTTGTCGATATGAGCTTACACGTGCTCTTTTTACATAGATTGCACATTCTCAAACCGTAAAAGTGAAGAATTTTTTTTATATATAAAATGTATTTACATAAAGATAAAAATAAATTGCAAATATTGTATGCTTTAAAAAAGGGGGATAAAAATCTACAAGATTCTACATAATAGGGCTATGAAATGTCAAAATATCATGTCAAAAAGTGATTGTCCTATTTGAAAGTCTGCGAAAGGAATTCAAAGGAGCAAAGTTCTTCCAGGATTGCTGCATGATCTGTATTCTTGACATAGATCATTTTCCCTGTCACTGTTCTTTTGACTTATGATCTTGTTTTGTTCTAGTGACCTTTCAAGATATGATATAGAAACAACCTTCAAACTACTAGTATACGGAACACTGATGTTCAAGACAATTGCTTTCAAGATTTCACCCACTTGAGTTTTACATACCAAAACATACGTAGTACTCCTATAGCTCAGATTCAATTTTGAATCACTGTAGAGAAAAACGGAGGGAACCTCCAACCAGAAGCATAAATTATTCTTAGATGTTATCATAGCAGAAGAAATTTTGAAAGGCCTGCTTATTTGCAAACTTAACCGGCCTTATGAAGAGAAAGGAGAGTGCTAACCCTGTTACTATTGGGCAGCCTTCTCTACATAGAAGAATACATTCTATGCACCAGACATGCATGATTCGGACAATGAATGCTTATTAGTGGTACTTCAAGCCAAAATGATTCAAAGAAGCATAATAATTAACGTTGTTTTGCCACATTTGAAGACATTCTTTTACAAAGTTCCATTTCAAGTATAAATAGGATAAAGATGCAAGGTTAAGAATTTCATTGAAAAATGGTACATGTCATCATTAACGTTATACATAAATATAGTAGATAGCTCAACTCAAAATGAATTACACCGACTGTTGTAAAGGAAACACCAAACACTTTCTATTGCATTCTTGCCGATTGGAAAAATGCTATACAGGCCAAGCAAAGAAATTGTCATGATGGTCAAAAGAGCCAAAATAGGTATGTTACCTCGAGTCAACTTGCTTGCTCTAGAATACCCTGCGTCAAACAAACTGGTTTTATATCAACATGATCAATAGGGAAACTTTATTTTTGTCTTTTGAGTACAATTTTAATCAAACAAATGACATATTTATCTTTGCATTACATGTTGACGAATCTTTTAAAGTTGAAACCATCTATTAATCTTATATGTCACTCTCATTCATTTTTCATCATATAGTAAGTCTTATAATATACTAGCTTGTGATATTTCTTATTAGAAAAATAAAATATTCACACATTGATTTATTACGTTTACTTATTGTTTCTTCTGTATTACCGGTATTCTTAGTTCCCAACTGAGGTGGTAATCTTGAAATAAGCATGTATAAGCTCAAGTCGTGGCAAGGTCCATGCGAAGGAATACTACTACCCTCAAATTACTAATACGATGAGTTGTCCTTACTTTTTCTTAGAAAAAAAATTAATTAAATTAAAATAAATGTTCTTCAATTGAACCTGACATTTGGCTGCCATTTGGAGTTTTCAGTGTTAAATAACCCATATTAACATAATGATACAATATATGGATTTTGTGGTCCTTAAAATCACTGAATAGATGTACCACACTTGATATATTAAGTAATTTTTACATTTTATTCAGTGGTAGGGGACTATTTGGAGGCCATTTTGAATTTCCTACAAGTATATACAATTGTCCTACAAGTATATGTGAACTGGAAACAGCCAAAACAGCAAAATAAATGTATTCACGGATCATTGCAACTACAAATAAGATGTGTAACATGAACGTTTTATTGAAATATTCACATCGTACCAAAATGAGATTGAAATTTGGCGGTCGTCTTGAAGTTTTAGCCTAGAATGAGTTCAAAATGTCAAGATGACATTTGAAATGAGTTTTTTGACCCTCAAAAGCCCTTATTTGATGTCCCACACTCAATATTTAAAGAAAGAATTAAATTCCACCTGTTGATTGAAGGCATTTGGCGGTCATTTTGAATTTCCCCCGATAAGCAGAGTTGTCCCAGAAGCATTTGTCAGCTGATAAGAACCAAAACAGCAAAATAAATGTATTCTAGGACCATTGCAACCACAAATAAGATGTGTTACACGAACATTTTATTGAAATATTCACATTGTACCATATGAATTCACATTGTACCATAATGAGGTTGAAAATTGGCGGCCATCTTAAATTTTTAGTCCTGAATGAACTCAAATTGTAAAAATGACATCGGAAATGAGTTTGTTGACCCTCAAAACGCCTGATTTGATGTGCCACACTTCATATTTAAAGACAGAATTTGATTTCATCTATTGGTGGAAGGCATTTAATTGGCGGCCATTTTGAATTTCCGTCGATAAAAAGAGTTGCCCAAGGTTGCCAGAGTGGCAACCAAGCTAGAATTGTTCAGTACTATTCCATAGATAAGAATCGTCAAAAAAAGTTCATAAGAAAGGACATTTCTAGGTCGGCCACGTGTTATATAAGGCTGTCAAATCGACTATATCATTGTTTGTTAATATGAATTCGAGATAGCTTCAGTCAATATTGCCAAACAAACAACACAAGAACAAAATGCCTTCCCCTTTAAATCTCCGAAAAAAAATTAACGATACTAACTAAGTTTTGATAATCACAACCATGAATTTTCAATTGTGACAGAAGGACTCGTGACTGTTAAAAAAATTAGTCCGTGCGGATGGGACTAACTTCTTTTCGTGTCCCTAATTTCAATTCTCATCAACTGTTTACTCAGGAAGTCCTTGGTTGCCAAATGATCTCAGTGAGATCTTTCGTGAATTGGGATTTTGGAATATATAAATATGGAATATGTCCATTTCTTCACGACGATAGGCAAGCATTGTCAGAATTACAACGATGACTTACCTCTCTACTTCTCTTACTAGTGCCTGGTTTTCCTCATCCTTATTTTCCTTCTCTTCTTTTAATCTAGAAATTGGTTAAATCAAAAAGTTTTCATTATAAGACCTTTACATCTTATCCCTGGTCGAGAAGACCAAATATTATGTTGTATTATTTTACTGACAGGTTATTATTTTAATATCCTGCTTCGACTAAGACTCTCTACGTTTTTGACGTCACCAAAATGCTTTAAAATATGTTGACATAGCATACACAAACCAAAAGCCGTCGGCGGGATAAATTCGTTATACAGTAATTTACAGGTGAGATACAAAAATATATTGGGTCGATGAAAAAAGTTTTTTCATCGACCCAATATATTTCTGTATCCCCCCTGTAAAACACTGTATAACTTATATTGTCCCTCATTATCTATATCATCATTTTTTTCATCGACCCAATATATTTCTGTATCCCCCCTGTAAAACACTGTATAACTTATATTGTCCCTCATTATCTATATCATCATTTGTCATTATAAATGGTTCTTTATTTTTTAAGTTTAACCAAATTGTTAAGTAGCATAGTCCTACAAACAATACTAGTATACAATAAAACTTCTTAAACTTTATCAATACATGCCTATCTATCTCGAACTCGTTCTTTTTTTCTTTTTCTTTCACAGTTTTGAGTTCACCTTCAGTTTGCCGCCTTGCATTTGTTGATCTGCCGTACGAAATAAAAAACAAAAATGTTATGATCGCTGAGCGATATAGTCCCCTACCGGCGGCATATATTTATGTCCTGCAACTCTGCCTATGAATTACTCTTCAGTTAAACATATATGAGTTTAAATTAAACTTACTGTCTGTGCAGCTCAGTTCTGAGGTTTTATCTGCTTCATCGATTCGAAAAAGAGGTCAAGCGTGACGAAAGTTGAACTTGCTCTGTAACTATCCAAGACTAAGCTGAGTATCAAATTTCACCTGAATATCTCTATTTGTTGCAGAAAGAAGTCTGGAAAACTGACAAAAACTGAATTTTCCAAGTCATAAAGGGGCATAACTCCTCGAAAAATAGGTCAAGCGTGACATAAGTAGAACTTGCTCTGTAACTATCCAAGACCAATTTGTGTATCAAATTTCATCTGAATATCTTCATCCATTGCAGAAAAAAAGTCCAGAAAACTGACAAAAACTTAATTTTCCAAGTTATAGAGGGGCATAACTCCTTGAAAAATAGGTCAAGTCTGACGAAAGTCAAATTTGCTCTGTAACTATCCAAGACCAAGCTGTGTATCAAATTTCATCTGAATATCTCCATCCGTTGCAGAAAAAAGTCCGGAAAACTGACAAAAACTGGATTTTCCAAGTCATCAAGGGGCATAACTCCTTGAAAAATTGGTCAAGCGTGACGAAAGTCAAACTTGCTCTGTAACTATCCAAGACCAAGCTGTGTATCAAATTTCATCTGAATATCTCCATTCGTTGCAGAAAAAATTCCGGAAAACTGACAAAAACTGGATTTTCCAAGTCATCAAGGGGCATAACTCCTCGAAAAATGGGTCAAGCGTGACGAAAGTCGAACTTGCTCTGTAACTATCCAAGACCAAGCTGTGTATCAAATTTAATCTGAATATCTCTATCCGTTGCAGAAAAAAGTCCGGAAAACAGATATTCGGACAGACGGACAGACGGAGGGACAGACGGACAGACAGACCGAGAGGAAACTAAGAGTCCCCTTCGGCGTTGCCGGTAGGGGACTAAAAATGTAAGCAAAAAAGTCACAGTGCACAAAATAATGTTCACATGGTACATGTACATTTGATTATCTATATAACGAGAATTTATACGCATAAAAAAAATTCCAAAGTAGCACTACAAATAAACCAAGACGACACAATTATTAATAAAGACTTTCAAGAAAAACAAATACCATTATATTGTTGACCTTCTATGTTCCAAGAAAAAAATCAAACTTTGCAATTGAATGGATATGTTTTTGTACGGAAGCCCATCGGCTTCACAAAAAAACTAATATATTTCATTTCGTGTTTACGCATTAGCATCGTGTATATACGCAATATTTTTTCATGAAGCCAACATATAGGCTTCCGTAGTTATGCGTCCCTCTTTTACAACATTTCTATAGCCTCTCGAAATTGTGCTGGATGTGTTTGTAAATAGGTTCTTTTTTCTTCGTGTGTATTTTAATTTTGCTGTGGATGAGTTATGAAGCTTTGATAACGATCACAGTATTTCATTTCTACGGTATTCATTATTAGGTTCCGGGCCGAACTTGTCAATTAGAAGCATACGGGGTACTTCAGGGGTGGTATTAAAGACTTAATTCCATAGAGGATAATGACATATCAATTTCCAAATGTATCATTATATAATCAATTCATTTCGATAAACTACTAAAGTAGATACATACTGCCTCGCTTCTTTTTCAGCAATGTCCAAGTCTTCAGACAACCTTCGGATCCGCTCTGCATACGACGGATCTACTCCTACATCCTGATTGATTTGAAAACAAATTACACGATTTTAGTCTATAAATATAGATTCCTGAAATCAATTCTAATTTAACGCCTAAAATATGCATACATCAAAATGATTATATTTTTAACCGATTTTCCAAAATCAAATTTCATTTTTAAAATGCAATTCTTGCCTGTGAAATTCTCGTAATGGCGTCAATAATAAGGTCAACAATTTGCTTCACTCTATTTTCATATTCCGCTTTAATTTCTCCTTCATTCTTGGTTTTATCCTTTTTGGGATTATATTTTGATAAAGCTATTCCTAGTATTTTCAAACATTCTCTCAGTTGTTTAGGAATTTTTGTGGCACTCGTCTTTTTGGCGCTGTAAATCAAAAGAAAAATATCCCCTTATGAACCTCTATATTCTTCGTTACAGTAAAAAAAAAACTATCTTCATATGCACACACAAACCAATTTCATGCAAATTATACCAAATGCATTAAATCTTTAAAAGTTATTATTCAAATCAACAGTCAGATAAATTTTATAATTTCTCGCGAAATCATTTATGTAAAGTTAATTTTAAGTTAGAAAGTATCTCCGTACGTAGAAAGGCGAAATCGAAAGTACAACACCTTGGTTAGCTAACAGTCTTTTCCTGTTTACGAAATCGTTCCCCATCGTATAAATAAAACAGTCATCTTGTCAAAATCAACATTAATCCACCTAACTTACCGACAAGACATTGTGATGATGCTCCAAGGAAAAGGTATCCTATGTTCCTTGTAGTGGTCCGGCCCGTACAGATTGGTCCTAGGGAGCGGTTATTTTAAATTATCAAATTGAATTTCTTTCTATATTTAAGTCTCTTTTGTATTTCAGTTCAACGAAATTCTAAATTTTCTTGTTATATTGATACATGTACATGGAAATGAAACTTTACTAAATGTGTATGCACTCCTTCTGTTTACATTTTAGTAAATCCAGCTATTTTTGAATGGTTCTCCGAAATTGGGTATTTCCCTAACCCAGGCCTTGTTACACGACGCGATTAGCTGCATGCAAGTTGCAGCGACTGGTACTGTTACACGTTGCAACTAACTGCATAAATTTTGTGCAAAATTCGTACCTTACAGGCTTTCATGCCTAAATTTTGAGAATAAAATGTATTATCACATGATTCACCCGTTATGCAGTTTCATAAAGCCATTTCATAAATATATGATATGATAACACGTTACATATCACTCTGCTTGAATGCGATTGGTCAAGTTTGGAACCTAATCACATAAACCTTGACAAATGTGACCTTTCAAATATCGGTCAACTATTAAATTCAGACCCGAAGTCAATATCAATTATTAAAATTGTTGTTGTTGGATTAATTTTTGCATTAAAATACTATTCAAAATTGAAATACTTTTCTCTTACGCACAGAATATCTATACGATGGGGACACTACTTCTCATGGCGTAGCAGACGACTTCTAGATCTCGGCGTGATTCGCCTCAGTAGTTCTTGGAAACGTTGATTTCACGTTAGAAATACACATTTTTAGGCAATATCATGTGATAAAAAGAATCTCAAATGAATTTTCATTTCTTACGATGTATTATGAAACTCGTTGTGCGTTTTATATCCCCTCGCCAAGGCTCGGGGATATAAAACTCACAACTCGTTTCATAATACATCGTATGAAATGAAAATTCATTTGAGATCCTATATTTATCAACAGACACAACGGCATGTATTAACAATTTTTATTATATGTACATGTACATTCACTTAACTCCCTTGACGACGAGAGAGCAGAAAATCAACATTTTGACCAAAGAAAACCTTGGAGTAAGCCTACTGTCATCCTCTGTAAGAAAGCTTGCCATTTTATGTCAATGTAATTGATATGACCAAAATTCGCAGAATACGGGTTGAAATTATAAGGAATATCCGGCATTTTGATTGGCTGACGCTAAAAGTTGCATGCAACTAATCGCAAGGAATATAACATGTTCTAATCAGAAATAAGTTGCATGTTAAATAAGTTACGTTATACTCGGCGCGATTTGTTTAAACATATTTTATTTCAAACATATATAGTATACAATACAAATACAAAGAATGATACAATGTAGGATCGGAAAGGAAGCTGTATTAGCTTATTCAAATTCCTCTCCCGGTAATGTAGTTCAAAATTTAGAGCAGAAAGACATATTATCACTACAAATTATAGACAAGAAATATGTTATTAGTCATATGTCTCCTGTAATGCAAATGAGAAAAATCATGAAGCAAATGAATGAATGAATGAATGAATGAATGAATGAATGAATGAATGAATGAATGAATGAATGAATGAATGAATGAATGAATTAATTAATTAATTAATTAATTAATTAACTCTATATAAAAATACAGTGTTCTGTAATGTAGGCGATCATTTAACTTTTAAGATTCATATACTTAAGGAATGATTCTTAAATTCTTTTTGGTTATGGGAAATAACCTTTTTGAGGTTATTTCCCATAACCAAAAAGAATTTTAGAATCATTCCTTATAATTTAATTTTAAGTTATATAATACATTATGTGCATCTTATTAGATCTTGGAAAATCGTGAAAATGCTCAGTGCAAAGTTCCTGCGTAGGGATTATCTCCCTCGTTGCTTATAACAACAGCCGGCAGTACAAGAATATGGAGGCTGGTAGTTGAACGGCGCCGGTGTTTGTTTTCATACATTTCAGCCCGAGTCATTCGATATATTTCAAACGATGAGAATAGAATGACTCTGGATGGGATGACAAAGCATCTGACAATCAGGTACATTTTTGATAGTGGTAGATTTTGATTAAAATGCAATCTTTCATCAGCGCGACCTATCATTGCACCGACACGATATGTTTACCAACAAATAATTTAATTTTGCATGTAACATTGATTTTCATTGGCTTAAAAGTTGAGGTTATTTTCCATAACCTGAAAATATTAGGACACGCCCCCTTTTCTGGAACTACTTCCCAAATTAAGCAAAATGGCGGATCCCGTAAACTTGATACACTGAATTTTACCTCGAAAACGAAGACTAAATACAAGATACACGTCATTTATACTATTTTCATCTTTAGATATACAAACATAATCGATTGTAGCAACAGGTAAACGATTAAATGAAGAACTTACCACGAGATATGTAGGTAAACATATCGCGTCGGTGCAATGATAGGTCACGCTGATTAAAGACTGCATTTTAATCAAAATCTACCACTATCAAACATGTACCTGCTTGTCAAATGCTTTGCCATCCCATCCAGAGTCATTATATTCTCATCGTTTAAAATATATCAAATGACTCGGGCTGAAATGTATGAAAACAAACGCCGGCGCCGTTCAACTACCAGCCTCCATTCTTGTACTGTCGGCTGTTGTTATTAGCAACGAGGGAGATAATCCCTACGCATGAACTTTGCATTGAGCATTTTCGCGATTTTCCAAGATCTAATAAGATGCACATAATATATTATTTTTGTATATCTAAAGATAAAAATAGTATAAATGACGTGTATCTTGTATAAATGACGTGTATCTTGTTCCTAACATTTTGAACAAACACAACAGTGAAATTTCTTCATTCAAGATCCCTATTTCTAAACTGGATCTTCCTACACTATACTGCATACCAAAATTGCAGTACATGTAAGTCTCCTTACAAATTTCGATACATTGCTAATTCTAGCAACTGCTCAACTACAATTTTGTCTAGAAATCTGACGTCAGCACTCACGGTGATAAAGGAACACGTTGCAAAATATTGTGAAACTGTTCTAAACAGGAATGATGTAAACTTATTTTGGTCTATTAAAAATTCAGGGGATGTGATTGACAAAATGAAATCGAGAAATTTTCAAGCCAATTTGATTTCTTCGTACGACTTTTCAAATATGTACACCACGCTTCCTCACGATAAGATTAATGATCAATTGTCCAAACTCATTAAATGGTGCTTTAACCGAGAGGGTAAAACTTATATTTGTACATCTGAATCAAAGGGTTTCTTTTCCAATACAGAATACAAATCATATAAATCATGGACATGTAGTGACCTTTGTATTGCCTTGTCCTTTCTTTTGGACAACATTTATGTAAGATTTGGTGAGAATCTCTACAAGCAGGTTGTAGGGATCCCTATGGGTACTAATTGTGCGCCTCTTGTTGCAGATTTATTTTTATTCATGTATGAAAAAGAATTTATCCAAAATCTTCAAAAACAAAGAAAACATGATGATGTGAAATGTTTCAATGGTACTTCTAGGTACCTGGATGATATCCTTACTATCGACAATCCTGTTTTTGAAAAGTATAAAAATGTCATTTATCCACAGGAACTGACTCTAAACAAGGCGAACGTCACAAACACAGAAACACCATTTTTGGACCTGAATATCAAAATTATTAATGGAGAGATTCATACAAGGGTGTATGACAAAAGAGATGACTTTGGATTCAATATAGTAAATTTTCCCTGGCTTGACGGTGATGTTCCTAGATTACCGTCTTATGGTATCTACATTTCGCAGCTCATCCGGTATGCTAGAGCATGTACTGATGTTTTGGATTTTCATGATAGAAATTTACAAATAACAAAGAAACTTTTAGGTCAAGGTTTTCGCTTTCACAAACTTGTCAAGACATTCTGGAAATTTTACAAAAATTATTGTCAACTACTTTTGAAATTCGGACCCATACAAGCAACAGAGTATATTACTTTGGGTATTTCGCAACCTGCATTTTATGGTGACATGATCAACAAAATTAGAAGAATCAAAGGTAGACAGAATTACTATCGAAAATGCGTCAGAATCATCAAACGCCTCTTATACCGTGGATATGATCCTAATGTCACCAGACGGACACTAGGCTTGGTACTTGACCAATCTACAGTCTTGTACCAGCGCATCCTTAATACTTGCAAGCTGACTGACTGTGACGACGGGACTCCATGACGGGCCCTGTCCAAACCTCTTTAGAGAAGACAGGGCCCCGACCACCTGTCCTCTCTGAATGTCAGTCGGACTCCTCGGGTGATAACATACATTAGCTCGCTACAGCCGGCAGAGCACAGGTCGTATTACGCATGCCCTCTTTTTATATCAATTTACATATTCATCTGTGTTGCTTGGGCCCCTGCGTCTTGCGGTCTTGTTTGTGTGTGGTCATCTGACAGTGAGGAGGTTGTTTTACACCACAATTGTACGTTCTTCGAGACCTCTGGGTAATCGGAATAGTGGGAGGGTTGTGCGCACGTAATCCAGGATAACCACACCGTCTGCTACTGACGAGGCAGATGGCCGTCCTAAGTCGGCACCGTTTGCCCATTGGTCTCGTTGGTTTATGTGTAGTCATTTGTGTTTTATGTTTTTCTGTGATTTGACGTTCATTGTACTACTGCGTCTCTTTCTGTGCGTGTCATTTTTATGTTTTACAGTGGGTGTTTTGGGAGGTTGCTGTTGATGCTGCAACTAGGTGTTGTTGGAGATCCCCTCCTTTCTTTTGTATCTAGTCTTCGTTCTCGAGGTAAAATTCAGTGTATCAAGTTTACGGGATCCGCCATTTTGCTTAATTTTGGAAGTAGCTCCAGAAAAGGGGGCGTGTCCTAATATTTTTCAGGTTATGGAAAATAACCTCAACTTTTAAGCCAATGAAAATCCCTGTTACATGCAAAATTAAATTATTAATTAATATTTTCGTAATATTCTAATATAGGTCTGTACACCATACTATATACTGAATTGTGTGAAATACTACGCAAAGTATTTTGAATCACATCATCTAGTGGAAAATATATATTATCAAAGAACCTATATATCGGGAAAAAATGATTAAATTGCCATTATCTGGATCTTATCATGTATGCATTTCTGGACAAAATGTAAAAATTCATCAATTTTACATTTCTTTGATCGCCTCAAATAGATGATTTTTCAGTAATCCAGTCAGACGACCTGACACCGGACATTATCAGGCTATGTCGTAATAACTGCGACATCACATAGAAAATCTGACAAGGCATCAAGACGGTGCTATCAAATATGACGGCACAATGAAAGAATTTGTCAATGATGTGTTTTCTTGAGTCTATGCTCATAAAATCTATAAGTTTAGAATTATCACAGCTGTTACCTGGAAAATAGACAATTGAAATAGTTAATGGAATGCTTGCAATTGACGGTCGCGACACTGGAGGAAAAAAAGCTACATGTACTACTACCAGATGGAGACAGCTACTGTAGAAAAATCAAAATGACAACAAAGCAACATTATTGAAACATTGAGGACAGCGCATAAAAAGGAAAGAGACCCATGACCACTTTACAAGAAAGGGCTGTACATAATGAAAGTCATTGTAGATAGCGCCATCGAAAACAAGAAACCAAATAAACATTCAGATAACAAGTATTAGCTTTTACAAAAAGCTTGCCGTCAGTTAGCTGACTTTAGATTTTGTAAATTCTAGTAAGAAAAAAATCGGAAAACATGATCTGTATAATGCATTGTTACTCTTGTATTTCTGGGCTTTTCCGTTTTTAAATTTATCCGATTCAAGCGACGGAAATTTCCGAGGATGTGCGATTCTTCTAGGACGTACATTTTTTTGTATCACTACAACTTGAGGACTTTTCGATGCTTCTTTTAGAAGAAAATGCATTGATACGATATTATACCTTTTAATTGTCAGGTCACTTAGACTCTTGAGCCGACCTGATGAAAGAATCGTACATGTATGTACAGGGATTGAATAATACGGAAGCCCGATGACAAGTATGAATTATAATTTATCTGGCGGCCGCCACTTAATTTATCTGGCCGCCAGATTTATAATTCATACCCGTCACCTACGGTCTTCCGTAGTACGAATAACGTAGACGAATATTTGCATTTTTTGCAATTGTCGACCAATCATATTGCCAAGAGGTATTCTATCCGAGCAAGTAGGTCACGAATGATTACAGTATATCGTCAGTCATGACTGACGGTAACAAGCAACCAAATAAGATAAACTAGCAGTCAGGTATACGCCCAGCTAATAAGAATGACAAATATGGATAATGACCATATTCCTGTATACAGCACAAAATCGATAATTTAAAAATCAGAAATCGAAGGCATACAATATCAGGATAAAACAGGAACCAAAGCAAACAAACAAAAACCTCCACCATATGAAAAGAAGCGAACTCCCGATATAGGAGTGAGAACAGGTGCCCAGGAAGAGTAAGCATCTCCTACTTGCATGCATCACCCGTCGCTTCAATTCGGTAGAACTGTCACATCCGGTTACTTTCATTTCGGAAGACATAAAGTACAATCTTTGGTTGGATGGTCCAAATGGTCTATGACAGAATATCATCCACCATTCTGGAGAGTGGGACATCATACAGCCCCGACCAGTCGAAAGGTTAACGCCGAGATGACGAAATTTTGAAAGCTAAATGCGAAAGTTTCGTTAACTATTCGTCAGCTTTTTTTTGAAAGCTACTGAGATGACGAAATTTTGAAAGCTTTAAAAAGCTTTCGAAAAATAGCTGACGAAAATTTCGTTAATCTTTGTTAACGAATATTTTGAAAGCTATGAGCTTTCAAATTTTCGTCATCTCGGAGCGTTCAAAATATTTGAAAGCAATCGCTGACGAAATTTTGAAAGCAATCGCTGACGAAAATATTGAAAGCAATCGCTGACGAAAATTTTTAAAGCTATCGCTGACGAAAATTTTGAATGCTATCGCGGACGAAAATTTTGAAAGCTTTTAGAATGCTCGGGCGTCATATTGTTTTTTGAAATGGCTGCGGCACGCCTCGGGCGAATTCCTCTGCACAGTTTGGAGGATGAAAGAAGCCGTCTCATTATTGGCGGGGCACTTTAAAAATTCATCGATTGTTAAATATCTTTCAAAGCTTCCGGAGCTTTCAGGGTTTCACTGGATATATCAAGAATTGTGTAATTAAAATCTAGTTCGATCTCGGAAACACGGAATCTTTAAACTCATAAAAATAAACAAAATACAATCTTTAATTAATCCAAGAATATGTATTTTCATAATTTAATCTGAATAAACATCATTATTAATACTATTTATCAAGCAAATTATGAAGATGATTGCTTTTATTTCAGCCACCTTGGTTTTCTCGACACAAAATAGCTTACGAGAAAAGCTTTCAAAAATTTTGAAAGCTAGTTAACGAAATTTTCGTCAACAATTAGCTTTCAAAAATGTTGAAAGCTATAGTTAACGAAATTTTCGTCAGCGATTAGCTTTCAAAAATTGTGAAAGCTATAGCTGACGAAATTTCGTTAACTATAGCTTTCGAATTTTTTGAAAGCTATTCGCTGACGAAATTTCCTTAACTAAAGCTGTCAAAATTTTTGAAAGCTATCGCTGACGAAAATTTTGAAAGCTAGGGAACCGCTGACGAAAATTAGTTAACGAGAAATCGCTGACGAAATTTCGTCATCTCTCGAGTATTCAAAATTTTGAAAGCAATCGCTGACGAAATTTTGAAATATTTCAAAAAGTTTAAATTCGAAAACGAATTGAAAGCGAATATTAAACTTTCGACTGGTCGGGGCTGTGGTGTATGACGAGTTCCCCATATCGACCGTAGAACTTCCTCAGTGACGATGTTAGTCGATCACAAACATATCCCTGACTGAGAAGCTTATCTGAAAGACGCCTAGTTCTCAGAACAAAATCCTTATATTTGGTACTTGTTCTGGCATAGCGTATCAACCGAGATATGAACATGCCATAAGAAGGCGATAAAGGGATTTTGCTACTCAGAAAAGGAAAGTTTGTAATTCTGAAATTGAAGTCGTCACGTTTGTCATGGAGGTGTTCATGTGACCATCAGTGTCGTAGGACAACATTATGTCCAAATACAGGATGTGGGATGCTGAATTATTTGTCTCTGTAGTTTCTTTGACTTCAAGCTCCGAATGATAGATACTGCTGAGGTAATCCGCGAATTTTGGATTATTGATGGACAACAACACATCGTCTATGTATCTGCAAGTGAAGTTGAAGTCAGAAGTTAAGAGTTCTATTCCCGGGCTAGTTCTGTTATATGTCATTTTATTCCCTGGTCTGTTACTTGATTCTGTGGAAAGTTTAACGAATAGGGTTAACAAAATATAACTGCGCGTCTGTCTTATGTACAAGAACCTTAATGAATATTCTGCCTGGTCAACAGTGATAGAGAGTTTTTACGTTTAATCTTCATTTTATTTTATTGATAATATAATGCCAAAAGTTGAACAATGGTAAACAAGAGGCAACAAAATGAGATGAGGCTATATTTACGTGAAATGAGATCAGAACTTGCCCCGTCATCCAAATATAAAGTTTTGTTTTATTAATAACTTTGATCTTGAATATTAACCAGATCAAGCACTCCCAATAAGACGTATATGGACTAGGTAATATAGGGTTATTTATTAGTGTTTTCCATATTGGCCTAGTTATTGCGCTGAGGTCTGTCGTATTGGCCTGAGGCGAAGCCTAGACAAATATGGAAAACACTAATCAATGAGCGTTCTGATATCAAACTAAGCCAATACTGCAGATAACTAGGAAAACGTATATTAATTAGTGTATTATTTTATCAACAACGCCAGGCCCACAATGATTTTCTCGTCTATTTTCTTTTCCAGCACGTGACTTCAATATTGGCAGAGGTTACCAGTGTTGGCGTACTTTTGTCAATATTGGCTTAGTTTGCAACGCCGCCATCTTGCTTTCATCGCTTGAGCTTCGCATTAATCACGTGACTTCAGTATTGGCAGACTTTTTCGATATTGGCTTAGTTGTGTCGATACTGGCTTCAAGTCTGCATACTTGTATTGTATGGGCAGAAAATCCCGTATAAGACCAATATTACAATAGTTAATTAATAATAAATCATAAACTGCATAGAATGCATCTGCTGAATTTTATATGCACGAGTTTAGGCAGCATCAATTATTGAAAACAACTTCTAACGATTGGTCTTGCTATAATTCTTTTTCCTTTTGTGGATGTTTATATTTATTTTTAAAAAATCATTTATATACATGTATATAAGATATGCACTCAAACGCCAAAGTGAATCAAAGTGAAAAAATCGAACAACACGGTCATGACATCTGCTCTACAAGTTATATCATAAAAATACACAGCACTTGGCTTGTTGTTTGGCTCTCGGCATGTGTATGTTTTTTGTTTGTTTTTTTTTCATTTTTGACCATTTGATAACAGAATACTGCATGGTTTAGTTACAATCTGGTAATCTTTTGTTTCACCAAAGAGTGTGATGATTGATCATACAGTTTCTACATCTTGTTTTTCTCACCAATGATTCTATCTTGGATCTACCTAGATCCATCTAGCAATCACGAAGTCTCTACATCCCCGGTTTGCTGTCTGAAAGATATGTAATAGAGTTACAAGTATAATAGTTAAAGTAATTAGTATATATTATGAAATTGAATGAAAATAGCTCAGGAAAAAGGTAACTACTGTAGTACATATAATTGATTAATTTCCTTATCAAATCATATAAGAACAACATTATAGTAGATGTTCGTACCTTCCAGATGCTTCAACTTTCCTCTCCAGGTCACGAATCGTGGATTTCATCTCCAGTATCACCCTCTGTTTCTCCGATAAAGTCCCTTCAAGCCTAGAAAAATAGAAATGACTAAAGGCGAGGGACGCTTTTTGCATAGTACATGTACGTACATGTATATGCTTCATGTATGCTGTCGTATACTAAGTCTTATTACATTTTGGTATAATTTTACAACTTTCCAACTTGTTTGCCAGGAGAAAAATGTATATGGATACAGTATTGTTGACTGCAAGGGAGTAGGAGAAGGGGGGCAGCGGGGGCACATGCCCCCCCCCCCCCACTTTGAAAGGGGGCACAACCATGTTTGTGCCCCCCCCCCCCCCCCCACTTTTCAATCACAAAATTTTATGATGCATTAACATTGTTTAAAATAGTAACATTTTGTACCATAAATTTACAATTTGTCGGTCAATTTTCAAAAATTGTCTTTGGCTCGCTACCGCTCGCCAGTTCTTTGTAGACTTTCTGAATGATTTAGCTATTCTGATCCATCCTTTATAGATATAACTTAATCAATGTACATGAAGACATTAAACTCAAACTATATAATATTATTACATGCACTTGTTAATTGTTAATGATAGAGGGAATAGAAAGTATTTTCTGATAAGTCAATATTTTGTTAAAAAATTACATGGCTCGCTACCGCTCGCCAGACATTTATAAATATATGTACTTAAAAATTAGAATTGCACCAGAAATGTTAAAATTTGTGCACACAAAACATAAAAAACCCAATTTTATTTAAATCTCTACCTCTCCCCCCCCCCCTTTTTTTTTTTTTTTTTTTGCTTGTTAGAAATTTTGGGATATTGTGCCCCTCCATGCACTTTTTCAGGCAGAGCTACGCCATTGGTTGACTGGAAGACTTGGCATAGGAGTTACATTTGTAGTTTATCCGTACTTACTTGAACTTGTCACCTTCAAGTCGTTTGATCTTGATATTGAGAGCACTAATGGTTCCAGCGAATTTATTGTCAATCTCTTTAAGAACGATGGGAAAACTGAAATTATACATACATTTGATATATCAATCGTACATCCTTATAAATTTCTCCAAACTAATTACATTTTCGCTCTGGTTTGTTCGATATACACCGCGTGGGATCGAAGCGTATTATGTTGTGATTCCTAACATAGTCTTTTGGTATTTTTTCAATTTCTAAATTAAACTTTACAAAAATGATGAGCCGTTGCAGTAGGGTAACACCTAATAAATCAATCCATATCGTCTAGAAAAGTGAAAAGTTTATAGTTTTCGCAAACACTTCAATAGTTTGTCGACGACAGAAAATCACTGCATCTTACAAACTCTTGAAGTGTTTGCAAAAATTACAGACTTTTCAGATATATAAACGATATGGCCTTACTCATTAATTACACATTTCCCTATTAGACATTTCCCTACTGCAACGTCTCATCAGTTTTGTGCAGTATCACTTAAATGATGAGAAAACATAAAAATTCTTCGTAAAGAATCACAACATCATACGTTTCGATCCCACGCGGTGATACACTCGAGTGGGATCATTTTTAAATCACTAAAACTCTTGATAAAGGTTACATCTAGTAACAACTGCAACGGATGAGTCGATCGTTCATAAATATTTCTCGTCTGAGAATCAACGATTTTCCTGGTAATTTTGCATCCATAGTTTTGGTATTAAATCAATTATGGAAATCTTGTTAGATGCCATAAATTTGATACGTTTATGACTAGCTTCAATCGCCATTCTGAATAGAAATATGTCGCAAAAATCGGATTTAAGGGTAATTATTTTATATACTGACTTTGACCATACTAGACCATATCAAGTGAAAAATTAAGTTGCATTTCGTCAAAAATATTCATTGTTAATAGTAAAGTCATTCATAGCAACAATTCCGCAATACCTATCTATCTCTATATCTTTCTCCTGGAGTTGTACTTTAAGTTGATCATTTTCGTCTTTTACGTTGACAAATTTTTCCTCCATTCTAGCTATCGTTTCCTCTAGTTCCTTGTTCAGATCCTCAGCTCTGTGGATATTTTAAAATATAGGTCCACGTAAGAATCAGGCAGGGGTGATACATCAAACTTTTTTATTTCTGTTTTGAGACATCTATGTATATGTGGTACAAATCAAACATTTGAATATTAATTTCTCAAGGTAGCGATGGTGAAGCGAGATATTCACCTCATCATTTATAAAGGATTGTGAAGGGGAAAAAAATGGCGGGAAAATTTTCTCTATATAATTCAACCAAATTTGCTACCCCTATCACTTTCTGCGCCATCCAAGTATGAGGAAAATTCTTTCAGAATATTGGAAGCTGATCTGAACACATTTCAAGAGAAAAAAGTTCTGCAAAAATTTTAAGGTTTTACAACTGCCTGATCCTTACGTGGACCTGTACTTAAGAACATTTCATATTAACTATGTACACAGTCTACTATTATGAGAGATTAACTTAGACCAGCTTTAAAAACAAACGGATTTGAATAACGAAATAAAAGGACCTGTACGTCGATGTTCTGGTGTCTTCTAATTCCTTACGTACACGATCCAATGTCTGGTTTTGTCGCTCGTCCTTTTCCCGCGCTTTCTCCAACCTTAGTCTATAGTCCTGAAGGTCGTCTGTCATCTCAGCGACCTTGACCTCCAGAGACTTTTCGTCCTTCAAAGCTTGTTGTAGGGTTTCTGTATCACACATCAACTTCTCTACTAATGTCTCTAGCTCGGAACATCGTGATTCTAACTTCGTTATTTCTGTCTCATAACCATGTACCTAGAATAATATATGAAATGAGAATTTGTAAGAAATCTTTGGTGTACTCTATTTTTTTTTACTCCGAGAGAGAGAGAGAGAGAGAGAGAGAGAGAGAGAGAATATCTATTTGCATTTTATATAAAGGTAAGAATAAACAACAAAGCCAGGATTTCATAAACGTACAACTGACCACACCTGAGCGTATTGTTTTACATGGATCTGTAGAAATAACAGCGTCTCCTTAATATCTCTATCCAGACTGCCTAAGTCAGTTTTTGTCTGTGTTTTTGTGTGCAATGCCCGTCTCTTTCTGTCTTCCAGTTCAATCAGTTGTCTGGCCAGGATGGGTATCCTATATAAATCTTCATCCTCCTCCTTTGGGATACTTTAAAATGCGTCAAAATAAAATCACAATAAAATAAAAAACATGTGTTTGTGAAACACGAATGGCCCCGTTGGCATCTTTGTCCGTAAAACAGCTGAAAAGTATTTCACATTTTGAGGTCAAGGTCACGAGGTCAAATTTGGTATCCATGGAAAGGTCTTGTCACAAGGATTACACAAGAGGAATACGAAAGCCCTATCACTCACCATTCAAAAGTTATGGCCAACTTAAAGTTTTTCAAAAGTAGGTCAAACTCCAAGGTCAAGGTCACAAGGTCAAAAATTTTGGTATCCATGGAAAGGTCTTGTCACAAGGAATACACATATGAAATCCCTATCATTTACCATTCAAAAGTTATGGCCAAGGTTAAAGTTTTTGCGGACAAACAGATAAACAGACAGACGGACGGACGGACAGACCAAAAACAATATGCCCCCGAATCTTGGATTACGGGGGCATAAAAAAGTTAAATCTAAAAGAATTTTAGGAAATTGATTAGAGTTATCTTTCTTTCTGCATTTTAAAATATAATTATAAAAGAAATCGTTATTGTTTACCTTTTCTTTGATGCACAAGACATGATTCATAATGGTATTTCTCCTTTGATTTCTCTGATCTATCTGTGCTGGGAAACAATCTTCATTCAGAATCGAACGCGCCTTCCCCTTGTGTACAGTGACCAAAAAAACTGACCCGTCCCTCGCAAGGCCTCGGTTATAATAAATCCAAATGAATGCCTACTAACTTTGTCTCATACCGCAAGCCTAAACACGGAAACATAATTCAAACATAAGTATCCATTCTTTTCATTCGATCTCTATGTAATGCAAGCAAATTATAAATGTGACATCAAATAATCCCGATAGAACAAAAATAACATCGATGCCAAATATGTTTAAAGCGAGGTAACTCTATTTGAATGCTTGCTGTGAGGTACAATGAAGGATTTTCGTAACTCCTATAGAAAATGCTATAAGATACACACATTTTTGGGGAGGGGGTATTTTCTGTGAATTTGCTATCGATCGAATGGATATCTCCAACATGATGATGATGTGCAGTGATAACAGCGTATCACACACTCACAGTTTGTAACATTGCTAACGCACAAAACAATCTCACAAGAGCGGGAACCAACCAGACACCAACAATAACTAATCATTGTGGTATCGATGACAACCTAGTGAGATGAGGGAGGCCAACGTGCACCCGAAGTCGAATATGTGCAAGTATGGACAATGTTCATTAGGAAAACATGCTCACAACTATCCCACCTATTCGGATGCACAGAGGTCTCCTAGGAGTAATACATGTATTTCATATTTACTTTACATTTTCCCTTTGTATACACCTCAGGAAACAATACATCTTATAAAATATAAAGGTTGTTCAGAAATCCGCTGTGAGGAAGATTTCCTGAAATTAATTTACCTTCTTTTCTTGAAAGTTGGCGGGGAAAAAATGCGTTAAAAATATTGATTCTTGGAGAATATCCAAAACATGTTTTTAAGTGTCTCAGGCTTGTAATTGTCGTAAAAATTAAGTTAACATGTAGGAAAGGTTTTGTAATTGTTTGTTAGTTTGATTTTTCTTTAAGGAACAGTTTGAAATCCGACTTTTTAGCATGGAGCTTCTAGAACTTTAATCTTATAATATGCATCTTTCCCCAAGTAATTACAGGTTTTCTTTTCATTATTGAATAGAACCCAATTTTTTTTTTACCTCTTGCACTGAATTCAATTTACGCCAATGAAGTTGCATTTATTTTGTTTCATCAATGATTAGTGGTTACGCAATTTTTTTCTTCTTTCTTTTTCTTCCTTTCTGGTTTTTTTTTTTTTTTTTTTTTTTTTTTTTTTTTTTTTGATAAATTGCGTATTTATTCATCGAACGCTACTTTCTTGAATGTACCTGTACCTCAAAGATGGATGAACTTCACGTGAGCCAATCTCCTACATCGGGCCGTATATATCTCATAGTATTATGAAATCTAATAAACATGATAAAAGATAGTTTTAAATTCAAAGCCTTTATATTCGAGTTTCCAAATATCGAGAAAGACGTTGCATGAACCTGATTCACCAAGCACAGGTGTCACTTCAGCCTCTTCAGTATTTTTTCCGAAGAAAAAGAAATTTCATTTGGATCCACTGGTGAATAGTGTAGCCCTTTTATAAACTAGATAGAATTATTAAGTACTTTATGCCCTGTTCAGACCCCAAAAGAAACAATAAAAAAAAAAGACATTAAGAAAAAAATTGGTTTTAATCCCTTTATTATTTTCATACGAGTTAATCCCTTTATTCGTCGTTCATACTCCTCTATACGTAATACATGTATACGTACTTGTACAACTTATTCAAACTCATAAACAAACAACGAAATGGCACATACATACATAAATGCATAAACAATTATACATGTATCAACGAAATACATAAACAATACATGTGTATCAGCAAACACGGAGATTCAAATAAGAATAAAATGATTAAAGATACATGTATGTATTCAGTGTCATATAATGAGGATTCTAGCTGCACAAAGGGGGAACCATTCATATGAATATTCATTTATACCATTTGAAAGCATGTTCTCTTACGTATCCATCTGCGTAATTCATTATAATTGGACATTTGCATATTACGATTTCATTTATATAGAGAGCTATAATTTCTTGTCACATATGTCACGCCTGTAGAATGGATAAATTCAAAATGTTCATAAATAAACAAAATTAGATTGTTTAACTAAATAAACCGAAAAGATGGTCGGACGTGAATTTACATATGTACAACAGTTAACGACTCGACACATCTGAAAGTATAGTACATGCTTACATTTTGATATACTTCATCATCATATAATTGTAAATGACCATGGAATAAGGCGAATGAACACAGCTTCTTCTTACAGGAACTCATACGAAGCTCTCTTCACTTTTCTTCTTACAACCTTGCACCACCCCTTTGGATAATAATGGACCGTCCTCATGCAAAAATAGAACAGGCCAAACTACATAGTCCACAAATTCTCCGCTCTGCGTGTAGGACCTCATTACGTTATGGTCAAACTTCGGACCCCTGGCCGTAGTTACTGACCATATGGACTGGAGGATCCTGAACCACCATTGACCAGCACTGTCTGATGGCACTGTCCACGTACTCGTCACATGCCTGTAAACAAGCATTATCCAACATCTTCTTCTCCAATATCCGGTTCTTTATCACCTGTTAGACAAAGTGAAAGTGAAACTACTGTAATGACGAGAAACCTTCATCTGTACAAGTACTAGTATGTATAATTCGATTCTGAATATTGCACCCTTATATTGAATCAAACAAATGAATACACTTTAAAGAAATAAAAGACTGCCTCTTACCTTTTTGATATGTGGAAATGCTTGATCCACGTTATTTTTCCTGAATTCTTTTATACTCTTTAAGACATCAGTTGGAATTTCCTCTGACTGTTTGAACTGCGAAAAATATTCGAAAGCATAGACTTAATGATAGATTACAGTTAAAAGACCTGTAATACAAGAGACGAACTCTGTGGAATCATCTACATTTACTTCTACGAATGCATATCATTAAGACAAACGTTTGTATAAGGAATTGTGCTCACCTGTAAGCTTGCTACATCGAGTTCATCCAGTAAGGGAATACTGAGGTAAATTGGTATATAGGACATCTGTACAGTACTGGCCGCCTTACACATGTCATACACTTTCTGGAGAAAACAAACAACAGTTTCATTATAATTTGTAATCAAAGCGAACTTCGAGGAGAAACACACACATGTACCTCGTGTGACCAAAGATGACTTTTTTCTTATTTCTTTCGAAAGGGACGATCTTATTGTTAATTAACTTCATTTCAGTCTAGGTTAATTAAGTGGGGACAGAGGTTATTTTTGTAAACTTGGAGGTTATGGTAAACTGCACCGTTACTAGTTTGAGTTGGGACAGGTACGGTTATAGTCAATTGAAAAAGGGAAGAGCTGATTCAGTATTTTTTTTTTACCGTCACTAGTTTAAGTAAGATCTCCACACTATCTTTCTCGGGCTTTTTCATCTCTTCCAAGTTCTCCATGGCGTTTGTCCATTCATTGTCGTACAACTCCGAGAACTTCTCGGCCAGCTTTGTCGGTCTGTCTGGGTCACTTAAGTCAGTAATACCAGGATTGGCATTGCGCATGTTCTTGGACGCAGCATTTCCCAATCTAAAACAAAAAATAATGTCACATTGCAAATCTAAACCAAGATATATTCAAATTATTCAGATCATTATAAAAATTAAGACTAACGGACAAACAGACAAACGTACCTTGTTAAAGCATCCTCCTTGGCCTTTCTCTCAGCGTGTACGTGTTCTCTAAGTTTTTCTATCGTCTCCATATTCTTCTTTCTGTATCAGAAACCCCCCAAAAAATCATTTCAAATAAATATGCGAAACCAAATAGAACATAAAATTATTAGTAGGAGAGAATACAATTTACAACATGATAGTTACGTACTGATCTTTTTTAAACTTTATGTGTAGGAATCAGAAAACGATTTAAAAAGTGCTACATTTCAATAATAATGGGAGCTATTTTCTAGATACTCTAATTTTTCCTTTCATAACAAACTTAACCTACATTGTTGCCGCCTGCTCACGACATTTTCTTTTCAGTGATTCCTCGTCAGATGTCTCTTGAGAATGTCCGCTACTACAAAATATACAACAAAGGATCATGACATAAAGCCTTTGCTTTGTGTATAAACGTATTTGAGATACATGTTGAATACTTTATTATCTGGTATACTAGAACTCTACTTGTTGGAGATAGTAAAAGGCAAGATCGTCGCCTGATAACATGCAAGGTTTCAACAAACCCAAAACGCAAACTAAGCACAGAAAACAAAAGTGAAAGAGCATTTTCAAAAAAAAAGAAAATTAATATACATTGTAAATAAAATTAACCTAACAATTTTAAGATTTTTGAACAAGCACATTTCTTGTTAATTTTATGTTTTATTATCTTTTGTAAAGGTCTATACTGAATGTATACCACAACAGCGAACATAAATAGATTTTATTTTTGAAATCTGTACATAAATAATACAAGTAAATCTCACTCTGGTTTGCTGCCCCCGTGGGAGAGCTGCCGTATCACCTCTTTCTTGTTTTCTATCTCTTGGTGCAAACTAAAACAGTAAAAGTAAACTCAACGTTAACAACTAGTATATTTTTGACATTTTCGAACACCCTAAATATGCATATTCTTTCAGTTACACTCTGTGTAGATCATTGAAATATACCTCGCAATTGTTTCATCGTATTCGCTTTGGTTCCCCGAGAGTTCTTCCACTTTTTGTCTGAGACTTTCTACTTCCGTTACAGCACTTCCGCTTCTCTTCGGACAATCTATGTATAGGATACAAATGACAAGCTTTGATTGGTCCGAACTAGAGAAAGTCATCATTAATCAGAAGATCACTACCTCATTTTATATTACATTCAGTTTAGACATATTCTTAAAATTTAAACAAAACGAAAAAAAAAAACAAATTTCAGGTGACCTACACTTTGTTGTCGTCCTTTGAATTTTCTAGCTGATCTCTCAAATTCTGTATTTCACTCTCATATTCCTGTATTTTACTTTTGTCTTTTTCAATAGTTTCTTGAAGTTCGAAGATGACATATTTCGAAGTATCGGGCGTTCCATTCTCCTCCCTCCGCGTAGGTCGACCACGCGAGTGTCTTCTACTTTCACTTTCGCCATCAACATGATCTGATTCAGAGGCACGTTTGCTTGTAATTTCACATTGGAGTGTCTTTATTTCTCTTTTAAGTCTCAATATTTCGTTATCCCTATCTTGAATTCTTCTATCATTTTTGCTTCGTTCTCTTAAATTTCTGTTTTCTTCTTTCAGTTCAGAAATTTCTCCTTGAAGTCTCTCGGTTACATTTTTCTGTACCGTTGGAATACCTACTCTCTTTAAAGAAATGTCATAGGGATATTGATCAATTATTTACAAAAGGTAAGGAAAGAAATGAAAATTCGTTTTAAAAATGCCTGCAGTTAGATTAAGCCTTGATAAATGTAGGCAATTTAAGACACTCAGATGTTCTTTGACCATAAAAAAAAACATTATTGCAGAGAGACATACATGGTAGATTAAATGTATGATTATATATTCCTAGTATGAGAAGGACTTTACCTATCAAATTTCATTTCATACATATTAAGCTTAAGATTGACAAAGAAGAGGGCTTACATTTGCAATCATATTGGCATAATCATATACATGGGCAGTTAACTCTTTAAAATCAGGATCTAGTTTTGGTCGTTTCGCTGGTTGTTCCCAGTCCCTGTGCATCTTTTTAAGGGTGTCCAACTCTCGTTTAAGTCTCTTCATGATCATGTGAAGGTCCTCATGCTCGTAGCCTGCGGGTCTAGGAGAACACACAAACGACAAGATGTATATCAGTATGGATAGAAAAACATATTACAACTTGAGACAGACTTCTCTCAAAGTACAACAAACGTTTTATATAATAGATAAGATCCGGAAATCATGTTTATACAGACATACTAGTAACAAAAAGAGATGTTAAGGTAGATACCCATAGGGTACTTATAATTCAATGAGTGGCGAAAGGGGGGGGTGGTTCAGCGTTATTATATTATCAATATCGAATTGTCACTGAGAAGGTTCGATCCAATAGGAGGAGTCAAAAACTCATTCATTCCGATGTATATATGAATGTTATTGAATTTGTTGTATTTTCCTTGTAATTGATAGTCGGTATTTATAGATTAGTCATGTTATAAGTTTGTAAAAGCTGTCAGTTGACAGTAGAAGTTTCTCTTTTCTCGACATGACATACACTAGACGGTAGCAGATGGGAGAATTATTAGTCGGGAAGTCAAAATCAATACATTCAGGTAGCATGTGAAGAAAACAAAAGGTGAGATCAGAGATCAATCAATAATTCAACGTTTACGGGCATTTTATCAGTCTTAAACTTACTTGGTTATTTCTTCAAACTTATGTTCCACTTCTCTTTTCTTCCCACGCTTTGAGAACCTTCTACTGAGCCTACGTATAAAACCGCTCTCAGTTTTTTCTTTCGTTTTCTCCTCCTGGTAGTCTGTGTCGTCCATGTTGGAGTCAGAAATACCCGGATCCATAATTTTGTAATTTGATCAATGAAAGCTATGTTACATTACCTGTACAGGTAGCACAGGTAATCTCAGGTAACAAGTACTATTATATTAGTTAAATGTCCCACATGTGCATGTTGTATGCCTTATTTTTGTCAACACAAACTTCCTGTCGAATAAAAAGGCGGGCTGGTCTAAAATTAGGAATTTATCGAACGGTAAGCGGCGGGATAGGGGATTTTCACCTGGCATCGGATTACAGATTAATTGACTATAGCCGTAAGGCACCTTAGGGGCTTATTATTACCGGTCTATAGGTAAATATACTTAATTAACACAGGTAAAACCGTCAAAATCATATACATGTCCATTCACCTTAAAATAAGATGGAAACAACCTTATAGAATGTACCGCTGAAAGAGGATTGCAGATTTGGCAGCCATACAGATAGCTACATGTATGTTCAGAGCTCATGATTCCAGAGCAGACTGTTCGATGAAAGAAAAAGGATAAAGATACAAAGTATCAAATATTTGTTTATTAATTTATTGTTTTAGAGTTGCTTTAGATTTATTATCCCAAAGGAAGTTTTGTATTGAATTTCATTTCTACACAATTCTTTTTGATTCAGATAACAAGGAAGCAGATTTTGATGTTCCCGTTTTAATCACCAGACAACAAAGACTACAAAACGATAAAACAGTCAAAGTAAAATGGAAGAACACTTCTAATGAACGACAGTCACTCACCATGTAAATCTGTGACTAATAACAATGTGGTTATCCGGAATGTCGGTGTTGGATCCTTCTTATTGAGTGGAAACTGTTTTGCTTCCATTGAAGAAAAATCTCAGTTTTAAATAAAATTATATTGATTTCATCTTGTTTCAAAGTAAAATGAGGGTGAAAACTAAATCTCCCATATAACAACAGATATTGCAATACCATTGAATTATATGTATAGAACATGTAGAAAGAAGAAATCACCTACAAGACTTCATGGCGATACCACAAGCAAGACACGTTCGCACACTTCAACAGCGCAGCGAACTACAGCGTTCACATCTCACGTGATTCTACGCTGTATTTAGAAGATGAATTTCAAAGTGACTTGCTAAAATGACTTTAGAAAAAGGTAAAATAGAAATTACTAACTTGATAATTTATATTCATAACATGATAATTCATAATAATCTCATCGTAAATACATGTATACGTTAATCAGAAAACAATGATATACATGTATGATATATGTGTCATCAATACATTTAAAACAATGATGTGGGGAAACATGAAATACTGAAAGAACAACATGACGCTATCGGAGTACAACATGAAATACTCTTGAGTACAACATGAAATACTCCGAGTAAAACATGAAATACTCTGAGTAAAACATGACATACTCACAGAACAACATGACGCTATTGGAGTACAACATGGAATTCTCTGAATAAAATATGAAATAATCTGGATATATAGTAAAACATGAAAAACTCTTGAGTACAACATGAAATACTATGAGTAAAACATGAAATACTATGAGTACAACATGACGTTCTCAGAGTAAAACATGATGTTCTCAGAGTAAAACATGAAATACTCTGAGTAAAACATGAAATACTCAAAGAACAACATGATGTTCTCAGAGTACAACATGACGTTCTCAGAGTACAACATGAAATACTCTGAGTTCAACATGAAATTCACTGGATAAAACATGACTCTTGAGTAAAACATGAAATACTCAAAGAACAACATGACGGTCTCAGAGTACAACATGAAATACTCTGAGAACAAGATGAAATACTCCCCGACAGAGAATAACATGACACTCTCAGAGCACAACATAAAATACGAATAGTACAACATGAATACCCAGAGAACAACATGAAATATACGGTACAACATATTATATGTTATATTATATACAGCATATAAAAATGAAATTGGGACTTTGGAGAACAATATATTCAAGCTACATAAATTATACAAAATGTATCTTCTTCTTTCTTTCTTTTTTTTTTTTTTTTTTTTTTTTGGCTTTGTTCCTGCCATCTTCATGTATCAAAATATGATTTTTTCGTCTAAATGTTAAAAACATGTATCAATTTGAAACATCAAATACACAAAGTGAAGGATAAAATACTCAGCGTTATATTATGGATTACTCGGGGTGAAGCATGGAATGATAGAGTACAAGTAAGAATAAGAATTACTCAGAGTCAAATTCGGAATACTTGAGTATTATTGATTTCAACGTTATATATAAGCTTTTATACCGGTTTATATCTTAAACTACCATTAACAATAATACATATTTAACAAATTTGTACTTTCATATATGTACATGTACGAAACATGTACAGATTATATGCGTCGTTTTTTATTAAATATTGACTGATTTTGATATGAAGATGATATCGAATTTGGGAATTCGTCTGCCCTTTATATTAATTATCATTTGTATAGATTAACAATTCCTTCCATTTTTTCAAACTATAATTCAAATATTTTTTCTACCAATTACAATGAGACAATCTCTCTGTTTCCATAAAGTACTATATTCATTTTGAGACAGCGCGTGTTAGTCTTATCTGAGAGAAATAATATTATAGTACATGTCTTTGTGTATGACATACAATGTATCTAATTGAATTACTACATGGTACAGATATGTTTACTAAAATGTGTGTATAATATATTCATTTTAATCATAATAACTGCAATAAAAATTTCATATATTGTGATATCAGTAACACAAACTTCAATGGGAACAAAAGGAATAACATAACAAATATATATAATCTTATACATTGCACGATTATGTATAATGTGAAAGTTTTTTTTAAGTCTTCTCTCATTATTTCGATTTTCGGCGTATGTTCATCATTTACAATGTTTTTGCATACAACTTTAAGCATGGAAACAAATAACATATTTCGAAACTAATGCTGTCATAGAATGCTTAATTAAAATTTGTATTAGAATCCTGTATGCATGCATATAATGATTATCTTAGCATCTTGAACACTTTGCAAGCACGGAGAATATTTTGCTACATACATTGTAGTTAGGCCATTTCTTGTTTTTATTCTGTTTTGCGTCCTTTTGATATTTAAAAAGCTAACAGCCAGCCAAGGAGAAAAACAAACAAGCATATAAAACAAAGTTGCAATTTAATATTATGTGTCTATATGAAATCTGACAGAAACTTCTTTCATTCAATTACTAACAGATTTTAGTTAATAAAAGAATGATAGATAATGCATTGTCTTGAATCTTTGCAGTACCTATAAAGATATTAAACAATTTCTCTTTAATTCCTGTAGATTTGAAAAAAAGATTTCCTTATTTGATTGTTTTGTTTTATGACTTTTAGCTCAAAACCTAGCTACCAGCGCAATGACGCAAAACAGAATATTATAAAGAAAGGGCCTTAATATATACACGTACATTCATTTTCATACGAAATATAAGTAATGTATTGAGGAGCTCTGATATCAGTCATTTTTTGTTGGCTGTGCTACCCCTTTCGACAACAAAGCTCCGTTTTTCTCTATGTAGACGACAGGCCAAACGACAAATTCCACATTGGGCCCGGAGCGGGTATACTGCGCCATCAGATCAGAATTAAAGGTACTTCCGGTTTTGACGTCACATTCTATGTACATTGGCGGTGATTGGACAGTCATAAGCCACGTGATCTCACAGCATTTGTCGGCAAAACTTATAACTGATTCTGCTAGTGGCTGCTCCAGGCCTTCGTCATTTTCAAGGGAACTGAGAAATTTCTGTTTTGACATAAACAAAATGTATAATTATCTTAGTATCTGTAGATTACTTCTTTAGATCTGTAAAATCTTAAAATGTCAGTGAATTGTTTTTGTCTTTTTTTTTTTTTTTTTTTTTTTTGTTGGGGTTTTTTTTTGGGGTTTTTTTTTTTTTTTTTGTTTTTTGTTTTTTTTTTTTTTTTGGATACAAAATACTTAGACACATTATTTCTATTTCAAAGAGAGATACTATTCAATGAAATCTTGTTAATGTATAAAGACTGCTGATTCACATTGTTTTGTGTCTGTTTTATTATACGGCATGTACGAAGTACATATGCACATTGGGCTCCCTCCTTTTTTGTGTCGTTCCTCGTGTTTCAATAATATGTTTGCTTTGTTACTTTATGTATAATTGATTCTCTGGATGTAGGTGTTTCGGTCGTCTCGTTAATTGTCTCCCGCTGTTTGTTGGCTTGGATGTTCTGTGTGGTGTCCGTTGTGTGTGTCTGTCTCGTTATCTCCCATTGTTTGTTGATTTGGATGTTCTGTGTGGTGTCCGTTGTGTGTGTCTGTCTCGTTATCTCCCATTGTTTGTTGGCTTGGATGTTCTGTGTGGTGTCCGTTGTGTGTGTCTGTCTCGTTATCTCCCATTGTTTGTTGGCTTGGATATTCTGTGTGGTGTCCATTGTGTGTGTTTGTCTCGTTAATTGTCTCCCATTGTTTGTTGATTTGGATGTTCTGTGTGGTGTCCGTTGTGTGTGCCTGTCTCGTTATCTCCCATTGTTTGTTGATTTGGACGTTCTGGTGGTGTCCGTTGTTTGTGTCTGTCTCGTTATCTCCCATTGTTTGTTGGCTTGGATGTTCTGTGTGGTGTCCGTTGTGTGTGTCTGTCTCGTTATCTCCCATTGTTTGTTGATTTGGATGTTCTGTGTGGTGTCCGTTGTGTGTGTCTGTCTCGTTATCTCCCATTGTTTGTTGATTTGGACGTTCTGGTGGTGTCCGTTGTTTGTGTCTGTCTCGTTATCTCCCGCTGTTTGGTTGATTTGGATGTTCTGGTGGTGTCCGTTGTTTGTGTCTGTCTCGTTATCTCCCATTGTTTGTTGATTTGGATGTTCTGTGTGGTGTCCGTTGTTTGTGTCTGTCCCGTTATCTCCCATTGTTTGGTTGATTTGGATGTTCTGTGTGGTGTCCGTTGTGTGTGTCTGTCTCGTTATCTCCCGCTGTTTGGTTGATTTGGATGTTCTGGTGGTGTCCGTTGTTTGTGTCTGTCTCGTTATCTCCCATTGTTTGTTGATTTGGATGTTCTGTGTGGTGTCCGTTGTGTGTGTCTGTCTCGTTATCTCCCATTGTTTGTTGGCTTGGATGTTCTGTGTGGTGTCCGTTGTGTGTGTCTGTCTCGTTATCTCCCATTGTTTGTTGGCTTGGATGTTCTGTGTGGTGTCCGTTGTGTGTGTTTGTCTCGTTAATTGTCTCCCATTGTTTGTTGATTTGGATGTTCTGTGTGGTGTCCGTTGTGTGTGCCTGTCTCGTTATCTCCCATTGTTTGTTGATTTGGACGTTCTGGTGGTGTCCGTTGTTTGTGTCTGTCTCGTTATCTCCCATTGTTTGTTGGCTTGGATGTTCTGTGTGGTGTCCGTTGTGTGTGTCTGTCTCGTTATCTCCCATTGTTTGTTGATTTGGATGTTCTGTGTGGTGTCCGTTGTGTGTGTCTGTCTCGTTATCTCCCATTGTTTGTTGATTTGGACGTTCTGGTGGTGTCCGTTGTTTGTGTCTGTCTCGTTATCTCCCGCTGTTTGGTTGATTTGGATGTTCTGGTGGTGTCCGTTGTTTGTGTCTGTCTCGTTATCTCCCATTGTTTGTTGATTTGGATGTTCTGTGTGGTGTCCGTTGTTTGTGTCTGTCCCGTTATCTCCCATTGTTTGGTTGATTTGGATGTTCTGTGTGGTGTCCGTTGTGTGTGTCTGTCTCGTTATCTCCCGCTGTTTGGTTGATTTGGATGTTCTGGTGGTGTCCGTTGTTTGTGTCTGTCTCGTTATCTCCCATTGTTTGTTGGCTTGGATGTTCTGTGTGGTGTCCGTTGTGTGTGTCTGTCTCGTTATCTCCCATTGTTTGGTTGATTTGGATGTTCTGTGTGGTGTCCGTTGTTTGTGTCTGTCTTTACGTGTGTGTTTTGTTGTGGCCACTGCAACTATAGGTCTTGTCGGAGATCGTCTTATTTTCGGTGTATTTTGCTGTGGGTGTTGTGAGTTGATGTAGGTGTTGCTGTTATAATTGTGTGTTCTTGTTGGGATTGTGTGTTGCTATGCGGATTCCATGATGCTGTCAAGGCGTTTCGGGCGTTGCTATGGATTTTCTTTAGAGATTACCTCCTCGAAAATAAATCATGTTCATGCAGACGTCTTCCGTTTATCATTTTTCCTATCGATCCTCCATATTTTCAGCTCATATTATAATGTTTTATGGATTTTTTATAAAATGATATTACATTATTTGGTTACCTTGACAACAGGATTTTTTATTTGATCCGCTGTAGCTTTCACGAGCTGATTCAGTAGATCCTCCCCTTCACGTCCCATGCTGCTACCTCCCTGACAATAGATTCATCGTTGTAATGTTTGTACAATATAATGTATATATTCATAAGCTATTTGAGATAGGGAAAGAAATAAATTAGTATGGGAAATACATTTTTATACATATCAGCAATGTTATATTTGTACACAATGTACTGTCTTTGTATTGGAAATAAATCAATTTAGATTGGGACATAACAGATTAAAACATTCCTACATGTATATCAGTGACCTTCTAAAAAGTCAACTTGAAGATGAAATCTCAAATTAATACTAGGTCATCTTTTTGGATAAAAACTCGAGAGGGGGATATGATGATAGAGAGAATGAATCGGAAGAGATAAAAGAGAAGATGCTACCATTGAACCATGTCCACCAGGTGACAGTAGTGTTGATCTTAGTCTGTCTCTCAAATCCTCTACTTCTGATGTACAAAAAGCATAACTTTCCTACAATGGTCATTATGTAGTTCTATATAAAATGTAAGTTTATAATAATATACATAATACTTTATGATTGATTTGACAAAATAGAATGCTGATACACCTATTGTGTGTTTCTTCAAGAAAAAGTAGCAGCGTTATGGACAAAACTTTCCGATTACGATCAACCAGACATGCATTTTTTGGACGGCAAATCATTCAGAGAAACCAATATTGATGTAGTTGCGGCATGTCATTTTTGGAAAACCCACCTAAAACTCTTTATAACTTGTTCTTATACATAGTTATAGTACGTAAGTGTTCCAACTCTTTACATTCTTGAACAAAATTTCAAAGCAAGCGGATAATCAATCCTCGTCAGATGTACTTAATTAATGCCGAAGTTACTTTCAGATACAACCAAATGGCATTCGGTACTTAGCACCCTCTGGTTTTTTTTTTTTTTTTTTTTTTTTTTTTTTTTTAATTTAAATTTGTGCATTTAATTTGCAGACAGCGTGTAGGGTCGATTCAGTAGCATAAATAAATGACTAAATGAGTAGTTATGGGTATTGCAATCAACTAAACTTGTGTCTTACTGGCCACAAACTTACATACATAAGTGGGTTTCTGTAAGGTATTGCAAATCATTTTATTCTCATTCAATGAGTTTATTTCAAAATTGTCACTACTGGAATCCTACCTTAACAATATACAATAACATCGCTATCACTTTCTTTTCCTCGACAGGGTCATCTTTACCCTGTATCTCTATAACTTCCGTCCACTCATTGTCGTAAAGCTCTCGGAATTTTTCGGCAATTTTCGTCGGTCTGTTTTCGGTACTAAGATCGGCAATGTTCGTGTTACCCGACACCAGTTTAGATCCTGCCACTTCACTCAATCTGCAAATAAATTAAACGTAAAATACTCCATCGATCCTTGGCATTCGGCAAACAAGGGTGTAATGTTAAGATTCTTCAAGGAATCAAGCGGTGGAGATTACATTTGTTTAAATCTTAAATAAAACACACGACTCGATAAAAGAAAATCTTATCACGAAACATGCAAGAATGCAAATCAAGGAGTGACACGCAAAATGTTCAGAATTTCGCAATACAGAAAAAAAGTGAGAAATTTAAACATAAAATAAGAGACTCGTTTTCTCCCTTGCAAACAGAAGTGCAGAATTTTGCAATATAGAAGAAAGTGAAAATCGACATACCTTGTATTCGCCTCGTTTTTCTCTCGTGCCAGTTGTTCCTTTTCCGCCTCCAGTCTCTCTATATTACCCTTGAGGTCCCTGCACTCCGCCGAGAGGAGCTCATATTTACTGTTAGCTTCCTCTGCCTCCACCGTCTTACGCTCTGCTGTGGACATCTGCTTCTGAAGCTCTGACATGATCTCATTGTCTGACCTTGACCTGGGAGTAGAGGGCGCTGACACTGCTGACCTCCGACCGTAAATACTGTCAAGGTCATTCTGATGACATGACAAAGTAGAAGAATATCAGTTAGCGAGCAGAAATTACTCATTAACATTTCGATTTCAAAATTCTATTTTTTCTGAATGCGGTAGGTCTCTATGAGGAAGATAGTAATAAAATACCAGTAAAAGAAAACTAATACTTGTCAAACGAAGTTTAATGATTAAGCTTAGGCCATTTCTTTGTTATTTTCTGTTTTGCGTCCTCATGCTGGTAGGTTTTGAGCCCAAAGCAATCAAACAAAACAAAAATAAAATAATAGAATTTTTTTACCAATTGAATGTGTTTTCTACGAACATTTGAATGTGTATTTTACTAAAATGAAGGAGAAATTGTTTGATCTCTTATATTTCGTGTACAAATGTAGAAGTAATGCAATGATTCAAGATGTTTTATTATCTTTCATTCTTTTGCTGACTAAAATCTGTGAATAATCAAATGAAACAGGTTTCTGTCATACATAACATAGTAATATAATATGAAATTTCAACTTTGTTTTATTTACTTGTTTGTTTTTCTGCCTGGCTGGCTGTTAGCTTTCTCAATTTCAAAAGGACGCAAAACAGAATAAAAACAAGAAATGGCCTTACCCTCCATTTTTTTGCCTCCTTTTCCATGGCGTTTAAAGTCCTCTGCATCTCATTATAACATGTGGCCGGAGTGGACTTCTTGTTCAGTTTCGGTATGTCCATCGTGACATGTTTAAGGCCGGACAGTCCGTCCTTCATCTCCTTACGGAGAGCGTTAAAGGCAAACACTTTGTCTGGCGGCATACTAGTATCACCCCTTACAGGACTGGAACTCTTGGCCCTAGCTCTACTAGCTTGTTTGGCGTACGCTTCTCTCATCTGTTGTTGTTGCTGTTGTTTTTGTTGTTGGTATTGTTGTTGTAGATACTGCTGTTGTTGCTGATGATACTGTTGTTGTTGAGGTACCACTCTGTTGACAGGTCTTTCCTTGGAGGGTTGTACGACGACCATCCCTCTGTTAGCCCTGAGGGACAGGTCAGAATGCCTGTACTGGACACGCCCCCGCTGTAGGGTGTACCCCGACCTCCACGTGCCGTCATCCTGGTAAAACACCATCGGCCGCACGGGAGCGCCTCCATAATACGCACCGTACGCTTCAGGGTGCGTAACGTAATGGTGCCGACGGGACATTCCCTCCCGAATCTACAAACTTCCTGAATGAATTGTCTGAAAATCAAATTATTTTCAAATCTTCCTTTAACATAAAGCCAATGTACAGATGAATAGATATTTATATTTGAACTTCAACAATGTAGCGAATTTCAACCAAAATGTTTGACTGTTCGGGTAGTTTGAATCACAATACAGTCCTGTAAACAAGTGTAATTATTCTGCCTGCATACAATATAATAATGGTAAGAAGATACGCATGTTAAAGTACCTTTTATGTAAAGTATCAAGATCATAAACAAAATAAACAAGACCAGCTGCCAATTAAACCATTGTTATTTATGCCGTGCCTCTCTCATATCCTATTAAATATTAAAACTTTTGATACCTTTCTTTGTTAATCCCAACAAAGTCGGCGCTTCCTTGTATGAAATTCACTTTCAAAGATTTAGGTTTCGATTTAGTTTTGGAAATAATGGTTTTGAATGCAACACTGCATGTAGTATTACGCCTAACCGGTTTTAAACCCTAATCTGCTTTATGAATGTACGCGCCATCTACTATAGGGATAATTTATAGTTTATCATTCACGATGGTAATTAGGGCATATCGCATATCACACGGGTATATGTATTAACATTCCTTTATCAATACACATCCAGAAGGACAGAGTAAGGGTACAGCCAGACAGCAGGGGTAGGAGGATAATAGACAGCAGGGGAGGAGGGTAATAGACAGCAGGGGGAGGAGGGTAATAGACAGCAGGGGGAGGAGGGTAATAGACAGCAATGGGAGGAGGATATATGTATTAATATTCCTTTACCAATACACGTCCAGAAGGATGAAGTGAGGATACAGCCAGACAGCAGGGAGAGGAGGGTAATAGACATCAGGGGCGGAGGGTAATAGACAGCAGGGAGAGGAGGGTAATAGACAGCAGGGGAGGAGGGTATATGTATTGACATTCCTTTACCTATACACGTCCAGAAAGACAGAGTGAGGATACAGCCAGACAGCACGGGGAGGAGGGTAATAGACAGCAGGGGAGGAGGGTATATGTATTGACATTCCTTTACCAATACACGTCCAGAAAGACAGAGTGAGGATACAGCCAGACAGCAGGGGAGGAGGGTATATGTATTGACATTCCTTTACCAATACACGTCCAGAAGGACAGAGTGAGGATACAGCCAGACAGCAGGGAGAGGAGGGTAATAGACAGCAGGGGGAGGGTAATAGACAGCAGAGGGAGGAGGGTATAACTATGTGTATTGACATTCCGTTACCAATACACTTCCAGAAGGACAGAGTGAGGATACAGCCAGACAGCAGGGGGAGGAGGGTAATAGACAGCAGGGGAGGAGGGTAATAGACAGCAATGGGAGGAGGGTATATTATTAGTTATACAGTGTTTTACAGGGGGGATACAGAAATATATTGGGTCGATGAAAAAAGTTGTATTGGGCGAGGCGACCCAATATATTTTTGTATCCCCCCTGTAAAACACTATATAACGAATTTATCCCACCGATGGCTTTTGGCTTGTGTATGTAACGTCAACATATTTTAAAGCTTTTCGGTGACGTCAATATCGTAAAGCGTCTTAATGGAAGCAGGATATAAAAATATTATACCATACCATTCTTTCTGCGATTATTCTTTCGTCTAAATGCTATTGATGCTTCGTCAATGCTAACTTCAATTTTGATACCAGATGGCGCTTCGCACGACCGCATGTGCATGTCCGTTCCTTGAAATGAACTTTGAAACATCCCCTGTCGTTAGAAATTTCTTTTAAATTCTACTACAGTATCGTTCGGAAAGTAGTTATATTATCGCACGAGAGGACAGAAGTATATTGGCTGTATAAATATTTGAAAAAACATTATGAAGTAATTAGTAAATTTTGATTTTGTATGCATCAGATTTTTGTAATTTTCAACGCTATAAAATACACCAATATCGGAGGAATCTCTGTGGCGTATTGGATAATACGGTAGCTATCATATTTTATTTCACACCTTTCCGAGTTGGTTCGAATACCGGACGAGGATACATTTTTTCCTTTTGTCAATTTTATGTATAATGTAACTTGTCCATTTTGTCCATCTGCCAAAAAGGGGATGTAGAAAAAAAAAATTGGGGGTACTTATAAAAATAATTTTTTTATGCATTTTTCTTCTTCAGTTTTTCTTTTTTGGGGGGGGGGGGAGGGTCGTTGTTTTGGAAAAAAAAAATATGGCGGGCAACTGTACATTATCATTATTCAGTTCAAATAAAAAATCATTTTTTATTACAAAACTTTGACTCACTGTCGTCGCTTGCAAGTCATCTATGAAGAGTCATTATTTTAATCAATTGCCTTTTATATGCCCGTCAATGTCGTTTCTGTACCATAAATAGGGTGATTCTTGCATAAAAAGATAAAACTTCTATAATAACTTTGAAGTATGGACTTATGAAGGTCAATGTTCAAGGTCAATCCTTGTAAGGGGGGGGGGGGTAGGGGAGAGAGATTTTAAAAAAAAATGGGGGTTTCATGTTCTGTATGCACAAATTTTAACATTTCTGGTGCAATTCTAAATTTTAAGTACATGAATAAATGTCTGGCGAGCGGTAGCGGTAGATATAGAATCTCAGGAATTATTTTTAGCAAAATATTAACTTATCAGAAAATACTATCTATATCCTATTAGAAAATATTTCAATCGGCTTTTGCTTTTTTCCGCTATTTATATTTCATTTTTCCAAGTAGTGCAACAGGGGACGTTTCAAAGTTCCTTTCAAGGAACGGACACAAACGGAGCACCAGCTGGTATCAAAATTGAGGTTAGCATTGACGAAGCAATAATGGCATTAGGACGAAAGAATGATGGCACAATGAAAGATGTCATAACGCATGGTAGAACGACAATTATATGTATGCATTGACGAAGGACAAATGTAAAATGCACGGAAGCAACATTTCATAAAGAAGAAAGACAAATGCAATAAAGTCAATTTGAAATGAAGGCAAGACAAATGAACATGGAATGATCAAACATTGAATGAAGAAACATTGCATGAAGCATGTAAGCAAGTCAAATAGCATTGTGACCCTAATCCCCCTCCATACATATGAAGTAACTTGAACATTTCTTATTTTATGCAATATAGCTGTACT
Source organism: Pinctada imbricata (assembly GCA_033119305.1). Taxonomy (NCBI): domain Eukaryota; kingdom Metazoa; phylum Mollusca; class Bivalvia; order Pterioida; family Pteriidae; genus Pinctada; species Pinctada imbricata. The sequence continues at coordinate 62,122,734 of VSWD01000006.1, read as the reverse complement.
TTACGTATTATTTATAGAATAAAATTCATTTAATGTCTTAATTTGTGTTTTGTTAACGGGTATGAAACACTCTAGTAAGTGCATTTATCGTACATGTAATGCACGTTAGCATGAGTTGCAAGGTGTCTGTCTTTTACAACATGTGATTGGCAGAATTGCAGAGCAATTCCGGTCTATGGATTGACGATGTCCCTCTGTCTTTTGGATCAGCGCACTCTTTGCAAAGTAAATGCACAAAGGGTAGGGCCACGAAGCCCGATATTGACCCTAATTTTGAATTTTGTAATTCATAGAATGTTTAACATTGATTTGACACTTTGATACTTTTTCTACTAAATAACGAATCTATTTTTTTGTAAATACTGAAAACACCAAAATCGGCAATATTCTTCAAAATTGCTACAAAAACAACATAGTTCTATTAATCTAGCAATAACCACAAGCATTAACTAAGATCAAATATTTATATGTAAAAGATTATCGTTATTTCTTTTTGTCATATCCTTTTTTCTCAGTTAACGCATGCGTCCACATCAAATTACGGTCAAATGTTTTTCTCTTCGTTGAAAGCGGTAAATATTCATGCACTTTCATGAGAGATATCAAGCATTTCTTACCAAATTTTAATTATAGACAAAAATTGAGGGATGATTTATGGGTCTCGGGGCCCTATACCCTTTAAATTCTTTTTTAAAAAAATATAAAACCAGAGGGCGTTACTGTGATACAGTTGGCTGTCAGAAAATCACTTCGGCATTTAATTAAGTACCACTAATGATAATTTACTATCCGAAACACGTGTCCGGTGCTTTAAAATATGTTTGACATTTTCTTCTTGAGGTTAAAGAGTTGGCACACTTTAAACAATAATTATCACATTTATAAGTTAGATTACATTTTTACAAATTTACAATAGTTTCGACTTTGAATAAAACTAATCTTACTACTAATCTTCGAATATGCAATCAATCTTCATTGTTCTTGGACAGACCCTTACGGTAATTTACTCGCCTACATTGTATCTCTTTGATAGACATAACTTTTTTAAAAGAAAATTGGCCAGGCAATAGAACTTGCCGATACGTGTATGTCTGGTCCATGCTGCAAATTTTTCTGTTCTTTAATGATGCTATTGAATTTGAAGACGTTTAACATTTGTACCACTTGGTGAGCGTCACTGCTGGTGGACCAGGAGTCCCCGAGGGCACATGTAACCAAGTTCGATCGACTTCGGTTGATCGTTTCCTCAATGCATTAGAAAATTTCTGTTATAAAAAATTTCTTGAAATTTCTTTAACGTGGGTCCTGTAGCATTATATCTCACCCACCCTGCTACGTCTTTCGGTACGTTTTTGGACATAACTTTCACACTTTTTGGCCATATTTTATTGCTTAGATTGGATCATTGACGAGGGTTAAGTACCCGAAACGTCCATGTCCACTGGACCAGTCCATGCTGCATTATCTATTCTTCAATTATGCTATTGAATTTGAAGACGTTTAACAATTGCTCTTATGTTTCGGACATTCAATTTAAGAATTAAAAATTACTTTAAAAATAACCTTCAGATCAAGGATTTCGTTACGACAAATATGGAAATGTCGTGCTTTACGTATAGAATAAAGAGCGAGTTGATTAGATGCCCAGAAGAGAACAGTGTGGTTTTTAATAACCGAGGCCGAAGTATCTTCATACAGACATCAACTAGATGACCTTATCCGACCTACAAACAGCAGAGTTTCTTCAGTTTTTGAAAAATAAAACTCAATCGTTTCAAAATATAATAATAGGAATACCCTCTGCTCAAGTAAAGAGAATGGTCCTCTAAATTATCCATGAAGTAACATAACACATAGGAGAGGATATAGAAAATGGTCTTTCAGAAACGTTAAAAGGATTATAGTTTGCTTTGAGATGACATTTGTGAGTGTGTTCTCTTTGGTCTTGTTGAAAATCTCCTCTTTTAACTTTAAATACACTATGTAGCATCACTAAAAAGAAGAAAATCATTACTCCTCCCGAGACAGCACCATTTTTTATTCTTATCTCACAGCCAGCTTGGGTTCAATATGGAGATGACATTTTCTATGCGTCCTATTTATTAAGAGTTTACCAAAATGAGTTGCACGATTTTTGGACCAACCAAACATGGTATGATCCTGAATCAACCCAAAACAACAATATGCGCTTGGTACTAGATCCATCCACATTATTACAACAAAGTTCCCGGCGACTTAATTCAACGTTATAGTTAAGTCTGTCTTTTCAATCTCCCTACAATATACCGCATACCAAAACTTCACAAGTCCCCTTACAGATTTCGATACATTGCTAATTCCAGCAAGTGCTCAACTACAATTTTGCCTAGAAATCTGACATCAGAACTCACGACTGTAAAGGAACACGTGGCCAAATACTGTGAAACTGTCATGAACAGGAATGGTGTAAACTTCTTTTGGTCTATTAAAAATTCAGGGGATGTCATTGACAAAATGAAATCCAGAAATTTTTAAGCAAATACGATTTCTTCATACGACTTTTCTGATATGTACACCACGCTTCCTCACGACAAAATAAATGATCGATTGTCCAAACTCATTAAATGGTATTTTGATCGGGAGGGGAAAACTTATATTTGTACATCTGAATCGAAGGGTTTCGTTTCCGCCACAGATTACAAATTATGGACATGTGTTGACCTATGTATTGCCTTGTCCTTCCCTTTGGACAACATTTATGTAAGATTTGGTGAGAAACTCTACAAGCAAGTTGTAGGGATTCCTATGGGTACTAATTGTGCGTCATTTGTTGTAGATTTATTTTTATATACGTATGAAAAGGAATTTATCCAAAGTCTTCAAAGCAAAGAAAAAATGATGATGTGAAATGTTTCATTGATACTTCTAGGTACCTGGATGATATTCTTACTACCGACAATCCTGTTTTTGAACAGTATAAAAATGTTATTATCCACGAGAATTCATTCTAAACAAGGCAAACGCTACAAACACAGAAATGCCATTTTTTTACCTAAATATTAAAATTGTAAATGGAGAGATTCATACAAGTGTGTATGACGAAAGAGATGATTTTGGATTCATCATTGTAAATTTCCCCTGGCTTAACGGTGATGTACCGCCCTATGGTATCTACATTTCACAGCTCATTCGGTATGCCAGAGCATGCATGTACTGATGGTTTGGATTTTCATAGTAGCAATTTACAAAATACCAAGAAGCTTTAAGGACAAGGTTTTCGCTTTCACAAGCTAGTAAAGACTTTCTGGAAATTTTACAAAAAAATTATTGTCAACTTCTTTTGAAATTCGGATCAATAAAGGCAACAGAGTATATTATTTTGGTTATTTCACAATCTGCATTTTATGGTGACATAATTAACAAGATAAGAAGGATCAAAGACAGACAACTTAACTATCGAAAATGCGTCAGAATCATCAACGCCTTTTATACCGTGGATATGATCCTAATGTCACCAGACGGGCACTAGGCTTGGCCAATCTACAGCACCAGCGCATTCTTAAAACTTGCAGTCTGACTGACTGTGACGACGCGACTCCATGACGAGCCCTGTCCAAACCTCTTTAGAGAAGACAGGGCCCCGACCACCTGTCCTCTCTGAATGTCAGTCGGACTCCTCAGGTGATAACATACATGAGCTCGCGGTGGCAGAGCATGGATTGTATTACGTAAGCCCTCTATCTATAATATCCATTCACATATTCATCTATATGTGTTGCATGGGCCTCTGCGTTTTGTGGTCTTGTTGTGTGTGGTCATCTGATAGTGAGGAGGTTGTTTTAACCACAATTGTACGTACTTCGAGACCTCTGGGTAATCGGAAAAGTGGGAGGGCTGTGCGCACGTAATCCAGGATAACCACACCTGTTATTTCCGTGGCAGATGGCCTTCCTAAGTTGGCACCGCCTGCCCATTGGTCTCGTTGGTTTATGTGCAGTCCTTTGTGTTTGATGTTTCTGTGTTGTGCGTTGACGTTCCTTGTCCCTTTTGCGTCTCTTCCTGTGCTAGTCTGCTCTGTGTTTTTGCATTGGATGTTTTGAGATTTTGCTGTGGGTGATGCAACCTGGTATTGTTGGAGATGTTTTCATTCTTCATAATCATCAAAGTATAGGTATAGGATGTTTTAACACCTTTGCACCATCCCTCTAATGTTTGTTTTTGGTTTTTTGTTTTTCTTTTACCAACATTTCATTTGAAAAAAGACCTTACATGCAATTGGACTCGATCACTCTAAACAAATATATTTGAAATGTAAAAATCAAACGGGGCGCCTCATTACATGAACTTTTTTTTCAACTTTGAATAGTTTTCACTAAAGTACAATAGATGGGGATTCATATCATCCTAGACATGTATGTCTGGTACACTGAACTTCGATGATTATGTGCAATTATCCCTGCTCCCCCTTCTAATTTCTTTCGTATGTTCTTCGCATTGTTTCATCTGTTTCTGAATCTTGCTTCAAATATCTTCATGGAACATACAACTGTAGAGTTTCCATGAAAGAAATACAAGAAGACATATACATGTATTCACCAAGACGAAAACGCCATACAAACACAAGAGAAAGCAACAATCGGCTACATGGATATCACACGATTTAAATACCTAATGACCTGATTACACTTTCAGATATCTGGTATTCGAAAATGAGTATCAGATTTCAAATACAATGTATGGAATCCAAAACTTGAGAGACTGAGCTGCAGAAATAAACGGCGAAGGTTAGCAAAAAACTTTATTGTCTTAAAGATTCACACAGAAAAAAATACATACATCAGAGAACAAACATTGGGGACGATGATGTCATTGGAACGTCATGTATATATAAAAAATAAATAGTTAATGCCCTCTATACATGTAAAGTATCTAAAATATATTATATATAAAATACATGTATGTTTAAGTGTCTAAAATCTGCTTTTAAAATGTTGAATTCTTAAACGAGATTTCAAACGCTTATATTGGTGCCTATACTAACAGCCTCTCCATCTAATTTTTCACAATTGGCTGAAATTTCGTTCTTCAAGTTGTCATAATTAGTGTTGATTTGCACCATGCAGTCGCTAAGGGTAGAGCAAACGGGCATGTGATCGCACACGTGATCGAATACGTCACCACAGACACAATCTGAGTAGCTATCACTGAATATGTCGTAAGATTTCTGGCATGCACAAGTTGGGCTTCCCGTAAATCTACTCAAATTGTCACATGAGATCACGTGACAATTGCCATGGTGCTTTGTCCCATTTACTTCTGTATCGTTAGGGGACTTCTGTTTCGTGCCTTGCGATTGGACATAACTCTTGGAAATATGTGCAGGTGACTTGTTGGATTTCGAAATGCCACTGAATCGTATACCTGATAATTATATGAAGAAAACATCGATCTAACTACACATACAAATTCTTATTGTATTAAATCTTATTGTCTATTCTGCATTTTTAACTTCTTCATTTTCATTAGAGCGTGTATTATGCTACTTTATACCAAAAATAGTACTTACAAAGTCTCCTTCTCATGGTTACTATGACTACAGATAAACCAAGAACAAGAAGTAGAGCTCCAACACAAGACGTTATCACTATAGTAACAGTACTGTCTCCATGACCTTTGTCATCTGAAAACATACCTTAAAACAGTGTGATTATGTCATTTTCACCTGGTTTGATAAAGTTTCCACACTATTAAATAGAGTAGGATTTCAATTTATATCAAACAATCTCCAAACATTGAAAATAAAAGTTAACACAGTCAAGCAAAGAATATATGACATATGTCTACAAGAACAAAACTCTATTTTCTCAAAATATTCTACACAATGAATAACAGACCTAAATATGTAGATATCCTAATCAGCCATTTGAATTTGTATTGAAATTTCACTAGTAGACATAGCAGATAAAGGCTATTACCCTACCTTACTCTAAGATGTATAATTATATATAGAATACCTTCGGTAATGATTCTCTACGAGATACTCCAAAACGAAAAAGAGTTCATTTCAGAGTGACGGAAGATTTTCTTAATGAAATTGTCCCTAATGAATTGTCAATATTGAGTTATACCGTATATCAAATTATATAAACTTTCAATGCACCATATGCGCATTTCAACTAATTATGTAGATGTAGAAGACTTCATGTTTACCTTTTTCACCATCCATGCCACCCATGTCATTTTTTTCAATATTGAATGATTTTCTTATTTCGGAACAACGTAAGCAAGTTTTGGATTTCTCGGTCTCTCCAAACCTAACATAACATGGACATAATCTGTAGTCATCTGTATGTTGATTCTTAATAGAAATCTGAAATAAAGAAAAAAACACGTCCATTCTCCTTAATAATACGGAATTGTTCCAAGTCTTTACCTTCTTGAAGAACATTTCAAACCCATTTTAATGCACCAGACACGTGTTTCTGATAGTAAATCCTCATCAGTGATACTTATTAAATGCCGAAGTGATTTTCTGACACAGCCAAATGTACTAGTATTTCAGTAGCGCCCTGTGACTTATTTCATATGACGGTGACTAAGATTTAAAAGACATGATCGAAATGTGCTTCTGTTTGAGAATCATCTGTACCACGATAAAACATATGGCATTTCCTTACTTCAATTTTTATAACTCGTTTATACTCTATGAATGGTTCAAGGCGGATGGTCGCCCAATGTCGGCGTTGGTTATGTGTATGATAATAATATGCGAATAACAACGTTCAAAAAGTGTATCATCGGTGGTATTCGAGACCGAAATAAAGGAAGTTCAAGTTCCTTATTTAATTGATAATAATTTAGGCTATTTTTAAATATACATGTGTTTTCTCAAATACAATAAATTATTTGAAAACATAAATATTAAGGCTATTTAAATCTGAAAAGAGCAAGGAACAATAGTATTCTCTTACTCACCTGTACAAAATACGATCCTGGCTGAACCCCTCTATAGACAACCTTACTCTGGATTGGAAACAAAACATTAAGTCAAAACAAAAACAGAACCCAGTAAAGCAACTTAAGATCCCTTCCCCTGGCTCCTGCATGTAAGATGTTTGATACAAACACATTTTTAACATACAAAATAAAACATTATAAATATCAACATTACATGCAACTTTTAAATGTTTATGATATAGAACTTTATTAATGTTGACATGTACGATAACTATTTTGACATCACGATTATTCCATTATATATTTGCGGCATAGTTAAGTAGACATATAACCTTACATGTTAGGTTATGTATCCCGGAGGTTATAAGTACCCGAAACGTGCATGTCTTGTCCATGCTGCAAATTTATCTGTTCTTAAATGATGCTATGAACTTAAAGGCATGACATTTGTACCACTTGGTGGCTGTCACTGCTGACGGACCAGGAGTCCCCGAAGGCTTCGGTTGATTGTTTCTTCAGAAAAGTTGGTCCTATAGCATCATATCCCATCCATCCTGTTACGTCTTTCGGTATTTTTTGACATAACTTTCGAGGAAAACGGTCGATACGGAGAACTCGTCATACACAATGATGTCTTATGTTGGGTGATATTCTGTCTTAGACCATCTGAACCATCCAACCACAGACTTGTGTCTTCCGAAATGGAAGTAACCGGATGTGATATTTCAGCCGATGGGTGTTGCATGCAAGCAGTAGATGCTGACTCTTCCCGGGAACCTGGTCTCCTAAATTGGGAGTATGCTTCTTTTCATGTGGTGGAGGTTTTTGTTTGTTTGCTTTGGTTCCTGTTTTATCCTAATTTTGTTTGTGATTTTCCTGAAATATCGATTTTGTACTGTGTATTGGGATATGGTCATTGTCCAAATTTGTCAATTTAATAGTCTTTGGTTAAATTTCATTGTTTGGATTAGGACAATTGACGAGGGTAAGGTACCCGAAACCTTCATGTCTGGTCTATGCTGCAAATTTATCTTTTCCTAAATGATGCTATGGATTTGAAGACGTAACATAAATACTACAGGTCGAGATTATCATGTACAGAGAGATCCCTAAGTCGACGGTAGCCTCATATATGTATATAGATAAATAATCTTATTCTACGCTTTACATTGGCTCGCTCCAGTCAGCAGAGCATGGACTGCTTTTCGTCACATCGTATGATATCAATTTACAATTCATCTGTTTGTTACTTGCGTTAACCTGTCTTGTTTGTGTCGTCAACTTAAGGATGTTATTAGACATTTTCACGGGTCTCGAACTTTGCACTTCGAAGGGACTGTATTTATAAATGCCAAAAAATGACGGATTGGCAATGAATACATTATGTTTTCTAAGAAAAGTAGCTCTACTTTTAACTTACAAGATGGGGAAGGAGGGCTGAGTCTCACCCCTCATATTTCTCATGTGTTCATATCTGCCTCTTTGACAAGATGAAATCTAGAAATTTCAAGCCAATACGAATTCTTCATACGACTTTTCAAATATGTCCAACATGCTTCCTGACGATAAATTAATGATTGATTGCCCAAACTCATTAAATGGTGCTTTAATCGAGAGGGGAAAACTTATATTTGCACATCTGAATCAAAGGGTTTCTTTTCCGCTACATTATACAAATTGTACAAATCATGACATGTAGTGACCTTTGTATTGCATTGTCCTTCCTCTTGGACAACAGTTTTGTAAGATTTGGTGAGAATCTCTACAAGCATGTTGTAGGGATCCCTATAGGTACTAATATACATTTTACACCGTGACGAACTTCGAACTTCGCACTTTAATTATGATAGAAAGTTTTATAAGTGGGTTGCCAGTAGTACAGGACGTCCAATATACCAATTCCATTGAGTATACTTATCAAAATGTAGATGACTCCGCTTATGAGTAGATAGGTGAACGGCAGCTACGCAACTACTTCTTCAATGTTCGAAGTGCGAAGTACGAAGTTCGAAGTCCGTAACGGTTAAAAAAGTCTAATTGTGCGCCTTTTGTTGCAGATCGTATGAAAAAGAATTTATCCAAAATCTTCAAAAGCAAAGAAAACATGATGATTTGAAATGTTTCATTTGTACTTCTAGGTACCTGGATAATATTCTCACTATCAACAATCCTGTTTTTGAAAAGTATAAAGATGTTATTCATCCACAAGAATTGACTCCAAACAAGGCAAACGTTACGAACACAGAAACACCATTTTAGGACCTAAATATCAAAATTGTTAATGGAGAGATTCATACATGTGTGTATGACAAAAGATATATTTTTTTATTCAACATAGTAAATTTTCCCTGGCTTGACGGTGATGTTCCTAGATTACAGTCATATGGTATCTACATTTCGCAGCTAATCCGCTTTGCTGGAGCATGTACTGATGTTTTGGATTTTCATAGTAGAAATTTACAAATTACGAACAAACTTTTCGGTAAAGGTTTTCGCTTTCACAAACTAGTAAAGACTTTCTGGAAATTTGACAAAAATTATAGTCAACTTCTTTTGAAATTCGGGCCCATACAAGCAACAGAGTATATTACATTGGGTATTTCACAACCTGTATTTTATGGTGACATGATTAACAAAATAAGAAGGGCATTACCATCAAAATTGTGTTAGAATCATCAAACGCCTTTTATACCGTGGATATGATCCTTCTGTCACCAGAAGGACACTTGGCTTGATACTGGACCAATCTATAACCTTGTACCAGCGCTTTCTTAAGAATTGCACTCTGACTGACTGTGACGACAGGACTCCATGACGGGCCATGTCCAAACCTCTTTAGAGAAGACAGGGCCCCGACATCCTGTCCTCTCTGAATGTCAGTCGGACTCCTCGGGTGAAAAACATACATGAACTCGCTACAGCCGGCAGAGCATGGACTGTATTACGAAAGCCTGTTTTGCTTGGGCACCGGCGTTTTGCGATCTTATTTGTGTGTGGTCATCTAACAGTGAGGAGGTTGTTTACACCAAAATTGTACATTCATCGAGACCTCTTGGTAGTCGAAATAGTTGGAGGGTTGTGCGCACGTAATCCAGAATAACCACACCGTCTGCTACTGACGTGGCAGATGGCCGCCCTAGGTCGACACCGATTGCCCATTGGTCTTGTTGGTTTATGTGTAGTCATTTGTCTTTGATGTTTCACTGTGATTTGGCGTTCCTAGTCCCATTTGCGTCTCTTTCTGTGCGTGTCTGCTTTATCTTTTTACGGTGGGTGTTTTGGGGTTTAGTTGTTGGTGCTGCAGCTGGGTGTTGTTGGATATCCATGGTGATATTCTCGCATTTTAGGTGTTTTGGGAAGGGGGGGGGTTGTAGTTGGTGCTGCACCCCAGTCCTGTTTGAGATCCCCTATATCCTTATATATCGCGTTTTTATTGACGAGGAAATGCAATCAAGATAAGAAAATAATGTTAAATCATAATGTGTAACCTGGCCAGGTCGGGTGGACTGTGTATCTACGAGCTGTTCCCGATCCCCCTCTATGTTATAGAGTTCAACTTGGTACTCCATGGGAGTGGTGGAAAATATCGTATCAAAATTAATCTTTAGCATGGCTAATGATGAATTATATGTCTCCAGTATATCGCTCACCCAATCTGAAAGAGGGAAGGAATGTTACTATGATATGTAGATAAAAGTATACGAAAAAAACACGTAAACTTCTTTCGATTAATACATGTTCATGTACGAGCGTAAATGGCGGGAAATTTAAATCAGAAGGTGGATATGTAAAAACACAGAAAATTTTCATCTTTCTTTAAGTAGATATTCATAATTAAATATAATCATACGATCGTTTTATTAAGAATGGTTTTTCACCACCAACTAGTATTGTTCATTATGTTGTATAAACGGATATTAATTATTTTTACCGTTCATTTCTGTCTCGACTAAGTAATACAAAGAGGACATGCTGTCTGGCGTGGAGAAGTTGAAATAGGTCGAAAATTGTACCTGAAAATTGAAAATACTGTGCAATTTGAAAAAAAAAAACGACATGAAATATGTGTATATAGATATTAACTGAATTTGATGAACAGTTCAGCATTTTTAAAAAGATCTCAGTACAGATGAGCATTCAAACATCATAAGATCATGGCGATCCTGAAAAGCATTGATAAAGTAAGAGTCAAACAAAAACCCCAAAATCAGAATCCAAAAATCATTATAAATGTGTATAGAAAAATGGGAAAATGCAAAAACAACAAAAGCAAACAAGAAAACGTAGAATGTCCTATGCATATGAGATCAGGTGCCCAGTATCTCCTATTTGCATGGTAACAACGCCCGTCACACCAGTTGTGCAAGAAATGTCAAAAGTGGTAAATATATCAAATCGTTGTGTTTGGGCGGTTCTACCCTAACATATCTTTCAATTGTGTCCTTGTATCGTCCAAGTCAGTTGTTAATAAATACCAACAACATCCTAAAACAGCATTCACATTATATGGTTCTGCCAGCGTCATCTTCTTGCTGATTTAGATAATAATATTCTTAATATTCTGTTCGTTCGTTCGTCGCTATAAACCAGCATCGTCAAATTGTCCAACATAACTTTCTAAAACATATCAAATGGTGGAGATATTTTCTCTCCATTCTTACCTCTTTACCTTCCAGCTGTCTATTGGAGAATGTTATGGCTCTACATTCGTAGTTTGCGGCTGTTGCATCATAGAACAATTCGGCAATGAAACCACGTACCAAGCTTACATCTCTGCTGACTAAAAATTTCGATAAAAATTTGAAATATCACCGATAAATTAAAATGAGTTAAAGAAAATCACCGATAAATTAAAAATATCACCGATGAATAAAAATATCACCGATAAAGTACAAATATCAACGATAAAGTACAAATACCACCGATAAAGTACAAATTCCACCGATAAAGTACAAATATCACCGATAAGGTACAAATATCACCGATAAAGTACAAATATCACCGATAAAGTACAAATATCACCGATAAGGTACAAATATCACCGATAAAGTACAAATATCACCGATAAAGTACAAATACCACCGATAAAGTACAAATATCACAGATAAAGTACAAATATCACCGATAAAGTACAAATATCACAGATAAAGTACAAATATCACAGATAAAGTACAAATATCACAGATAAAGTACAAATATCACAGATAAAGTACAAATATCACAGATAAAGTACAAATATCACAGATAAAGTACAAATATCACAGATAAAGTACATATATCACCGATAAAGTAATAGTCAATCGCCGATCAGGTACGCCGATTTAACATGAAAACTCTACCATACACTAAGTAGATGTTTATAAAGATTATAATATATCACATATCTGGTATGGAAGATGCACCTGCCTCATTCTAAGATCAATGATCATGGACTTTCCAAGAACTTCTTTTTGTAAACACCGTTTAACGGCAGTTCAGATGCATGAAAACTATTTCAATATTCTCTACTATAAGTTGTAGTTTTTATCTAATGATGTGGATATTTGATCATATCATTTATTTGTCTTGTAATAGGACAGGTCATAATTGGAAAGACATTGCAGTCTATCAATCGTGATAGCGCCGTGTGTATAACCTTGAATTCTTGAAGTACTGATAACCTTTCTGTAGGGGACTGCAAGGTATTTCGGCCAAATACCAATCTACCTGTGAAAATCGTGCATGGGGTTACTCTACTTTACTACAAAGAAAACATTATAACGTATTAACGTGTGAACGACATAACATCATTCTTAAATCAGCTGAACTGTCCATGGTTATACTGGAATGTTCTCTTATATGAATGTAGAGCTATCAGTCTTGATTGGGGAATTGTCTTAAACGGTATCATCCATGGATCTATCTTGAAATGGAAAGTAAACATTAAAGTTTTCATTAAATTAATTATCCAGGAGAATACCAAAATATATACTGGAGCAAAAATTCTTAATTTGGATTTAATTCCTTTTTTTATTTTCATACATTTTTTTACACTGAGTCAATAACTCCAACACACAGAAAAAATCTGTTTTTGCTACATTTTGTTCGGGGTTTTTTTTTTTTTTTTTTTTTGTCGCTTTTTTTTTTGCAGGCCTACATGTGAGGGTTTGTATGGTTTTTTTGTCTCTAAGTTTTCATCTCTGTATTCTATATTGATAGACGGCCACCTTTGACGTCACAACTTCAGTGCGTCCGTACCTTATTCTTTAGATTATGCGCTTATAGTTGAATAAAAAGGAAGAAACCCAAGATATCGCTAGATAGAGCTAGGTCACTCAGATCTTCATATGGGCGTCATAAATAAAAAGGAAGAAACCCAAGATATCGCTAGATAGAGCTAGGTCACTCAGATCTTCATATGGGCGTCATAAATAAAAACAAGGTATATGATGCTGATGACTTACAAAAAAATCAATGTAGATGCAGTTGTCTCTATCAAAAAGATCTTCCTTTAAATTTGATATCATATTTATCTATTCATTTATTCGTTTATTTATCTGTTCATTTATTTTTGCGAGACAAGGTCTTCATATTTCAAAAGTGAGAGACATGCATTGTCGCAACCGGATTTGTAATAACAACCGGATTTGTAATAAACTAGATTTATTACATATTAGGTTATTACATATTAGGTTACATGTCCCAACCGGATTTGTAATAAAACCCGAAATTGTAATAAACTACGAACATAGTCTAGGTCGCTTGGAAGTTTCTTCTTTCTTTTTCTGGCTTTCGATTCTCTCCGTCTGTCTGTCTCATTTTCATAATGGAGAATATACCGTCTCGTATTAATAACCTTATAATATTGAGGTGTAGCACGATAAAGAATCCGATAAAATCCATAAAGATATTGAACTAGTAATCATTTCAAAGGATCAAAAGTCTCGTCTCACTGGATAAAAAGGAAGAATTCAAGACAAAAAGGAACCAAAAAATGATGCTCAAGTATTTATTACATATTAGGTTATTACATATTAGGTTACATGTCCCAACCGGATTTGTAATAAAACTCGAAATTGTAATAAACTACGAACATAGTCTAGGTCGCTCGGAAGTTTCTTCTTTCTTTTTCTGGCTTTCGATTCTCTCCGTCTGTCTGTCTCATTTTCATAATGGAGAATATACCGTCTCGTATTAATAACCTTATAATATTGAGGTGTAGCACGATAAAGAATCCGATAAAATCCATAAAGATATTGAACTAGTAATCATTTCAAAGGATCAAAAGTCTCGTCTCACTGGATAAAAAGGAAGAATTCAAGACAAAAAGGAACCAAAAAATGATGCTCAAGTATTTATTACATATTAGGTTATTACATATTAGGTTACATGTCCCAACCGGATTTGTAATAAAACTCGAAATTGTAATAAACTACGAACATAGTCTAGGTCGCTTGGAAGTTTCTTCTTTCTTTTTCTGGCTTTCGATTCTCTCCGTCTGTCTGTCTCATTTTCATAATGGAGAATATACCGTCTCGTATTAATAACCTTATAATATTGAGGTGTAGCACGATAAAGAATTCGATAAAATCCATAAAGATATTGAACTAGTAATCATTTCAAAGGATCAAAAGTCTCGTCTCACTGGATAAAAAGGAAGAATTCAAGACAAAAAGGAACCAAAAAATGATGCTCAAGTATTTATTACATATTAGGTTATTACATATTAGGTTACATGTCCCAACCGGATTTGTAATAAAACCAGAAATTGTAATAAACTACGAACATAGTCTAGGTCGCTTGGAAGTTTCTTCTTTCTTTTTCTGGCTTTCGATTCTCTCCGTCTGTCTGTCTCATTTTCATAATGGAGAATATACCGTCTCGTATTAATAACCTTATAATATTGAGGTGTAGCACGATAAAGAATCCGATAAAATCCATACAGATATAGAACTAGTAATCATTTCAAAGGATCAAAAGTCTCGTCTCACCGGATAAAAAGGAAGAATTCAAGACAAAAAGGAACCAAAAAATGATGCTCAAGTATTTATTACATATTAGGTTATTACAAATTAGGTTACATGTCCCAACCGGATTTGTAATAAAACCCCAAATTGTAATAAACTACGAACATACAACATGGACAAAGTAATCGCGTTTTTCCAATTTTCAATGGTTTTTCTTTGAAAAATCACACTTTTTCCCAAAATTTTCGAAATGCCCAAGGATGCCAGAGTGGCATCCGCCGGATTATCAAAGAAGAGGGTTTAAACGACACTTTCATGCAAAAATATTTTGTGCGTAACATTTTTTTATGTCCCCCCCCCCCCCCAAAAAAAAAAATAGCCATTTGGCAACTAGACTATGACACCTTATTTCACGGACAAATCAGTCTCTAGTGAGAGAAAACTCTGTCTCGCACCCGGATGTTTGTCTCCAACCCCCTATTGTGGCGTCATAGACGTTTACGTAGGTTTAGCATTGTTTGACGGTCATATAGAGCAACATTTAACTTAAGGAAAACAAGCAATGTGTACTGTTTCTATGAATTATATGGGTGAGAGAAAATAATCAATCACCCCTTTGTAAAGGGAAAGGGAAATACAAACCGAGTATCAATGATTTGCAGTCCACAAAGGGATGGTAGATTAATAGAATCTATCCCCATATGTGATGAGGGACAAGGAAATCCAACCCGAGTGTACAGGATTTGCTTGTACCACGACGAGGCTTGCCGAGTCGTGGACAAAAGCAAATCTTGGACACGAGGGTTGGATTTCCGTGTCCCTAATCACATCTGGGGATTGATTATTTTTCTCCCGCTGTCTAAAAGCGCTAAAAATGAGATTTTATGTAATATATATCATATTTTGATCGGCTTACGCAGCAATCATGTATGACGTCACAATTGACGTTACGGTCAAAAGGCACGTGAAAATGTTACCTTACCCCATCGGGTAAGACTAACAGAATCTATCCCCAGACGTGATCAGGGACAAGGAAATTCAACCCGAGTGTCCAGGATTTGCTTGTACCACGACGAGGCTTGCCGAGTCGTGGACAAAGGCAAATTCTGGACACGAGGGTTGAATTTCCTTGTCCCTGATCGCATCTGGGAATTGATTATTTTTCTCCCACCGTCTAAAAGCGCTCAAATATTAGAGTTTATGTATTCTTTTTCATATTTTAATCGGCAAACGCATCAATCATGTATGACGTCACAGTTGACGTTACAGTCAAAAGGCACGTGAAAATGTTATTTTACCCCATAGGGGTAAGACAAGGATATCTTTTCCCAGCGATTCCAAGGATATCCCAGTCCACAGTGAGAGACTTTATTATTCTGGTCCGCTATTATGACGTCATCATTTATCTTTTAAAATATCGCCGTTTCTATTTTGACGTCATAAAGGATGAGGAACTTGTAATGCTCCCAAGCGTTATGTAAGATGTTATCATAATATTTGTATACGAAATGGCTTTATATCACTGCATAACATGTATCATGTGATAATTGTCACATATTATTCTTCATCTCATAAAAGAGCAACATTATATCAATTGAAATCGTTTATTTTGAAAAAGTAATACGCAATTTTAAAATGGGTTCAGGAAAGGTAGTATTTTGTAGCATCAAATCATGATAACGTTTATATTCAGCAATGGAACAAAAACATCTGAATCAAGATAAAATACACGAACCAATTATCATGGAATGGAGAAAGACAATTATCATGTGTACTCATAACAATATCTTTTCAGGTCAATACCATGAAAATACTACACTAGAAACAATTTTAGTATTCCATGCCCTTCATTCAAATCATTATATGACATTTTTTTTTGAAAAAAAAATGAAAATTAAATATACCTTGATCTTATTCAAATTACCTCTGAGTCATAAGTAACAGAGCGTATATACTTCAGAACAATCTTGTTACGAGGGCTGATCAAAATGTTCGGAGCCTCATATTTAAGGATTAAATATTTGTCAAACATGTTGATATATTTTAAGCATTACCCCAATTAGCATTGCCAGCATTGTTCAGGCTCCAATATCATTTTAAAGAAACCCTTATTTTCTCGGTTGTTCTGATGGCTACGCACGGTATTTATGACGTCATCATTGGACCTGTCTCAAGTTTTGGAAATGAATGGAAGTCTTTTGAAGAACGAGATTATGTTGAAAATGTTAAATAAAGACGAAATTGCAGTCATGTCTTGATGGAACAATCTGTAATGAACAAGAATGTTTGCTCTGGTGGATGAATATGTATGACATACAGCAATTCGAGGTTTTGATATTGATCATATGGATACTGTTATGCAAATATTGGACCATATCATTTTTACAGAATTTGTCCATTTTCCAAAAAAAGGTACTCAATTATCTTAGAGTGTTACCCAGTCGATAAAAAGACCAAATGAGACCAACCCATTGGGAACAAGGCCTGAAATGAAATAGAGTTACAACATATTGAACAGCCCTTGTAATTATTTGGTCAAGCAAGCTAATTTGCATGACAAAGACAACAACAAAGTGGTTTTCAACTGCAGCACAGAATAATTTCTTTCCAATAATCATAAAAATATATAAGCAATATACAACAGCAGCTAGAGCAATGACATCTCCTTTAAGTTTCAAGCTCAATTCATCAATTTACTCGTCCATGAAACGGGTGAAAACTATGGATTTTCGACGAAAAATCGTTAAACATCGGGAAAATATCATATAATTTTTCATACTGTAATTAAAATATCCATTTTGGTACCAAAGTCACAATTAATTTACTGCCTTTCATTTTTGAATGTCAGATTAGCAATTTGCCAGTATGAAAATGGGGAAAAGAATGATTTTTGAATGAAAACTCCCTGAAAACTGGGATATTGCAATGCTTTTTCATGCTTTAGTTAGAATATATAGTCAGGCACGTGTATGTATCACTCGGTTGGCTGCACCCCCCCCCCCTTGATCCTCCAAAATCAGCCAAACCTTGTAGAATTTCTTTTTGCTTTAAAATCGTCTCCTGCAATTTTCCATGGCAAAAGTGGTGTTTTTTGGTAAAAAAAATTACCGAAAAATAGATCAAGTTTAGTCAGAAAAAATAATTTATAACATTTACATGTATATGGATGATGACTTTAAACATTTTAAAATGTGAATAGATAGTATTTTAGAGCTCCTTCAGATGAAATAAGATACAAGCTCCAATCCATACTTTTACTGCATGTTTTTGGATGAAAAGTTCAAGTTTTGCAAAAATTCACAGATATTTGAGAAAATTTTCATTTATTCCTGCTTCCCTTAAAAGTCTCATTTTTTTCAATTGACATATATTTTATATTCTTCTCTTTTTTTTTTTCTTTTTTTTTTTTTTGAAAAATCTTCCAAATTGTCGTTTTGATAAAGAAACCTGTATCTTCAATTAGAAATATCTGATTTCTGTTTATTTATTTAAACAACCCTTATCCATTATGAAAGCAATGATTGAAATCTATGTATTTTCAACTGTTATTTAGGTTCATTCACGAATTACATGTTTGAAACATAAATGGTATATTTTCAATTTATTTTGGGGAAAAATGTCTAAAAATAACAGATTTCTGTAAAAATTCTATAAATGCATTATTTCACCTAAAATCATACATTTAAAGCCATCATCATAACGGAAATAATGATTTTATCAAATGAATGTGAAATTGAATGTAATGATTCATGAAAAGCAACATTTGTGGGTAAAATATGCATTTTTATGCAAAAAAAAAACCTCCCCTTATTTGAGAAGATAAGCACTATTTCTTGTAATCTGTTTTAATTTACACATTTTAGCTTTGCTGGGATGCTGTTTCTTATTATTTTTCCTTAGGAAGGTCATTTGATAAATTAATTTCAATTTCTATGCAATTTGGGGCAAAAACCCGTATCCATGTGCAAAAATCGCTATTTCTGTAAATATTTTTTATAATTCATATATTTAAATAAAACGCAGGAGAGGTTTCCTATAATTTTAAGGCATGTACGTGACAAAGTTTAATGAGCCAGAAGATATGTTTTGATCATTTTGCTATTTTGAGGGATAATCACAGGTTTTATTCTAATTTCGGGAAACATTTTTATTACTATAAAATGCTGCATTACTTTTTGTATTCAAAAGTTTGCATTTGAGGTATCCTTTGTAAATTTGATAGGTATTTTGGGACAAATGCAATTACTTTTCCATGCTGTAGCTAGAACAACTTTGTTCAAGCTGCAGCATGGAAAAAGTAATTGCATTTTCCCGATATTCAACGGTTTTTCTTCATAAAATCTCCTTTTTACCCAAAAATTTCGAAATGCCCAAGGATGCCAGAGTGGCATCCGGAGGATTATCAAAGTAGAGGGTATTCACAACACTTTCATGCAAAAACATTTTGCTTTTTTTGCATGCCTAATTTTTGGGTTTCATGAATGGCAACCAGACTCTTGTGTGTCTGGTTGTTCATGTTTTAATGTTATTTTACTTTTGCGGTTGTACATAACGCTGTTTTCGATGCAAGGTCCGCGTCCTGGAGATTTTCCAATATCATAGAAAATTCACAAACCTCCTCGCTCAGTATGATTTTTTCTGATCTATGATATACATGTACTTTAATCATAATTTTCACGAGGTGAAATCATAATTCTAACATGACTTGAGATTTTATCCCTATATGTACTATAGAACTCACCTGGTGTAAAATCTCCAACAAACTTACAGTTTGCTAAGCTCCGCCCATGCACGTGCTATAGAGCTCGTGCAAAACAATATTAGAATAGAAATAATAACTAGCTAGCTGTGATTTGTTGTCTAGTAATTCCCCGAGTCGCATGAACCAATCAAATTATCACCTCGCCGCTTCGCGGCTCGGTGATAATTTCATTGGTTCATGCGACTCGAGGGATAACTGGAAAACAAACCACAGCTAGTTAAATGTTATAACTTCAAGCTATGTCGATATGTGAAAATAATGACTTCGAGACTTTGATATCGAATTAGTCTGACTTGAGCTGGATGGAAGGTCGGGGTCAGGCCAGACCACTGAGAACGCTCATTTACAGCAGTGCTAATTGAATCGCGGTGAAATAAGTATACAACAACTGTATGTCAATCAAGTCCTCCGTGTATCCGGATAACTTGAGGGGGGGGGGGGGAGGGTTGCACGAAATCCGGACAATCACACCATATGCCATTTAAAAGCAAATAGCTTTCCAAAGTCGGTGCAAAGTGAAAATTGTATCTCTCAATTTATATGCATATGTTGTCATTTAAGGCGTGAGCTTTTCCCTTTGATGCAGTGTGACGAGGCTTTTGATCCTTTGAAAAAAAATTGTCTGAAACTTTCTCGTGCTACACATCAATTCTTATAATGTTATCAAGCGAAAGCCAGAAAAATAAAGAAGAAACTTCCGAACGACCTAGACTATGTTCGTAGTTTATTACAATTTTATCTGAGACTTTCTCGTGCTACACCTCAATACTTATAACGTTATCAAAAGACGGTACATTCTCCATAATGAAAATGACAGACAGATGGGGAGAACCTAAAACCAGAAAAAGATAGAAGAAACTTCCGAGCAACTTAGACTATGTTGGTAGTTTATTACAATTTCGGTTTTTATTACATATCCGGTTGGGACGTATAACCTAATGTGTAATAACCTAATATGTAATAAATACTTGAGTATCATCTTTTGGTCTTGAATTCTTCCATTTGATGCAGTGGGACGAGGTATTTGATCCTTTAAAATATTAAGAGTTCAATATCTGTATGAATTTTATCTCAGACTTTCTCGTGCTACACCTCAATACTTATAATGTTATCAAGAGACGGTACATTCTCCTTCATGAATATGAGACAGACAGACAGAGAGAAGCGAAAACAAGAAAAAGAAAGAAGAAACTTCCGAGTAACCTAGACTATGTTTGTAGTTTATTATAATTTCGGATTTTATTACATATCTGGTTGGGACGTGTAACCTAATATGTAATAACCTTATATGTAATAAATACTTGAGTATCATCTTTTGGCAACTTTTCGGTCTTGAATTCTTCCTTCCTATTAAGAAAGAGGAGGCTTTTGGTCCCTCGATATGAAAAATACTTCTATATCTGTTTGGATTTAAACGGATACTCGATCGTGCAACACCTCAATATATGCATAATAATGTTATATATAGTTGGTATATTCTGCATCATGAAAATGAGACAGACAGACGGAGCGAATCGGAAGCCACAAAAAGACAGAAGAAACTTCCGAGCGACATAGGCTATGTTCGTAGTTTAATACAATTTCGGGTTTTATTACAAATCCGGTTGGGACGTGTAACCGAATATGTAACAACCTAATATGTAATAAATACTAGAGTATCATTTTCTGATCACTTTTGTGGTCTTGAATTCTTCCATTTGATCCAGTGAGACGAGGTATTTGATCCTTTAAAATGATTTATAGTTCAATATCTGTATGAATTTTATCTGAGACTTTCTCGTGCTACACCTTAATTTTTATAATCTTATCAATTGACGGTACATTCTCCATCATGAAAATGAGACAGACAGATGGAGAGAAGCGAAAACAAGAAAAAGAAAGAAGAAACTTCCGAGCAAACTAAACTATGTTGGCAGTTTATTACAATTTAAATTTTTATTACAAATCCGGTTTGGACGTGTTACCTAATATGTAATAACCTAAAATGTAATAAATACTTGAGTATCATCTTTTGGTCACTTTTTGGTCTCGGATTCTTCCATTTGATGCAGTGAGACGAGGCATTTGATCCTTTAAAATGATTAATAGTTCAATATCTGTATGAATTTTATCTGAGACTTTATCGTGCTACACCTCAATCCTTATATGGTACATTCTACATCATGAAAATGAGACAAAAGGAGAGAAGCGAAAGCCAGAAGAAACTTCCGAGCAACCTAGACTATGTTAGTAGTTTATTACAATTTCGGTTTTTATCACATATCCGGTTGGGACGTGAACCTAATATGTAATAACCTAATATGTAATAAATACTTAAGTATAATCTTTTGGGTCTTGAATTCTTCCTTTTGATCCAGTGAGAGGAGGCTTTTGATCCTTTGAAATGATAAGTATGTCAATCTCTGTTTGGATTTTGAACGGATACTTGATCGTGCTACACCTCAATACATGAATACTAATGTTATTGATAGTCTGTATATTCTGCATCATGAAAATGAGACAGACAGACGGAGAGAATCGAAAGCCAGAAAAAGAAAGAAGAAACTTCCGAGCGACCTAGACTATGTTCGTAGTTTATTACAATTTCGGGTTTTATTACAAATCCGGTTGGGACATGTAACCTAATATGTAATAACCTAATATGTAATAAATACTTGAGCATCATTTTTTGGTTCCTTTTAGTCTTGAATTCTTCCTTTTTATCCAGTGAGACGAGACTTTTGATCCTTTGAAATGATTACTAGTTCAATATCTGTATGGATTTTATCGGATTCTTTATCGTGCTACACCTCAATATTATAAGGTTATTAATACGAGACGGTATATTCTCCATTATGAAAATGAGACAGACAGACGGAGAGAATCGAAAGCCAGAAAAAGAAAGAAGAAACTTCCGAGCGACCTAGACTATGTTCGTAGTTTATTACAATGTCGGGTTTTATTACAAATCCGGTTGGGACGTGTAACCTAATATGTAATAACCTAATATGTAATAAATACTTGAGCATCATTTTTTGGTTCCTTTTAGTCTTGAATTCTTCCTTTTTATCCAGTGAGACGAGACTTTTGATCCTTTGAAATGATTACTAGTTCAATATCTGTATCGATTTTATCGGATTCTTTATCGTGCTACACCTCAATATTATAAGTTATTAATACGAGACGGTATATTCTCCATTATGAAAATGAGACAGAAAGACGGAGAGAATCGAAAGCCAGAAAAAGAAAGAAGAAACTTCCGAGCGACCTAGACTATGTTCGTAGTTTATTACAATTCTTGGTTTTATTACAAATCCGGTTGGGACATGTAACCTGATATGTAATAACCTAATATGTAATAAATCTAGTTTATTACAAATCCGGTCGTTATTACAAATCCGGTTGCGACAAATGCTTCAACTTTTACGTAAAGAATCCTTCTTTCCATGTGAAAAAAAGCATTCGGTCAGTATAAATTTATATACATTTATTTAAAATTACCTTTAAATTTCCACAAGATACGGGTGCCCTGTACTGTACCATTACTTGTCCATACGTTTGTCTTATCAAGGTTGGACGGTACGTTCGGATCCATGACCTTGTAGTTTGGGAATGATAGATCCATACATTCTGAAATCAATGCATGTAAAATTGTCCTTGATCATATGTTTCTTTGCTTTATATTTATTATATATCCATTTATTAACTTATCTATTCGTTGATTTGTTTTTACTGTTTTATTAACAGTTAAAATATCAAAAGTAGAAAGTGTTGAAAGACTTTACTGTATGGAGTGTTCCTTTAGAAAGTGTGTGCATATGAATATAAGTTTCTATAGTTAGTTACCTTCATTTGCCAGCAAAACATCTGTACATAGAAGATCGTCAGTATCATTTGATATCTGGAAAGAAGTTTAATGTCAGAGAGTACACATTTCTTCTATATTCATTGTCCTGTGCGTGTATTTATGATATTACCAATAAGGAATTCTCGTAAAAACAAGTGCATCTGTCCTAAGATTTGCAAAAAAGTATACATAATGAAGATATTTAAAGATCGTTTTTTGATAATAAAGGTTAGAAATATCAAAGCAACAAATAAATGGAATCTTACAGAGTAATTACACGAGTCGCTGACACACAGCCTGATCTCCAGCAATAACAGCAGACAGTAAGTCAAAGATCGAGTGTTCACCATTATCCTAGAACGGCTACACATACACACAATGAGACCTGAAGATATGGTATGGCAAGATTTAGTACGCTGGTCTTAAATGGAGATAGGATTTGGTTTCAATCATTTTATATAGTAGTTTAATTTTGAAGTATGACGTCTGAATTGTACCAAATACCAACAGTTGCCCGCGAGATGATATTGTGACAACAAAAATAGGCACGGATCCACCTTTACTTACTGACTAGTTTGTTACATTTGACGCGAAGAATATTTTTATCCTTTCTAATCTCTCAATGACTCTATGCAAATCTGATGGTACTAAAATAGCACCAATAATATCAAGATTTAAATCTATAGATACAAGGATGTTACACATATCATTAAGTGGTCTTTGATTTATGAAAACCTTATCGTTTATTTACATCATTGTCATTTTGAAATATCCAAATCCGAAATAAAAACTACCAAAAACATGTATTATTATCAAATACGTCGCACCTTTTACGTCTTGGTTAAAATCACTCTGCTTCTGTTGACGTAATAATGAGATTTTTTACAAACAAACCGTAATCCGATATGATCCTACATTGTATATCACCCCTACCGTTAACCACGCCGGTATTACATATATAAAAGTAATTTCTACAATACAAATATCGATTACAAAAACAGCAAAGATAAGGGAATTTCTAAACCATATTCTTTATTTAATTAAATTCTTTGAATTCGTTAAATATTTGATGACAAATAAATTATAAACTGAGTGTTCACGAAAAAGAAGATCGGAATCCTATTTTTTTTTTTTTTTTTTTTTTTTTCTTAATTTCTAGAGACTACATTTATGATTAAGGTTTGCAAAAAGTTAATTCTAAATGAAAAAAAAAAACACATGAGAACAAATTAGAAAATCAAAGGGAATGGAAAGTTTGCGTAAAGGAATAATTTACTCTGTTATCTTACAGCAGCTAGTATTATTCATACCGAGAACAACGTTATGAGTACCGTTTCGTCTCTGGGTATCCATTATTTCCTATATAGAAAAAAAAAACAACAACATCACTCCGCATTGTTCCCATGTAATGATTTGATTTGCAATTGACTTCCCTGGCCTGATCAAAATTTAGAAACTGTTACATAAAATCAAATGCTGATTGGCCAGTATCAGACGGAACTTACAAGCTACAAAATTCTGAAGCAAACAATATTATTGCCGTCGTGGAATTAGATGTTGTATTAATCTCAGTGACCGAAGTCAATAATCAAACACTGGGTACACGGCAGCCGGGTGAGAGCGGTATGAGGTAGGGTCATGTACCGGAAACACAACCACAGAGTTAGGTTCTAACTAATTTATTTAATTTATCGATGTACCTCGATGTACCTCACTATTCAACTATTACATGTATTATGTTTCTCTAACTATTTTGGATACATTTTTCTTTTTACTTTTACTTTTGTCCATTTATCAATTAAAGATTCACTGAAAACAGTCACCAATTTACAATGCAAAAAAAAAAACTCCGACATTTTAGACAAAAATGAAATGTACCTATAATATCAATTATTAGTTAATTTGAAAATCTACCATTTTTATTGAAATACATTCATACTTTAAAGAACAATTTTTCATAGAAATGGATTAAGATTACTTAAAAACACGTCTTACCTTTCCGTGCTCGACATTGGTCTATCTAAGGAGTGACGAGGTACCACAGTAAGATTGGTATTGCAGATCGAACAGGCAAATCCTTAATATCCGCTTAAAGCTGACACGTTACTGGGAAACTGACGGAAAGTCAAATATGAGAAACAATTAGTGATGGACTGCATCACCTGACGACAGTATCATGTCGTCATGGTAACGTAAGGTAAAATGCTTCATCTCCCATTCAGATTCTAGATGTCGCCACTTGTTGTTAATTGGCGCAAAAGAGAAGATGATTCTGATCTATGCAGTTTCAGGCAGCCTCCTTAAATTTCTAACATGCATCAAATCTCAAGTGATCTTGTCAATTAATAATCATGATCGTCTATTATTTTTCCATTGGATGACGCATTTTCGACTTCTGCGATATCAATGCGTCGAATAAGATGGTCGCCGCGTAAGAGTCTGATTTATTGAAACATTTGTACTTTCCTCGTTGAATTGTTGAATTGTGCTTTGAATCCCATTATCATCTAGTTGGCCGAGAGGATTTCGACTGATCGTTTTCAACTGCTACATGTTATTATGTGACCAGGGCCCTGAATATTCAATAGATGGAGGAACGAACGGAAAGAAATGGGAGAAATGTCTGTGATGGAGCCTCAGTCAGCGACATGTATCATCAATGAACTACTTGTACTGTGTATATTATATCCATGATGTATCACCAATGAACTACTTGTACTGTGTACATTATATCCATGATGTATCACCAATGAACTACTTGTACTGTGTACATTATATCCACGATGTATCACCAATGAACTACTTGTATTGTGTATATTATATCCATGATGTATCACAAATGAACTACTTGTACTGTGTATATTATATCCATGATGTATCACCAATGAACTACTTGTACTGTGTACATTATATCCATGATGTATCAACAATGAACTACTTGTACTGTGTACATTATATCTGACCAATGAACAGCTTGCACTTTGCATATTATGTCCATTATGTATCACCAATGAACTACTTGTACTGTGTATATTATATCCATGATGTACCACCGATGAACTCCTTGAACTGTGTATATTACACCATGATGTATCACCAATGAACTACTTGTGGAGCTCGTAAAAAAGTTCCCCGCGAGGGGTTCGACAGTAAGTGTTTTGAATATTTTCCCCTGACTTTGTCGACATAGCACTTTCTATATAGACGTGGCCTCAGACAGTGCATGTATTTTATATATTCTTTTCATTTTCGTGCGTGAACATCGACGGCGGGTGCCGCTAGCCAACAGGGGATGCTTACTCCTTCCGGGCACCTGGTCCCACATTTAGCTTGCTAGGGGTCCGTCAATGCTCAATTTTATACTCTATTGTGAGTGCTGTTGAGATTATCGTCAGGATCTTCTTTAACTCATCTATGTCACACTTATGCCCTTTGCCGTGTAGAGCTCGTAAAAAAGTTCCCCGCGAGGGGTTTGACAGCAAGTGTTTTGAATATTTTTCCCTGACATTGTCGCCATAGCACTTTCTGTATAGACGTGGCCTCAGACAGTGCATGTATTTTATATATTCTTTTCATTTTCGTGCGTGAACATCGAAGGCGGGTGCGGCTAGCCAACAGGGGATGCTTACTCCTCCCGGGCACCTGGTCCCACCTCTAGCTTGCTAGGGGTCCGTCGATGCTCAATTTTGTACTCTATTGTGAGTGCTGTTGAGATTATCGTCAGGATCTTCTTTAACTCTTTTATCCATGATATATTGCCGATGCGCTAATAGCACTGTTTATATTATATCCACGATGTATGACTAATGAACTACTTGTACTGTGTATATTATATCCATGATGTATCGCCGATGAAATACTTGTACTGTGTATATTATATCCATGATATATCACCAATGAACTATAGTACTGTGTATATTGTATCCATGATATATCGCCGATGAACTACTTGTACTATGTTTATCATATCCACGATGTATTACCATGAACTCCTTGTACTGTGTATATTATATCCATGATGTATTACCAATGAACTGCTTGTACTTTGTATATTATATCCACGATGTATCAGCGATGAACTACTTGTACAGTGTATATCACATCTACGATGTAGATAATCACTAATTATCAACGTGTACTATGTACATTATATCCACGATGCATCACCAATGAACCACATTTCATCCAAGATGTATCACCAATGAATTACTTGTACTGTGCATATTATATCCACGATATATATATCCAATGAACTACTTGACTGTCAGGGGCGAGTGGGGGAGGATATGGAGGGGGTTTCCCCCTCCCATTGATGGGGGTTCGGGGGGCCTCCCCCGAGAAATTTTTGAAAAAATGAAGCAATTTGGTGGATTCTGAAGCGTATTTGAACTGAATTTAGAAGGGATTTGGCGCGCATGAAGCCATGATTAAGTCAGTGTCAGTAACAATAATTATAATTTATATAGAATATATTTGAAAATTTTCGAAATTTTCTGATGCTGTACTGTTCTTGCACGGCATGCAGAAGTCAAAATGTTCAGGATTTCCTAAAGAAACGGGCGGATCAGGAGAAGTTTTGAAAGGACAGAGAGGTCAGCCCATGTGAGGGAGGTATTTTATGAATCTCAATGTGAAAGGGAGTGTGGTTTAGGTAGGTGACTAAAAGAAAAATCAGAACGGACACGCTGCACGCGCTGCATTTTGCGTATTAGTTCTTGGCAGTTCTATCATGATTATATTTTTGATTTACCTAGGGGCTTTACCAAAAATGTAATCATGATAACTTCGATTCTAAAAATAAAGAAAAACATGCATTTTTATCTTTTCAAAATTCTTGGAGGTAGCCGGTTTAAATCTGGCCAAAACAATTTCAATTGATTGATCACGACCTCAAATTTAGAGTAAAAAAATGTAAGTTTTTTAGGAAGTATCGAAGATTTGGTCAAGAAATATGTGTGTTAAATGCATAGGATATAAAGTTCCCGATTCATCCCTCAGATAAAGAAAATTCGATATGAACATGATTCAATGTAGGTTGTTTCCGAAACGTGTACACGTACGTCCACGTACAGACAATGGACTATCTATCCCCGAGAAATTTTGGAAAATTTACTCAAATCGGTGGTTTCTGGAGTGTTTGGGGGCTATTTCTGACTAGTTTCAGAGTTTTATTACGGAAACAGTAGTTTAATGCTTCCAAAAGCATGTCATAAGTGCCCCTTCTTTGGGCACTGCCGGGGGGCACGTGCCCCCGTGCCCCCCCCCCCCCCCCGGCTGAATCCGCCACTGACTGTGTATATTATATCCATGATGTATCACCAATTAACTAATTTTGTTGTTCTTGTACTTTACAGCGATATCGGGAGAGTCAGATTGACCACATGGCTAAAACACGCCAATTAAAAATAATTAAAATTAGAACATGTAGCAACGAAAAAAAAATTCAAAATATTCTCTCTGCTTGTATAAATTAAATGAGGTAAGTTGCAAAGACATGATTTTTTTTAATTCAGTGTCCTACTGTCTCTCTAATTAATAATTGAAAATAAAATTTCATTTATGA
Organism: Pinctada imbricata; assembly: GCA_033119305.1. Lineage (NCBI taxonomy): Eukaryota > Metazoa > Mollusca > Bivalvia > Pterioida > Pteriidae > Pinctada > Pinctada imbricata. The sequence goes on along the minus strand of VSWD01000006.1, from coordinate 62,093,701 downwards.
CTTTAACTCAGACTAAATGTTTTTTTCTTTTTTCGTTTCAAGTCGTCAAGAAATGTTTATCTTGACTTATTATGCAATATGATATTCCTAGTAGGAGTTTTGCAAATTAAAATATAATAATGGTAAGCATAGAAATAAAACTATTAAAATTTGTGTATTTAAATGATTAGGAATATTGGTGGTCCGACTTGCAGACCTACGACGGTGTTCTTCGGTCTGACTGCTATGCATAGGCAAAAGTTGAGAATTTCGGTGCGAAAATAATTTTGGCAAGTCGTCCTTTTTTTTAACAAATTCCAGTCTCTTCAACTTAAAAATAAGTCACCCAGTCCTCCTGCCCCCAAAAAATTCCCTCTAGGCCTGGTTTCACCTCTGTGCGCATGACAAAATGTAGTCGATCAGAGGAAAATCGGAAGAGAAGAAGAGGCGAAACTTGGTTTGGAGGGGACACTTTAGGGACAGGAGGACCGGGTGACTTCTTTTTTGGTTGAAGAGACTGGAATTTGTCAAAAAACGGACGACTTGCCGAAATTAATTTCGCACCGAAATTCTCAAGTTTTGCCTATGCATAGCAGTCAGACCGAAGACGAAAAAACAGATAACACCGTCGTAGGTCTGCAAGTCGGACTAGAATATTGGCGGCAAGCAATTTGTAAGATTTCAATTCGTGATTTGTATGAGAGTTTTTGTTTGTAAAACTCATAGTTTGATAAACATTGAATATCTATTCTGAAGTACTGTCATGATATATCCAGTTGTTAACTATTACATTGACATGACATTTGTCTCGTACATACTTACACATTTACAACATAATTGTTGGGGTAAGTTAAGACTATGTATGTAACACTTGCATATAAAAATTAGACGGCGAACATTCTTGATATTTTCTTCTTCTTTTTTTTTTTCTTTTTTTTTTTTTTTTTGACTTGCCGTAACTGTATATACCCAGAGGAGCTCGGTGCCAACAACCCCCAATGACACCCACCCCTTCACATCTCTCTGTAGTCAAAGGAAGATAAAGGCGGATATTCATGTGGATCGTTGGGAATGAGCCCCTATGCATAAACCCGATGAAGAACCCTCTGTAGATGCTGCTACATCACATTACTTACAATACACTACTTACATTACATTACATACACCATTTCATTGAATTGGAAATAAAATATGTTCAAAATTCAAATTAATAGATAGCGTTAAGAATATATGTGTCATCAAGTTCAATAAATCGTTTTTCGAGTCAAGATATATTCTATATGGTGGCGGATTTAGAGGGGGGGGGGGGGGGGCAGGGGGCCCGGGCCCCCCCTTTTTCACCCAAAGCTGATTCAGAATACTCTTTTTATGCTTAATCTCTTTACTTTGGGGGAAATTTTCGGCTCGCTTCGCTCGCCACACTTAATTTTTCATTAGCTGTCTATTTTTTCGTCTTCACTTTGTCTTGAACTTTCTTTGTCATCGTGTTTGAACGGATTCATATGTCATAAACATATACAAAATTCTAAATGAAATTAACACTTGAATAATTACCAAATGCTTCATTTTCATGGCCGATCTAACCAGTTTAGACAGGTGGATAGTGGGGTTGCAGTACCCTAATCTTCCCAACCTTCCCCAATTGGTCAAACAAAAATAGAGGATGGAAAATGAGAGAGATATTGTAATCTTATGACAAAATGTAACCATCTATTCCAAAAATTTCCCGGCTCGCTCCGCTCGCCAATTTAGAATAATATACATGTATATACATTGTACATGTATGGATGACTGAACCTACGCTCGCCAGTATACCTATAAACTTAAGTAAACGTATAAGAAACTCTATCTTCTAAATGCAACATGCAGTTGGAATGACCCCCCCCCCCAAAACTTATTAATTAAAATCACCAGTCTTGAGCTTCAGTTTGTGGAGGTCTTTTTTTTTTTCGTTTTCGACTTTTTTTTTTTTTTTTTTTTTTTTTTTTGCTTGTCAGTTTTTCTTTGAACAATTTTCTTCGAGCTGAAACTTTGGGCCCCCCCTTTTCTGAAATCCTAGATCCGCCACTGATATACCCTTGGAAAGTCATACATATCGTAGCTACGCCCATGTGACTATTTGTTAAGTCAATGCGCATGACTTCAGTTTGAGATTGTCATTCGATCCTTACTACAACACACAAAAAAGGTTGGTATTTTACTAATTCAGTAAGTTTTACAAGTGATAAAAATATCCTGTATTAAATGACAGTTTAAAAAACGAATTTAAAAAACTACGTATACAATTAATTCCTTTGCTTATTAGTATTATACACAAGTATATCTTATTAAGAAACCGAAACTAAAAGTAACATTTCCCTGTATTGTTCCGACTGAGATTGTGTATTTTCAAAATAAACTTCCTTTCGACACACGTACGTGTCATTCACAAAATAGTTCTGTATACTTGTATGTAACTTCCTTCTGTTACACGTGCTACATGTATTTACAAAGTAAGTTACTAATTTAGCATCCATAAATATACTAGTACTACAAGTATATCTCAATATAGAGCAATAAATATAACGAATTCCTGGGGGATTGGACACGTGCGTAACCCTCCCCCTCCACACCCCCTATCTGAACTATTAGGTTCGTTGCGTTCAGTGCGTTCTTAAATGAAAGGTCAGATTGGCTCGGCGCAAGGAGAGGGACAACAAATGCACATGAAAATTATTAAACCTGCCACTGTTTTGATGATTTTTCATGAACATTTTAGATAAAATAGAATGGTTCACAAAGAAACAACGTCACGTGCACAGTCAATTTCTTTTTATTTGAAAGAAAGACAAACTATCACCAACAAAAATATATAATACATATATAAGTTGTAAAGAAATTCACATAATTCGCAAAGAAAGTCACATAATTTACAGAGAAATCCGCCTAATTTGCAATTTGCAAAGTAACACCATCAAATGTGTTTGCATCTCAGTCCTCTGCCTCGGTGAGAGGCGACACACGTGGTCTTATAAAGTACTGCCGGACCATGTGGGCAGTCTCCAAGTCCAGACTACAGTCCAGTAGCTGGTCAATGTCCGCACAAGCTATGTTCTGTAGTGACCCAAGTCCATCCTGGAGAACAGAGGCTTCTAACAAAGGTCAAGGAAAGAGAAGCCAATGGTAGGAAAGATAACTCATGTATACATATATGAAAACTAGAAGGAAACGAAAGCGGTGAAAGTCAAGTTTTCAGAATGCGTATCAAACGAAACCATTGTCCGGAGAAGCTAATTGCTACCTGATGTAACCAACGCTTATTAATTATAATAGATAATATCTGGATTAGAGAATTGGTAGATGTTGTTTGCAAAGTGCGACTTAAAAACGGCATGAAGTAACTATTGTCCAGTAGCTAAACATGCGTGCATAACCCATAAATTTATTTATCGATTTTTGAGATACTAAAAAGGTCGATAATGCGTCAGCCCTCAGCGGCCTTGTTTGTTTACCGATCACTTGTAACTGAAAAAAAAAATTGGAAGAGGACCTTGAGAACTTCCTTCCTGTAAGGTTTCGTGAAATTCTGTGTATTGGTAGTGGCGTGGAAGTCGAACATGCATCAGCCAATCAGCTTGCTGAGGTGAGCTTAAAAGGATACGATGTGATGTAAGACCGATACTCTCCAACACCGATGGAATGACGTCAGCCGTGACGTCAACAAGGGCAGACAACCTCCGGAAAAGTAATTCAGACGTTGGCTTACACAGCATCTGCATTAAAAAAAAGAACATTCTTCATGGGGTACGATGCAAAAAGTATGTATGTCGTAGATTAGGGGATAGACAGGCCAAGAGAGAAGGGGGTTGCATGTACTGTAAACCGTCTTTTATTCGCGGCATCTTTAAAAGTTCGCGAACACGTCTGCAGTCTTTTTTTATTAACGCGACATCGTAAATTTGTGTTATAATGGATCAAATAATAAATTTCTATTTTTTTCCAGTCTATTCTAGGGGGGGACAGGGTACCTCTCTACCCCCACCCAACCCCTTACCTCCCCTACCTCCCCTCCCTCCCCTCCTCCCTCCTTTTCACCTTTACCTTACCTCCCCCCTCCCACCCCCTTTCCTCCCTCCTCCCGCCTCCTTTCCTACCTCCCCTTCCCTCTCTCCCTCCTGCCGCCCCCTTTCCTCCCTCCTCCCGCTCCTTCCCTCCCCTTCCCTCTCTCCCTCCTCCCGCCCCCTTCCCCTTCCCTTTCACGCTGTCCACCCCCTCTTCTATCCTATCCTATCATATCCTATTATGTCATATTCTAGTCTATTCTATCGGATAATCTACTCTACGTACCTTAGCTATGTTGATCATTCCATTGACTCCTTCGTTGGCATTATGAATGGGGAGCATTTGTAAACGCGTATCAAGAAACCTGAAATTATCAAATATTGGAAAGTTTCAGGTCAATCAAAAAGTAAGAATTAATGTCCATGAAACATCTCTCTTTCGTTTGTTATTCCAATTATTTTCATTTTATCTACCCAAGTTGAATGCCAATAATAATATATATAGTTCGATTATTTTCTATACATCAAATTTACCGGTCATGTCAAGGGTCAAGGTTACAGCTGCCACATGTGACCACATCAAAGAATTCTTTACAGTGTGAAGCTCAGGAAACGTCACACAGGGTGTAGCTGCACGCTAGGAAGATTTCGCCCCCCCCCCCCTCCCTCCTTTTAAAATCATAAGTACGAACACCGAAATATATAGTCCCTGAGCTTCATTAAATGTCTAATAAATAAACATACGTCCTTTGTATAACAGCAAACATATCTACTTCTTTTTGGCCATGGATTGGAGCATAAGCCAGTACGTAACACTTCTTGTGGATGCTCGTAAATTTGTTTATCCTGAAAAAATAAGTTTAAACAATGTTATTATCTTATGAATTAAACTGTCTTTCTGGATATTTTTATTTATTATAAAAATCTGCCATTATGACTATTTTGGCAGATTTTTATAATAAATAAAAATATCCAGAAAGACAAAACATAAAAAAATTGTTAACGATTAATCTTTAAATCTTGCTAACTCTGAGGACATTGCCCTTTATACATGCTTGCACCATCACGTGATAGGAAGTAAAAAGTCTTAAGATAATGAGACTTTGTCTTTAGTAACCTCCCCACAATGGTACCATACTTTTGAGACGTTGGACAAGACTGCTATTAGTAATAGTAAAGTTTCACCACCCTTTTGTTTAAAAAGTGTTATTCGAGTACCAATCTAAGTTGCTCTCAATCTTATAATATATAATGAAATAACAGAGAAATTTGCTACGTCAATCTGTATATGCGAAAGATCAATAATAATAAAACTTACAGCTCATAATTGGCCTTGTCCCCTTGTCCTGTTTGTCTGGGAATCTCTAAGCTGTGTAATGGTAAGATGAGAAAAGCCAGCCCGGACAAGGGAAAGATCACTGTACCTTCTAAAGTACTCGATGACACTGTAATAGTATATTTTTATATCAACCATTTCACTATGGTGGCATATTTGCAAGACATTTTTCGTTAAATTATGTTGACATGTTCATGTTTACTCGTGTTGCTCATATTTACTCATGTTGGCATGCAACTTATTTATGTCGACATACAACTCAGTATTGTTTACATGCAAGATTAGTTATTGTAGACTGAATGACCTTTCCGACATACGAATAGATTTGACCTTGTTGAACTGACAAGCATTTTGTGCATCTCTCTTTTCCCGTAATTTTTCTTTTTTTCCAGTGTTCTTTGTAATTTTTTGGGTTTGACCTTGACCTTTGGTACGACGAATGATGCCTAAGACTGATCTTTGACTGATTCCAGCTATCTGTATATTTTTCTCTTTTAAAACAATTTGAATGAAAATACGTTTGTTAAATTTTTGTAAATTTATTGGCAATATATGGCCGCGGTGGATGACATGTAATGTATATATATATTTATGAAAATTTGAAACAAAGTCATTTTACGGTCAACTCGACCGGCAAACAAATTGAAATACATGTATTATGTAACCTTGTCAAAGCATGTCGACATAAATAAAATGCATGTTCACATAAAGAAGATGCATGTTGACATAAAGAAGATGCATGTTGACATAAATAAGTTGCATATTGACAAATAAGCTGTAAGTTGACATAATAAGATACATGCTGACTTCAACATGTAGCTTGTCAACTTAAGTAAATCGCATGTCGACGTTTCCTATACAGTAAAATAATAATTTCTTGCATGTACTGTAGGATACAGAACCATGCCACCATACACATGTCATCCCTATTTTTTTTCAATATTTATGAATGATTTCCTCAGTTATTATACTATGTCACGTACTGGGCGTATTTTGATTTACCTCGAATCTTTCTCATCTTTGATCTCAATACTCTAAAAAAGTCTGATCCTTCCAGACTACTACTTATAATTACTGGCCAGTTGGCTATCTGAATCTGTTCCATATTGATCAATATATACTAAAGTTAAATGGGATGTAGAACTCCAGATAGTAGTTGAAAGAATATCTTCCGAATTTTTGGATCCGGAAAGACCGTCGCCTCCATCTTATATAATATTACCAACATGCGCACAACTGGTCTACACAAATTCAGAATAAAACGTTTACACTATACTAAAGATCGCAATTTGTAGAACAAACCGTGCAGTCATTACACTTCAATCAGATTAACTTATGGACAAATCATGAAATATTTACAGTGTTGCAGTGTTTTATAAGTATCCGATTATAATCGATAATCAATCGAAAGGCTTATCCGATTAATCGATTTTGACAATTCCATCCGATTCCCAACACTATACTGATGCAGTTTACTTTCAGAAATGGCGTCCAATGATTCCCTGACTACTTCTGTAACAACAGTTCACCCAGGACGGACATTGGGTGAATGTCTGGGCAAATATTTGGACGAACAGACGGACACCGATGTGTCATTTATAGTTGGAGAGGACAAGATCGAAGTAAAGGCACATAGAATGGTGTTACAGTGCAGAAGTCCAGTGTTTTCTCGTATGTTAAGCCAGACTTTCCATGATGGCGGTGACATAGAAATAAAAGATACTCTTGTCGACAATTTTAAGACCTTGATTAGGTAAGATTTTCCCAGTCCACTGAATTGGCTTTCTCTCCCTTATTGTACAAAATAACTTTGTAAGTCTTGAAAAACAAACGACATTTTGTCGATCTCAGAAAACTCATGATATACATGTAGGTCACCTCTTCTTTGATTTTTTTCTCTTCCTATTACTCCGTTTTTATTTTAATTCTTTTAATGATTACATAATCATTACATTTTATTTAAATGTAAATGAAGTATACCAACTTGTTTGGCGGATTCAATAAGTAATTGAAATAAAAAACTGTTATTTTTTTTTTTTGGGGGGGGGGGTATATTTTAGGTTATATTACACCACAATTCTACGTTCTTCGAGACCTCTGGGTCAAAACGGAAAAGTGCGCACGTAATCCGTACAATCACACCGTCTGCTACTGGTGTGGCAGATTGCCGTCATAAGTCGGCACAGATTGCTCATTGGTCTCGTTGGTTTATGTGCGGTATTTTGTGTTTGAGGTTTCTATGTGATTTGGCGTTCATTGTACCGTTTGCATCTCTTTCTGTGTGTCTGCTTTGTGTTTTTGCAGTGGGTGTTTTTGGGTTTTGCTGTTGGTGCCGCAACCGAGTTTTGTTGGACATCCCCTCCTTTCTTCAGTTGTTTTAAGTTTTAAATTTTATATCTTATTTTTCTGTTAATATTGTTAACGTTGATATAGGGACTTGATATTTAGGAAAATCTTTTTTTTTTCAAATAATCTTCTGCAAAACCTCACCCTATTAAAATGAAAAAGGTCATGAGGAATAAAACTTAAGGAGGGTACATTTTCCTTTTTGTAGATTCCTGTACACTGACCAGGCAAATCTGAATGAGGAGAACGCTATACCAGTTCTACATTTGGCAGACAAGTATGACGTACCACTCCTGTATGATAGATGTGTGAAATTCCTAAATAACAATATAAAGATCGAAAACGCATGCTTGATCTTTGCTTCAGCGAAACGCTACAACTCGGAGACATTGAAAATAGCCTCCTTGAGCTTCATTTGTTTGAATAAAGATTGCTTGAGGTCAGATGAATTTCTGAACCTCTGCCGCGAAGATGTCATGGATATATCCGGAAATGAAAATCTGTCGTGTAAAGAGGAGAACCTCCTTGAGAGCCTATGTCGGTGGGCAGAAGTACGATGTAATGAAACAGGAAAGGAAACAAACGACGCCAATAAACGTCAGATACTAGGGAATCTGTTATTTACAGTACGGTTTCCATTAATGGACTACGACTTTCTGATCAATACCCTTTCCAATAGCAAGCTCCTTACAGATCTAGAACTGAAACTTGTCTTGCAGAAACGGTCAAAGAAGGAAACCCTTCTAAAAGAGAGTACTGGAATGAAGGAAGTAAAATCAATAGAGGATTCTAGCGAGGCAGATGACACTGATACAGAAGATACTGATGAAGAAAAACCAAGACGCCAAATGATCAATGGTGCAGCGCGGAAAGCAATTCAGCCGGTAAATATCATGTTTGAATCAGGATCCGTCATACTCCTCACAGAAGAAATGCAGCAAGAACAAAGTATATCATTTACAGTATCTGAAGACAGCTGGTTCTACGGAGTGATCATGTACGGACCAGAAACGAAAACTAGATTTGGTTATGAACTACGCCTTGGTAGTTACAATGATAATTCGAAGAAATATTCAGAAATTGTTAAAGTGTCGTCGTTCATGACACCAGATGAAAAATCATACACATGCGCCTTACCACTAAATGCGCCTTTCTTATTGAATGGGTCGCAAAGATACCTATGTCTAATAATGGTTTTCTCAAACCCATCATGCCGTTTTTACCGACTCAAAGATCAAACATCATCATCAGTAACCCCAAATTTACGACGCCCCGTTTTTACAAACATTCATTTCGGAAAACCGTCTTTAAAAAGTGGTCAAATAGTGGTCTTACACTCTGGATCTTCAGTGGCAGAAAAAGAATCAAGTTCTGATCAAGGTACTTTCACTGAAAAATCATTCTTTCATAAGATATTAAAAGTCACAAAGAGGAGCGATCACATAGCTGGTATGATGATATTTTAATACATTATCAAACTCCAGTGTATGCTCAGATTTATTTCTAGAATGACATTATTTCCCTTGAGATACAGCTTTTGGTTGCAATAATGATCCAGTTTTGAAGTTTAGAGTTTAGTTCAAATTATGTGGCTTAAATTTCGTTAGCCTTTATGATCAATCAGAGATACTTTTTATTTTTTTTAATATTATGAAATAAAGAAGGAATAAAGTGGTACCAGTTATATATCTATTATTAACCTACAAGTTTACAATCACGTCACGTACAGAAGTACAGTTGCGGCAGGGTTAAAAAAAATCGACCAAACTGTTCTGGTTAAAATTCATTGGTTTGTTGGTTCGCATTACTCACTAGGATGGTTATGAAATAGTTTTGAACAAAAAGAAACGGGATGAAGCATCAATTTGATATTTCATATTCTTTTAGAGATTTTTTAAATATGTACACCAAAAACAAGTCAAGACCACTAAAGCCAAAATGATTATATGACACATCATCCCTACATATGCAATGTGGGCCGTTTTTCATGCTTTGAAATGATGTCATGATATTTTGGAGACATCTCTTTTCATTGATTTGATCGGGGACTATGATGCCAAAACCAGGGGAGTTTTATAACGTTAGTTGCTTTCTTTCTTTATCGGTGGCTCCATCTACCATGATTTTTTTTTTTTGATAGACCATTTTCGACATATTTCATTTCATATTTTTAAGAAGTTTGCCAAGTTACTTGGTGTCCGTAGTCTGGTGTACGTGTAAAAACCAATGTTTTGAATAGTCTTAGGAGAACTTGACCATTACAACCAGCGAGTTGTAACCATATGGCCTCTCCCCCACGATATTATTTTATATTGGGGAATTTGCACACTGCAGAAAAAGGAATAACTCAATACTAAATCGATGCAAAAACTAACAAAATTATCAACAATGTCCAGAGATGATTTCATGATTAAATAATAAAAAATAAATTTTGGACTAAAATATTACAAAGCTTTATATTTTTCAATTTTTCTTTCGAAAATCGTCCATTTTCAATTAAGTGACATCTGCTTTCCTGTAATGTTAATTTGTCAACGAATTCACTGTGATGGAGATTGAATTTTCTATTTTATACATGCAAAGTTTCAATGTGAAGAGTTTTAGACAACCTTATCTTTAAGGGATGAACACGAAATTATCTAGAAATATGTCCATCATATTGTGCAATTCCCCTCCCTTGTTTAAATACAATATGTCATTTTTCAATTGTCAGATTTACTTTCTCGTTGTCATAGAATTACTTTCTCGCATTCTATGGAGTCTGTTTATTTAAAACAATGTTTCGCGAAATAAACTTAGTTAAAATTCCAACGATGTTTTCTTTCCACAACAAAGTAAAGAACATTTATTAATCACACAATGCGAAGTTCGAAGTATGGCTTGTAAGTGTAACCATAATGGCCTCTCCCCCACAAGATTTATGGTGAATTATTGTTTTATGTTGGGGAATTTGCACACTATAAAAAGAGGAATAACTCTAAATTAAATCGATACATTTCAACTTTAATATGTTTAATTGTAATATTGATTATTTAATACTTGGAAAGTCCAGAGATTGATAAGAACTTAATTACAAATTGGCTTTATCTATGAGTTGGAGAAATGATCGTCAATTCTACACGTGAAGTACCAGCATATTGAGTTTATTTACGTACAATCCCTCATAATTTCAGATGCTTTGAAGAGTTGTAGACAACCTTATCTTTGAGGGATGAACATGGAATTATCTAGAAATATGTCCATCATAGTGTGCAATTCCCCTCCCAGGTTTAAATACAATGTGTCATTTTTCAATTGTAAGAACTACTTTCTCGCATGCTATGGATTCTGTAAAATTATGTTTCGTGAAATAAACTTTGTAAAATGTCAACGATGTTTTCCTTCCACGACAAAGAACTGCACATTTATTAATCACACAACGCGAAGTACGAAGTATGGCTTGTAAGCCCGCATCGGCTTACATAAGCCCGCACCCGCACTGGCTTACAGCGTACATGTACAATATCAGTCATTTTCTCATTCCTTTTTATGTGTTGTGCTTTTAAAATGTTTCAAAATTGTGTTTTCCTTGTTACATGTAGATGGTCATTTTGGTATGGCATGGTAGTTTTAAATTCTCCCTCTTTTCTCGTCTAATACAGTGTGTGTTCCGCTGTGAATACTGCAATGTCGTCTTGTTGGAGATTCCTCTATATGTAACGGTACATTCAGTTACGTCTTTTACATTTCAGTTTTAGAAGAATATTTATTTACTACTTTAGTGTAAACATGCTTCCATCTTCCTATTCATCGTTTGCCGTTTGAAAAGTTTCGAGTTCTCCTCCGTGATCACGCTGAGAATTCCCATATACACACTAAAATTTACCTGAGCGCATCTGCGACAGAGCGCCGTGACGATGGAAAGATGAGTAAATGTTTATTTATACATATTAACACGCATGTATCTGTACATAATTTAATTGTTCAATACTACGTCTAAGTTAAGAGGTGGGGCATTAAGGTTTCGAACAGTAAATGCATTTTTAGATTTCAAACACGAACATGTATGTTATAAAGCGATTTAGACCTGAAATGAAAATCATATAAAGCGCTTTTGACTTATGACCAGTTTGATACTTTGATATGTAAATTATGAAAGTCAAAATCTATGTTGAAAAATCAAACTCGAAGAATTGGTCCCCCGCTTTTGGGTGTTTGTCTTTAAAGAAATGCTTACAGACACCCCCCCCCCCCCCCATTCTTAAGTTTTCATAATATATTCTTATGTATAATCAAAATTCTAAATATGAAAGATTAAACTCCAAGAAAAAGGTCAAAGGGTTCAAGCTTTTGTTCTGTTATCAAGGGGCAGGGCTTATGAAAAGGTATGCACATGAAATATTAACGTCCTATCATTTAAATTACCATCCAAAACTTATGGTCGAGGTTAACTATGGGTCTAACTCCAAGGATGAGGTCACAAGGTCAGAATGTTGTTACCAACAGAAAGGTCTTATCACAAGAGATACACGTGCGAAATTTAAAAGCCCAATCACTTTCCGTTCAAGAAGTTTTGGTCAAGATTAAAGTTTTTGAAAAGTACGTCAAACTCCAAGGTCAAAAATTTTGGTATCCATGGAAAGATCTTTTCACAAGGAATACACATGTGAAATATCAAAGCCCTATCACTTCCCATTAAAACGTTATGGAGAAGGTCAAAGCTTTTTTAGAAGTAGGTCGAACCAAAAGGTCAAGGTCACAATGTCAAAAATATTGGTATCCATGGAAAGGTCTTGTCACAAGGAATACACATGTGAAATATAAAAGCCCTATCACTTGCCATTGAAAAATTATGGACAAGGTTAAAGTTTTTGAAAAATAGGTCAAACTCCAAGGTCAAGGTCACAATGTCAAAAATATTGGTATTCATGGAAAGGTCTTGTCACAAGAAATACACATGTGAAATATAAAAGCCCTATCACTTGCCATTGAAAAATTATGGACAAGGTTAAAGTTTTTGAAAAATAGGTCAAACTCCAGTGTCACGGTCACAAGGTCAAACATTTTGGTATCCATGGAAAGGTCTTGTCACAAGAAATACACATGTGAAATATGAAAGTCCTATCACTTACCATTCAAAAGTTATGGCCAATGTTAAAGTTTTTCAAAAGTAGGTCAAACTCCAAGGTCAAAATCACAAGGTAAAACATTTTGGTATCCATGGAAAGATCTTGTCACAAGGAATACACATGTGAAATATAAAAGCCCTATCACTTGCCATTGAAAAATTATGGACAAGGTTAAAGTTTTTGAAAAATAGGTCAAACTCCAAGGTCAAGGTCACAAGGTCAAACATTTTGGTATCCATGGAAAGGTCTTGTCACAAGAAATACACATAAGAAATATGAAAGTCATATCACTTTCCATTCAAAAGTTATGGCCAATGTTAAAGTTTTTCAAAAGTAGGTCAAACTCCAAGGTCAAAATCACAAGGTAAAACATTTTGGTATCCAAGGAAAGGTCTTATCGCAAGGAATGCACTTGTGAAATATGGAATCCCTATCACTTGCCATTGAAAAGTTATGGACAAGGTTAAAGTTTTTGAAAAATAGGTCAAACTCGAAGGTCAAGGTCACAAGGTCAAAAATTTTGGTATCCGTGGAAATGTCTTGTCACAAGAAATTCACATGTGAAATATGAAGGCCCTATCATCTACCAATCAAAAGTTAAGGCCAAGGTTAAAGTTTTTCAAAAGTAGGTCAAACTCCAAGGTCAAGGTCACAAGGTCAACAATTTTGGTATCCATGGAAAGGTCTTATCACGAGGAATACACATGTGAAATATGAAAGCCCTATCACTTGCCATTGAAAAATTATGGACAAGGTTAAAGTTTTTGAAAAGTAGGTCAAACTCCAAGGTCAAAAATTTTGGTATGCATGGAAAGGTCTTATCACAAAGAATACACGTGAAATATGAAAGCCCTATCACTTGCCATTGAAAAGTTATGGACAAGGTTACAGTATTTCTGACTGACGGACAGACAGATGGACAGACGGGCGGACAGACAGACAGACAGATGGGACGATTTTAATGTCCCATCGGGGGACAAAAAGAGGTTTATCGTTCAGCTAAATATTGTCTGTATGAGTTATGCTAAATGGATATCATGATTAGCAACGAGACATTTGGTTATTGAGAGATAAAATCATTAAGAATCATGTAAATAAAGTAACTGAAATAAAACATATGTTTGTCCATCAGTCGATGCAATTTCACTTGTTGTTTTATGTGTTGATTTTTCTTTTTATATTAGCTTTAATTTGAGTAGAAACCTCGATTTTTAATGTGATATGAGACGGGCGGACAGGCGTCAAAATGGTTTTTATTCAATGATTCAAATATGAAAAGTGTCAGTGCAATGAAACTTCATACTCACCAAGAATGACTCCTTGTTATTTTGGGGTCAAAAAGTCTAGGTCATAGGACATATGTCATCGGATTACTAGTATATTAGAGCGCTATTACACCTACGATGATGAAACGTGCCAGCGATGGTTCCCATGGGTCATGGATGACCTTTAGTGATTTTTGGGGTCAAAGGTCGAAGTCAAGGTCATAGGACTCTGATTATTGAATATGGGTTCCGGATTATATTTAAGCATGTATTTCACCTATCACCATTAAACTTGCCAGAAACAATTTCATTGCGTCAAGGATGAAACCTTTTGATTTTGCGATCAAAGGTCAAGGCCATAGGTCTCTGATATTTGAAATTGGTTTCCTGATCAATTAAGAACGTGTATTGCACCTATTTTCATGACATTTATCAGAAATTTTTCCAGTGATTGAAGAATGACATCTATTGATTTTGGGTTCTAAAGGTCAAACGTCAAGTTCAAATGACTCTGATAGTCGTTTCTAGATAATGAAAGAGCATGAACTGCGCCTATCATCATAAAAAAATTACCAGAAATGTTTCCCCTAGGTTGAGGTTTATTCACAGCCAATTGTGCCTCGCTTGAAATTTACGTGAAATTTATATAACATTTACATAAAATTTCATATAAAATTTACGTGAAACAAGCAAGCTAAAACATGTAATTTACATGAAGTTTTGAGAATGAAATTTATGTGAAGTTCCTGATACGAATTTCAAGTAAATTGAATTTCGCATGAATATCACAAAGAAAAATTCATGTGAAATTTATGTGAAGTATTTTTATATGAAACTCATGTGAAATATTTTTCACATCAATCTTGGGTGAAATTTTACATGAATTTCACATAAAGAAAAGGGAATGATATCCAGCATGACCATCCTGTATTCACCCAGCGAAACAAACCCACAAGAAAGTGACAAAGTTTCATGTGAAATTTACATGATGCTCATTTCATATGAATTTCATGTGAGGCTCAATAGGCTGTTATGTGTATATCTTATGGTTTTGGAATGAAAAGGTCAAAGGTCAAGGTCGAAGCCACCATCGAATTTTTTATTTTACCTCCTTTTGAAAAAAAAACTTTAAAATTGAACGGTCGTCTTTGGTTCTAATTTCACGACCTTCATCTTGAAGTTAATCAAGACTTAATACTTAATGAAGAATTATGTAAATTGATTGATAGTCAAAATTTCCGGAAAATTCATTCAAGATAAGCTTCCTATACTTGAAGTCTATCTCTTTATATGCGCTCATGTTATTTTGTGCATTCTGTTAGTATCCGAAATTCTTATTTGCAGCAATAGAATCTATAGTCCAAATGAAGAAGCATGCTAAGCAAATTCTAAGAAAAGAAAGGTTAACACGAAGAAATGTATAAAGTTATCTTTCTTAGTGTTTGAAAGTTTAACGAAATCAGCATTTCTTTAGCTTCTTACTCTGGACAAAAGTATGGAAGCCCGTAAGTGACAGGTATGAATTATAATTTATCTGGCGGCCGCCACTTAATTATCTGCCGGCCGCCACTTAATTTATGTGGGGCCGCCACATAATTATCTGGCGGCCGCCACTTAATTATCTGGCGGCCACCACTTATTAATCTGGCGGCCGCCACATAATTTATCTGGCGGCCGCCGGATAATTATCTGGCGGCAACCACATAATTTACAATAAATCGAAACAAAATCAATTCATAACATGTTGTTTCTGTTCTGGGGTGCTAAATTCATCCTCTCTGTTAATTTTTTTTATGACAGATGCAAAATAACCAGATGAAATGTAACAAAAGATTTATCTGGCGGCCGCCAGATAATTATGAGGCGGCCGCCAGATAGATTAAGTCGCGGCCGCCAGATATTTATGTGGATATTATCTGGCGGCCGCCACTTAATTTAATTGGTGGTCACCACTTTATCTGGCGGTCGCCACATAATTATCTAGCGGCCGCCACTTAATTATCTTGCGGCCGCCACATTTTTATGTGGCGGCCGCCAGATAATTATGTGGCGGCCGCCAGATAAATTAAGTGGCGGCCGCCATATAAATTATGTGGCGGCCACCAGATAGATTATAATTCATGTCACCTACGGGCTTCCGTACAAAAGTATGACAATTTATAAATTTCAGTTTGCTTAATTGTTCAAGCACCACGGTAAAGGAGTCATTACATCTAAAAAAAAGAAAGAGTCATGACTGCTGCTTTAAATTTTTTCCATTGATAATTTTATTGAAAAACAAGCCCAACTTTGGTATCCTTCTTGTATTTCATATACATGTATAAACTGTCTAAAAGGAACTTGTTCAAAATCCAACGGGTAAAACAACGTTACAGAAGGTTAAAGGTATAATTTTTCAATCTTAAATGAATTGTGAATCGTTCTGATTAAATGCAACTACAATGCATTGTCCACTTAGCGCGCCTAGCTACTCTCAAAGAAAAACACCACACTTTTGTTAGACTATTTATTGCTATGGTGGCATATTTCTGCCATCCACTTGTAAGATAATTATGTCGACTTAGTAATGATTAAGCCGACTTGTAAGATCTTTAAGTCGACATATAAGAAAAAATAAGTCGACTTAAATTATCTTGGTATCTAGCTTATAGGTCGTGTTACTGCCCACTCATGACATACACTTGTAAGATAAGATATCTGACAAGTCGACTTTAATATCTGACAAGTCGATTTAAATATCTGACAAGTCGACTTAAATATCTTACAAGTCGATTTATTTATCTAACAGGTCGACTTAATTATCTTACAAGTCGACATATTTATCTTACAAGTCGACTTAAGTATCTTACAAGTCGACATATTTATCTTACAAGTCGATTTAAGTATCTTACAAGTCGACATATTTACCTTACAAGTCGACTTAAGTATCTTACAAGTCGACTTATTTATCTTACAAGTCGACTTATTTGTTTTGTAGTTGATCGGGCACGTGTTCGCTGAAACGGGACACTGAAACCGGGAACGGGTAAGATAAATAAGTCGACTTGAAAGATACTTAAGTCGACTTGTAAGATAAATATGTCGGCTTGTAAGATGAATAGGTCGACTTGTAAGATAAGTAGGTCGACTTGAAAGATAAATATGTCGACTTGTAAGATAAATAAGTCGACTTGTAAGATAGATATGTCGACTTGTAAGATAAATATGTCGACCTGTAAGATAATTAAGTCGACTTGTAAGATAAATAAGTCGGCTTGTAAGATATTTAAGTCGACTTGTCAGATATTTTATCTTACAAGTGTATGTCATGAGTGGGCAGTAACACGACCTATAAGCTAGATAACAAGATGATTTAAGTCGACTTATTTTTTCTTATATGTCGACTTAAAGATCTTACAAGTCGACTTAATCTTTATTAAGTAGACATAATTATCTTACAAGTAGATGGCAGAAATATTTCACCATATATTGCTTTATTGGGATGTCGCTTTATTCTTTTTCCGCGCGCCGCTTTATTCAACTTATGTTTAAAAAAGTCTAAAAACGCTAAAATTGACAAGTAAAAATTAGACAAAATACTAAAGCATTACGCTTTTATATTATTACAATAAAACTAATTCATTACAATGAATAGGGCCCTTTCCGTGGTGAGAAAATGACAAATTATTACGTTTTTATTTCAGTCATTAAATGTTTTTGATGAATTAATCCTCACGATGATTAAATTATCTCGAACTAAGGTATTGTATGAAGTATCAACAAGTATGGCTAATATAATAATTGATTCAATTACGACAGATTATTTCTTCAAAACCAAGAAAAATGAAAATTTTCGTATCAGATCGCTGAGAAAATTAACATATCGAATGACTTTATCAAACCAAGGCGCTTGATGTGAATTACTAGCGTGGTGATGAATGTTTCTTATATTGTTCGATGTACACATATTATATTTCCTCAATTGAGGACGGATAACACATAAACTTGCAGGAGTTGTACACGCTTGTTATACTTGAAATCGGAATTGAGTATAAAAAACGCTACCGAAATAGAATAAAAGCATAACGATCAGAAACATATTATTCGTTCCGGATTGAAACAATCCTTTAAGGAAAATTGCTTATAAAAATACTCACACAAACATGATTTTTTTTTTTCAAATCGAAAATATCCAGAAGCTATATCAAATCAAACTAAATATCCGTTAATTATGTTGAACACCATTAAAATCAGGAGAAACAATTATTTTTCTACATATGTAGTCAGAATCATCCAACTCACTCGAAGAAAGTTTTTTCTTCTTCTTTCTTTCCCAATTCAGCCATATTGATAATTTGTTTCTGTGCTATCTTTACTTACGGTAGGGTACCTTTTAGAAAAAGTCCCAGGAGTAAAACAGAATATTTAATTACTCTGACCTTACTCGAATATATGCTCAATTGCTCATCGAAACATAATGCCAAGTACGCTTAACGAACTAAACATGAGCATTAATCTTCTTGGATTTTTTCAAACTCATATTGTCTCTGCACGCCTATGTTTTCTCTCATCTTAGATGACAAGGCTCTGTAAACATAATGCGAGAAACATGTCTCAATTGTTTACTTTTCAAAGAAATGTCAGTAGAAATCATTTAGACATAGGACAAATGATGATAATTAGACATTTCAGAAACTTCCATTAAATTTCCAATAGTGATCTTGATATAGAAGTCTTAAATATGAATAGCTTTCTCTATCATTTCAATATAGATAATGTAAAAAATAAATCACGGCCTCCGTGAAGATTGATAAGAAATATGTATAATTTTATTTCAACCACAAAAAAAAAATAATAACATACGGTACTTACGTGATCAAAACAGTGGCAACAACATTGAAACCGGCCATGACAAAGAAGACGAAGCCTTTATATATCGGCACAGTGGCCGAGTACACAGCCCCGGCCATGGCCGACCCACACATGCTGCAGATATTCTCGAAGACCGCTATGGCGCCGAATATAGAATCTGTGAACCAAAAGGAAACTGATTTCATAATACAACCCCGGCCATCACTGACCCACACATGGTGCAGCTGTTCTCAAAGACCGCTTTGCCAACGAAAACAGAACATCTTAGCACCATCCCTCCAATGCTATTTTGAACATAAGTTTTATTTGGATATGCTACTGAATCGACCCATAGGAAATTCGGAGCCGCATACTCTGCTGGAAGCATCACTGATGAGAATTTGATATTCGACACACGTGTCTGGTGCAGAAAAAAATAGATTGAAATTTTCTTCAAGAAGGTGTAGAGTTGGAACACTTTCGTATCATTGTAAACATAAAACGCTCACACAAAGTTTAATCATTATTCTAATGCAATGTCGTTATAACGTCGAATTTCATTGGTTGTTTGCTCCTTAGTTACGACAGTAAAACGAGAACATACTAGGCTTTGACGTTGCTAACGTCACATTTCGCCTTATTTTCACAAAATGTTACTTGTTGGCACGCTTCAATTTTGCATTTACAATAACATCATCAAAAGATCAAAACTCACTTACATTAGATCAACAAAGCAAACAAGTTTAATCTAAAGCAGACAAGGACAGAGTCCCGAGTTCAGAATTATATATTACCTTGTTTATCCTCCGGTGTTAATATCGACATGGTTGATCTTAGAATCGGCACACATGCAAACTTCAACGCGTAGAATGCAGCAGCTAGAATAAGGTATGACTTCATATCATAACAATGTAGATATTGATCCACTGGTCATTTTCTTTCATTTCATTTCATTCATTTTTCTATTGTCTATTCTATTTTTTTTTTTTTAATGTAATAAAAATTTGACAATCTTTTATTTATTTATTTATATGACAATTGATGTTAAATATGTTCACAAAGCGACAGTATTGAGAATATGAGTAAAATAATTGTATTTTATTTCTATTCTGCTAAAAAATAAGTCTATTTGTGTCATCATTTTACATTGAGATGGCTTTGATTCACACCTATTGCGCATCATTCGATACCGTTTGGTAGCCGGACAAATGGAAGGGTTGCGCATACATAATCCCAATGACTACACCATTTGCTAATTGCGCGACAGATGGTCGTCCGAAGTCGGCTACGCCCCCCCCCAAAGTCGGCTACGCCCCCCCCCCCCCCCCCCCCCCCCCCCCCCATTCATCTGATTGCTTTAAGTGAAGTCTTTTGTACTTAGTTTATTGATGTCGTCATTGGTGTTTCGTCTTCCTTGTCCCTTCAATGGCGTCTCTTGTGCTTGTCGACCCTGTGTATCGGGTTTCTTTTCTGTTTTGGCTGCTACAACCTAATAATCTTGCTGAGATCCCTCCCTTCTTCTAGCCAGTTTCTATCGATTCTTTATAGTGTTGTAACGATTATCGCCGACATCGGCGACATCGTCGCTAATACCCTTCGATTTCGATTAATCGATTGTGTTTTCAAGAATCGATTATAATCGGAAATATACAACGTACAAAAGAATGACATAGTTCTCGGTTGAATACGCGTTTAACACGTACAAATAAAACGAAAGTAGATCGACGATCGTTTCCACGAGTTAAAGTTACGATCGTAGCGTAAATAATTCGAAAAGGATACACTTTCTAAGGCATACAATGGGTGAAATTAGGATTCTTATTGAATTTAATAGTAATAGAAAACTTTAACGTCAAATCCGATACGTCAATATCTACTCGTCTAAAAGTAGGGGAAAAACTTTTTACGCCGAACTCCAGAGCTTTGTCAGAAGGACAAGACCAGCCTAAACTCCATGAAGATATTGTTTGATACCTCATTGAATGAGCAAAAACCTTGTTCTTGGGTCGAATGGAGACCCCCCCCCCCCCCCACCAAAAAAAAATAAATTATGCATCTGCCGTGTAAAGTTGCCGACTATATTAGTATTACAATCACATATTTGTTTTGGCTCCCTTACTGCTGTGATCTTGACAAAATATTTCATTTACTAGATAGGATTCTATCATTCTGTGGTTGGAGTTCTTTCTAGACATTTTACTATGTATATTAGCATATGCTTTAGTGAAGTTTTATCATTGCTTGTCATATTCTTTTTTGTAAAAGCAAGGAAAATTTATTTCCGATTAAATCGAAATAATCGATTAAAATCCTCTCCGATTATAAACCGATAATCGATTATGAAATTTGTCCGATTATACAACACTAATTCTTTATCAATAAATTCCAACTATTGAATGGTGGATTTAGAATTTTACTAATCTGACCAGGTAGGTAAAACATATCTCCATTCGAATCCGTCCGTTATTTGTTAAAACATTACCCTTCAGAGAACAAAGAAGAATTTGCAAAATATTTATATTTTTTAGATTTCCCTAACACCGAAACACAGAGAACACATACTCAGCAAGAAAGGTGAAAGGGACAAGGAACATCAAATACAGCATCCAAACACCGAAACACAGAGTACACATACACAGCAAGAGAGGTAAAAGGGACAAGGAACATCAAATACAGCATCCAAACACCAAAACACAGAGAACACATACTCAGCAAGAGAGGTAAAAGGGACAAGGAACATCAAATACAGCATCCAAACACCGAAACACAGAGAACACATACACAGCAAGAGAGGTAAAAGGGACAAGGAACATCAAATACAGCATCCAAACACCGAAACACAGAGAACACATACTCAGCAAGAGAGGTAAAAGGGACAAGGAACATCAAATACAGCATCCATACACCAAACACAGAAAGTACAGTAATTATTTTTTTCTTATACTTCAAGTATCAGATAAATGCATGACAGTGCAATTCTATATCTAGATATATTCATCATGGAATAATGGTACACAAACAGGGAAATGTCCTATATGAAAGCAGAAATTACTTATAGGTAGCATTTCTAAAGTATATCGTAGCTATCAGCAGCCACATTTGGCAACCATTAGTCACTAGTGGTGTACTTTTAACCAATTTTCGTCCACAGATTCAGCAATGACATTTCTTGCCATTTGCCAACATTGATAACCAAAAGTACTTGGTGCTTTGTCTGCTGGTCTTATTGACCCGGGTGTTTCTTGGAGAGATTTCTTTGCATAAGAGTATATATTTTTTTGTAAATTCAGAATGTCTTAACTAGTTGATTTGATCGCCGATATTTTCTTCATAGAAAGGATACATACCTATATACAATGTTTCCTTGGTCTTTGCAAATCCCAACACTACATATTGGGCGAATCCAAATAAGCAAGATAAAGCGGCCGTGGTTTGGTCTCTGATATCACACATTTGAAAATTCTTATAAAAGCAACTGTTATCAACTGCTGAGCGGAACCCTTAACTGCGGAGTAAAAACTGATATCTTCAGCATTGAAGCAGATTGGATAGCTCAGAGTGTAATATAACTCAACTGTAGTCCCTCCTAATAGTGGTATCCATATTGTTACTAAGGATGTGAGGCAGAGAAGGTATTTCAGACGCAGAGATCCTCCAATTTCTGATTTTTTCACAAAAAGACGAAATAAGTCCTTCCATTGTGTTAACATGTTTGAATGTTTTGCCGCGTCTTTCCTTTGAACGGTCTCAGGAAGAAACATTGTCGTGAACAACGCAAGGAAAATAGCACCAGTTGAAATGAGCGACGGATAAAAGAATCCGTTAAAATACTTTATTAGCACCCCGCTTGTAAGCGAACCAGAATAAAATCCAAAGTTCAATACTAATTCATAAATTGCTATAGCAACCGATCTATATTTCCCAGTTGCTGTGAGATCAGCTACGTATGCAAATGATACAGCCAAAATAGTTATCCAGCTTCCGGAGCATCCTTCCACGAACCCAACAAATACAAAATAATAAATGTTGAAGCTATAGTAAATGAAAAACGCAATCCGGACTCAATGCAAACTCCCATTAACGACAAAAATAGAAGTCGTTTCCTCCCATACCTGTCACTTAGGGATCCATATAACGATGTGGCAACCAAACAGGTGATTCCCCTAGCCACTGTGTAGTATATAGACCACTGTGATACCTTTTCTTGTACGACATCAGCTATATGCTTATCCTGAGCTGTAATATTTTTGAAATCACATCCAACGTTGTCAGTAGAGTTCAAGGTCACATTGGGGAAGTAAAGGTCTTTCATGGCTATAGGTGACGTAATATGCCACCGCATTGGAGAAACCATTCAGCACATTGACTATACTCAATATAACGAAACCGAGCCACATACTGTTTTTTTTTTTCTTCTAAAAAGTTGTCACGAATAGCATATATTTCACGATATAATGACTAAAATAAAAGTTCTGTTCATTTGATGTATATCCCCGTATCTTGTAGAATTTTTTTCAACTCAGATCCGTTGTAAAGGTCTAGTTTAACGAAACCGAGCCACATACTGTTTTTTTTTTTTTCTTCTAAAAAGTTGTCACGAATAGCATATATTTCACGATATAATGACTAAAATAAAAGTTCTGTTCATTTGATGTATATCCCCGTATCTTGTAGAATTTTTTTCAACTCAGATCCGTTGTAAAGGTCTAGTTTAACGAAACCGAGCCACATACTGTTTTTTTTTTCTTCTAAAAAGTTGTCACGAATAGCATATATTTCACGATATAATGACTAAAATAAAAGTTCTGTTCATTTGATGTATATCCCCGTATCTTGTAGAATTTTTTTCAACTCAGATCCGTTGTAAAGGTCTAGTTTAACGAAACCGAGCCACATACTGTTTTTTTTTTCTTCTAAAAAGTTGTCACGAATAGCATGTATTTCACGATATAATGACTAAAATAAAAGTTCTGTTCATTTGATGTATATCCCCGTATCTTGTAGAATTTTTTTCAACTCAGATCCGTTGTAAAGGTCTAGTTTAACGAAACCGAGCCACATACTGTTTTTTTTTTCTTCTTCTAAAAAGTTGTCACGAATAGCATGTATTTCACGATATAATGACTAAAATAAAAGTTCTGTTCATTTGATGTATATCCCCGTATCTTGTAGAATTTTTTTCAACTCAGATCCGTTGTAAAGGTCTAGTTTTCTAGCTATTAATTCATGTGCTGTTTTGCTCGAAATGTTTCCTCTCTGTAAAAATATTAACGAATGCTTGAACTCTTAAACAACAAATCTTTATTATCAGTCAAACAAAGTCTTTGTACTCAAGAGTTTAACATTAAAAAAGAGTATTGTACGGAAGCCCGTAGGTTACAGGTATGAATTAAAATTTATCTGGCGGCCGCCACATAATTTATCTGGCGGCCGCCATATAACTAAGTGGCGGCCGCCAGATAATTATGTGGCGGCCGCCAGATATATTAAGTGGCGGCCGCCAGATATATTAAGTGGCGACCGCCAGTTAATTATGTGGCGGCCGCCAGATATTTATGTGGCGGCCGCCACTTAAATATCTGGCGGCCGCCAGATTAATCTTTTGTTACATTTGATATGCTTAGTTTGCATATATCATACCAAATAGATTAAAAGAGAAGATGAATTCAGCACCCTAGAACAGAAAGAACATGTTATGCATTGATTTTGTTTTGATTTATTGTAAATTATGTGATGACCGCCACTGAAATTATCTGGCGGCCGCCACTTAATTTATCTGGCGGCCGCCAGATAAATCATAATTCATATCTGTCACCTACGGGTTTCCGTAGTATTGCTTCCGAAGATATCACAATATCTAAAGAAAGCATATCGACCAGCTCTGCTAACAGAGGTAATCTTTCCACCCAAATTCTGGACGAACGTTCGGTGCATCAGACAAGCTTTCTTCGGGTAATGAATCCTCATCAGTGAAAGGAGGGATCTCCGGCAGGACTCGGTTACAGCAATAACTGCAAAACACCGAAACACCCAATTACGAAAACACAGAGGACCAGCACAACAAGAGAAACAATAGAGACAAGAGCATAAAACACTAAACATTTCAGACGACATCAAAACATGTATGTATAGAATACCACACACAAACCAATGGACAACCGATGTTAGTATAAATTGTGTAATTATCCTTATTACGTGCGAACAACCCTTCTTCATGAGGCTTAAATAACAAACAGATGAATATGTAAATGGCTATCAAAGCACGCAGTCCGTGTTCGCCAACTGCGGCGAG
Organism: Pinctada imbricata; assembly: GCA_033119305.1. Taxonomy (NCBI): domain Eukaryota; kingdom Metazoa; phylum Mollusca; class Bivalvia; order Pterioida; family Pteriidae; genus Pinctada; species Pinctada imbricata. The sequence continues at coordinate 62,068,505 of VSWD01000006.1, read as the reverse complement.
CTAATGCATACACTGACTCTAACCGACGTTCTGAGAGGACAGGTGGTCTGGTCACTGTCATTTTGAGTAAAAAGGATGTATACAATTCATTTCACTGGAAGGAAGGAGATCAACTTTACTAGTTATCCAGTTACAGCAGTCTCTGATGAGAATTTAATATTAGAAACACGTGTCTGGTGCAGAAAAATTGGTTTGAAATTTTCATCATGAAGGTATAGAGTTGGAACACTTGTGTATTATTCTCATACCGTCGTATATTTTGTTTTACTATCAAATATCTTGATATCTAGTGAAGCAAGTGGGAAGCAATATTGAACGAGAACATAACTAAATCATACAATACCTTGTATAAACAGTTATCATTCAATTGAATATGTGCACAATATGATAACTAACGCAGGTTTGATAGCTTTATCATTGTTTCTGTTATATATTTAATACATGTAAGGCATTTACTGTTCCATTTGTGTGTATTCTTAAGATATCGAGGATAACGCAGCTATCTTTTTCAAAAGTACTTTTTTCTCATCTATCACAATTTACCCATTTGAAATATATATCGATACTTATATATCGATACATAATATTTAACAATATTTAAAAAGAATTTGAGTTGCTTTATTACATTTATATTTCCATCTTTTGCTACATCGTCAAAGTAAACTGGAAATCACCTCCTGTATTTTATTGGAAAAGCTTGTTTGAAAATATTGAAATGCTGTGCTTTTAATTAGGTTTCAACATAAATGGACAATATTGAAATGCTGTGCTTCTTATTAGGTTTTCAACATGAAATGCTGTTCTTCTAATTAGCTTTTGTGCTTCGAATTAGGTTTCAACATAAATGGACAATATTGAAATGCTGTGCTTCTAATTAGGCTTTCAACATGAAATGCTGTGCTTCTAATTAGCTTTTGTGCTTCGAATTAGGTTTCAACATAAATGGACAATATTGAAATGCTGTGCTTCTAATTAGCTTTTGTGCTTCTAATTAGATTTTCAACATAAATGGACAATATTGATATGCTGTGCTTATTAGGTTTTCAATATAAATGGACAGTAATGAAATATTGTACTTCTAATTAGGTTTTCAGTATAAATGGATAATATATCTTACAAGCCATTAGAGTTTCACTTACTAAAATGCATAAAATATGAGATTTATTTAACTCTTGACAGGGTTTGTCTAAAATTACATAATCATTCATAAACATATAAATTAATACAAGTAATTGTGCATGAATCCTCATACATTTTACACGTTTTGACGGTCAAGTTCAAGTCCAAGGTCAATATCAGTGACGTGTATGGGGAAACGACTTTTCAAAGAAATTCCGTGGAATAATTCTTATGCTTAATTTACATATCTAGTTTCATTTTCAATTTTTTGCAACCTTAAGAGTAGCAATAATAATTTCATTTGCAATTCTAAATTGAGCTTATAAATTACGCCTTCATGCATGTTTCAAATACTTCCAAACATCTAGTAAAAAGACATTCATAAACAACTACAATAAATAAAATTGTTTCATCAAAGATAAATTCAGAACACAGTGCAACAGAACGGAAAGTCACCGGATCTGTTTACCTAGACACTTTCCTTTTTCTTGCACATTTCAGTATTCAGAAGTACCAACATATTAACTTAACCGTTGTCATATTTTTTTTTTTTTTTTTTTTTTTTTTTTTTTTTTTTTTTGCAGTTGAAATAAGACTATTTTCTGATTTTATTACAAATGATATGTCTTGCCGTTTGGTAGTAAGTAATGGGGATCATATACAATGTCCTTGTTTCTCGATGGTGTCTTGATCGTAGATTTCCTTGTAACATGACTTTCTGACTGCGTTGATACATTATTTTACCCTCTTAAACCAACTGCATTCAGTAATATTTTCCATCGCAGAAGAATCCCCATGTTAAGCGCCCGTTAGGCAAAGGGATTTATAAACTATAATTCTGGTTGCCTATTATGACGTCACGTTTCAGTTTTGAACGTTCAGAGAATTTACCAACGTTCCGATACTTTTGACGTCATTACATTCGATATGCTCATTATTAATGCCTGATTATCTCGGTATCTGATATTTAGCACAAATGGAAATGATTCGCGATTCACGGAATATGCACGTGACCAATCAGAATTCTACTACCATGAACACCCAAACTAAGACAGTCATTTCTTAATTATTTGTCCAGAGATTTACTCTCTGATAGCAGAATTGTCTTCTCCTTGAAGAAATTGCTAAGTTTTAAGTGTTTTTTTTTTCAGTATGTATTTGTGACACATTGCTGTTAACAGATTCATTCCATAAATCTAGTATATATGTAAACACATCATTGTATAATCCATAAACTTCAGTATATATAATAATTGTTTATCTTTGTTTACTATTTACTATGTCCTATTTATCATTATCAACAAGGCAGAATCAGCCTTTGAAGTGAGATACACATCCTGTTATTTACTATACCAGATCAAGATGAATATGTTTTAAGACTTCAAAGAGAACCGAAGAGTGTTCATGTTTTCTTAAAGTTCTTGTTATTTATTGTGAAATGACAGTTGATGTGAACTTTTCAAATCGTTTCACATTTTTCACCTCATAATTTATGATAATGATTTTTTTTATGTCTATAAGGCACAATTTTCATTCTTTCACTGTTAAAATAATCTAAATTCTAATCTGCAATAGACATAGTCCTTAAGTTTGAGCGTGTGATCACACAAAGGATTGATTATCAGGTATCTTTTTTTTTTCTTTTGTTCAATGGATTGAAATGGATGTTTATATCAAACGTATTATTATTTGCCTTTTCCTATTTCTCACTTCCAGTAGAACAGTAAATTGTGATCAATAAGACAAATAAAAGTTTTATGAAAGTATTTAAATGCTACGCAGAACGGTCTAGACGGTTTTTCTACTGAATTTTATAAATTTTTTGGACGGATATATACTCTTTGAACATGTCTTTTAATCAATGAAAGCTGTCAGTGTCCCAGCGACAAGGAATAATCAAATGTATTTCCAAAGAAGAAAATCAAAATTCTAGTTCTATATTAAAAATTGGCGCCCGATCACGTAACTTCCGGTAGACTACAAAATTGCAGCAGGATGTATTTCTTCTAGAATAAAATCACAAATTGGTACTGTCATTTCTGAAACTCAAACCGATTTTCTTTGAAAAGGTAGTTACATAGGAGAATGTATACGTACTATTAATGATATAATTTTTAAAAACATAATATTTCAGAAATCTTACTCATGCTAGACTTTGAAAAAGCTTTTGATTCGGTTGATCGGTGATCGATGTACCCTTTTTTGTGTTAAGTGTAGTTTGATTAAAGTGATCATGTTGATATCTTGTGATGCAGTTGAAAAAAATATTAAAATGAAAAAAAATATAATTCATCTTAATGAATTACTTCGAAATAGAAATGTTAGTTTACGTTTTAGATTACAATACAATGTCTTTGTGCATTTCTTTACTTATAATTCATGTCTCATTTTCAGTGATACATTTAACATATTACACAGGAACTGCATTAGCTATTTTAATATTTTACCTTTAACAACTGTGTTACACAAAGAGTATGTTGTTTTACAGGAATAGACAAAAATGATATTAAAATCGATGAGGAAATTACTAGTGAGGGATTCATATATGTTAACGCATGTGATTATCATCGCTGAGTTGGGAAATATTACAACATGTACCGACAAATTAAGGTAAATCAGCAGGCCAATTTAGTCTCTTTGCCACCGCTTTTTCATGTTTCAGTCACAGAGCTGAGGTACCATAGCTTAGTCACAAACCCTTTCCTCTGCACAAACCCTTTCCCCCATAAGTCCATGTAGAAATGGTTTGTGACTAAGCTACCATACCTCGCATCTTTGGTTTTATAGTGGCGTTTTGTCTTACTTGTTGGTCGTTTTGATGCAATTTTTGTCGTTATCTACGTCTGTTCCCACTTTTTTCTCTCATCATGTGTGTAGTCCGCTGTGGTCACTGTAACGTTGTCATGTTGGGGATCTCATCCTTATCTTTTATTTCACATTTTCAGACCTCCACATAGATTGTTCTAGACTCATTTTTGATGTCGAAATACCTTTGACACCTATAATTTCGTCAATGTTCTGTTTAACGAACAATGCGTAGAGTTTACGTAAAGAGTTTCTCGTACATATCGCCTGAATTCACATTTCTCTCCAATAATTCAATATAGAATGAATTCGAGCGATGGATCAATGACTTTTTTTTATGAAATTCTAGTATCGTTCTACGTGCAAATACAAGAGTCTTGAATTTCGGCGCATGCCACCCAGAAATGTGTGTAAAACCTGATAAAAGAACAACTTAACCAGGTGGTAAATATGACACAAATTCGGTGAAGTAAGTAATGACATATTTGACGTTACTGACATCCCCCGTGCTGAATTCCGATCTTAACTATGCAAAAAATCATTTCCCAAAACTTGATTTGACAACCGGAATTCAGTCTTGAATAAAAGATAAAGTAATTAATTTTCTTTTCTATACCTTTATCAATGTTTTTTTATATATATTTCATTTTCAATCATTCTACATTTGGTTTTGAGGGAAAGGTAATCTCATATCTGCATATTATATCTGTCACTAGACATTGGCTTTATATACACCTTATGATAAACATAGACCTTATAGATATAACAACATGTTTATTTGGTGCAAAACAACCTCTGTAAACTACATACTAGTACTTGTAATGCTTTATGCATTTTACGGACTTTAGTAAAAATAAGATTGGTGAGATGCACCACATCATGCAGGCTGTTTGGGGGAACGCAACCCGGCTTCCTGGCTATACCATTGAATTTGCACATCTTTCTTTTAAAATCATGATACGCTGTTTGATACTATCACGATGCCCTGTATACATGTAGCAATAATGAGGAAGGGTTCCAACTCCATACCTTCTTGAAGAAAATTTCAAACCAATTCTTATGCAACAGACACGTGTTTCGAATATTAAATTCTCATCATTGATGCTTCCAGCCAAAGTGCTGTTCATAAGTAGTCCAAATTAATTTCACTAGCGCCCTCTTGCAAAACACTTCCTTCTGAAAACACAAAATACATACATGTATGCAGGGAATAAAATACAACTACCGTGTTGTTTAAACGCTAACTTCCCGAATTTATGGTTTAACAGTTAATTATTACTTGCACAAATGACGTAGTCTTGTTTTTCCTTCATTGTTAAGTGTCATGGTAATGAATTATGCGGTCGGAGTGCACTATCTAATGAAGTATAATATTATGTCTGATACATGAGAGCAAAGGTGATCGATCAAAGTGTATTTTAAGATTTCATGAATTCTATTTGAATTTATTTAAAAGTTTGATGAGCTGGGGGAATGTTTGGTTAAATACTACGTTACTCACGACTTTGTTTCAGTTTTGACGTCTGGATGGTGTGACGAAGACATGAGAAGGTTGCAGGGGAGAACGACCTAGAGTATCGCTGCTAAACACGATAAAACAGTGAAACATTGTAAATTAACAATGGGGAATGTGTACATTATTTTTTCACTGATTTTGAACGTTATACACGTTGTGGATTGCAAAGGGTTACGTCTCCATGCCCTTAGTACACGCGCACAAGCTCATCACGACGTGAAAACATTATCAAACGCAACAGATGGAAAAGCTGTAGTTGTGAAGCCAGGATTTCCTCTTTCCTTAAATTTCTGTATACGTAAAAAAGCGACTGTTACTCTAAATAATATGCGATTTTCAAATTTTAATGTGACAACTTTTGTGAATGTTTCCTTGGACCATGGGACGTGGATGGGAACTTATTACGCTCCTCCCCAGTATAACTGGAACCGCTTCTTCGACACGGGGCGATTCCCGAAAAAGTACGAATTCGAATCTGGATGGCACGTGTTAAAGATCGAAGTGATCGATCGAGCGGGAAACAATCCTGGGATTGCCTTAGATACGATTTTGTTTGACGTCATGGACCCATGGATGGACGAGAATATTCTGAAGTGCCATACCATTTGTATTCCAGAAGGAAGTTTTCCTTTTAAGAAACCTCGCTTTACAGAAATTGCGAGTCCAGCGAGAATCGAACAAAGGTCGTTCGAGACAAAGTGCGCTGAGGTTGATAACGTTGACATTCCTATATATCACCCCTTCATAGAGTCTTATATGATATCGGCGTCTATGCCTCAGTACAACTCGTTTTCTAACAGAAGATCAGAGAATCTTACTCACTGCCCACATCTGCCGCCACAGTTATGGCGGTTTGATGACTTCCGGATTAACGCTTCCTCACGTGACATTAGACAAGATGGGAAGGATACTATAATGATGTTCTACAGAAATCCGGAGGGAGAAAATACGTTTCTGCTTATGTTCAGATTCAAATTAGACGGACAGAGCAAAGGAAGCGTGGACTCCAAAATCGGATCATTGTTACATTTACAATTTCGTTCTTTACCAACAAGTATTACAGTGAAAATGAGATATAGGGGTAAGCATGGCAATATGTCCACGGAGGAAATCAAGAAATTTGATTCCAAAAATCTGAACTATATGTGGACCATCCCTGATTTTACATGGACGGAAGATGACTATAATTATATCACATTGACCATTGTTTCGTCGGTAGAGGTGAACTTTTTCGTGGACAACGTACGGTTAGAGAAACGACCTTTTAAGCCTGAGAAACTGGTGACGATTTACCAGAGCGATGACGTACATATAGTTGTTGGATACGTTGAGATGTGGTGGCTTGCACCAGAGAGTATGACGGTCAGACTGAGTAACGGACAGTCACACGAAGGTGTGGCCTACATACAGTTTTATAGACCTATACCCTGGAACAATGGCTACGCTCAAGTGTTTGTGTTGTACCAAGATGGCAATGCTCGGTTGGTACCGATTACTCCAGAAGGCCTCGATTGGATACCATTCGGAACTTCAGTGATTATTGGTCAGCCATACACTGATTCCATTCGTCCGTATGCGTCCATTACTCAACTGGACATAGATCCGGAAAACTGGCAGCTGAAAGTTTACTACAAAGATGGGGGCTCTGTTAACATGAAACTGAACAGTACGTACAGGGAGACGCAGGTTTTTGTATATGATATTAACTTTACTAAAGACATATACACACACCCATTTGCTACTGTGAGGTCTATGTATGTAACAGAGGGTAACACGGATGTCGATAGCGTGAAGATTGACGACAAGACAACGTATCACGTGATGGACCAATGGGCAGCCCTCCCTGGTAGATCGTTTGCTTTCTATAGGAGATGTATATCAACACATTTAACACTCAGTCCTGATATACAGATTGATGTATTGAGATCTCATCCGGCCCCGCCTTTACTTCAGACAATGGGATAAAAATTTTAAGTATGGACTTTCATTAATTTTAATTAGTGTAATTTTAAAGCAAGGTAAAACTTAGGTACAAAAACTGAAACTTGCTTGAAAGGAGGGGATCTCCAACAAGACTTGGCTGTAGCACCTTCCGTAAAACACCCGAGACACTCTAATGATAAAGTATGTGTAAACAGAGAGTAGCTAGACACGCTCAAGAGACGCAAGAGTGACAAGGAACACCCAACATCTCATAAACAAAGTAGTTTGATTTTACATTCAATTTGATTATTTTAAATTCGAATCTCTTAATTGTTTTCTCTTTGCTTTAAAATTTTATTAATTCCAGAGTTCAAATTCCATTGCACCTTTTTCAATCAATTTCAAAATCTTGGCATATTTTATCGTGTTTTGGGGCATATTTTCTTGTGTTTTTGGCATATTTTTCGTGTTTTTGGCATATTTTTCGTGTTTTTGGCAAATTTTGATACTTGTTTAATTCGACTCGCGTCATCAACGATTTACAATTTCTAACTAAGTTGACATGATTTATTTTAATTACATGCTCACTGAATTCCATATTGCCAAAATAAATCATAAACATGTATGTCGACGAACACAAGTTTGTTTTATCATGCATTCATATATAATTTATACATCAGAATATTTACATGTAACAAACTTTTGAAATCCATTCTTTTTTCGTTCCTTCTATTCATTTTTGTCGTTTTCCATTAATGTGCAGGATTTAGATGCAGACTTTGTTTGTCATGGTACAACAGCATTGTTTTATATATAGAATTCATTTGAATGCACTGTTTGTGGAATCATGTACACATTTAGATTATTATAAACTCATATTCATTATAGAAAGGGTTATATGCATGCATGGATTTATACGCATGTATGTCTATGTTTAATGTTAAAAAATCTTATTTTTCTGTGACACAATCCTGACCTAAGAAAGTCAAAAACATAGATTTCTTATATGAGGAACATGTAAAACCCTTAGAAGAATAAAAAACATTTATCTTGCAAGTATGGTGGTAAATCAAATCATAACTAACAAAAATATTCTTTATAATATCACGGAATTTAATGTGGTTGGCGCTATTGATATCTTTGGTGTCCAACAGTATATTACTGGATTGATTTTACTTCAAAAACATCTAATCACGTTTTGTCTAATGTTTTAAAATCCTGGATTTGTATTTTTCGTACTGTAAAGAATATTAAATAATGTTATTATACTTAATTTCTTTGAGCGTAGAAGATTATGGTGCTAAAACGTAATTTAAAGAAGTATGGCAAATATTGACAGATAAATGTATCTAGCGATATTACGCTGGTGTAAATGCTTTTGTTTAATAAAGTGTTTTAAAATGTTGTATATATCATAACCAAATTATGCATTATGTTAGAATTAAAGTTTGAAATTGTTGGGTTATTATATCATTAATTCATGATCTTGGATAGATGCCATATGTACATGCATATATGCATCACGTGCATCACAAAGGCATATAATGAATAACAAAATAGTTATACAAAGGTTTAATGTTATAAAAACTAATTGCATTAAAATCATAGAAGGTACCATTTATCTCGCTTTAGCGCGTGAATTTTAGATGCATGTTTGCTTTTTATGTGTTTCTACGTTGACAGAAAGGGGAAATCAGAACACGTTGTTATGGTGATGAATTTCTCAAATGCACACTAAGACGGACCGATGCAAATATTAAATGTCACTGATCCTAACATAAATCATTTACCTTACCTTTTATCGTGTCTTTATAAAGTTAATTTTGCAATACTTTACATGTTTTATGAAATAACAAACAAAGTATATACAGACCTCTGTGAATTTTGACGCACTTGCCCGGAATATTTTCATAACGTTCATGTATGATAATTTTTGCATTTCTTGGAAATGCATCAAGAAAACACTAAAATTAAATCCACTCGAGGAACAACTCATATTAATGTCAAATCTTTCAATCTTTTTCAATATCTTAGTTTCAAGAATCCCGGAATATATAATTAGACAAAACGCAGGTGTCGATTTGGGGTTCGATATTTTAATAATTTATAGTGATGTAACGATTATTGCCGACAATCGATTGTCGGTCGCTGAATGGCCAGCGATATTACTAATCGATGTTGAAAATCAAACTCGATTGTCGCCGACATCGCCGATTTCCGAATTTTTCGTATTTTTCTGTCCGTTTCGGTATTTTGGTTTTAGAAATCGCGCAATGCGAAAGTCATTGACGGATGCAAGTGCAGGTTACATGACCCGCCCGAGGACAAAAATAACAATAACACCTTCAAAAACTTATATTCCTCCCTGGATTACTTAGATATTGAATTGATATTTTGGTTCAAACACTAAATTTCCTAATTTTCTCTGTTCCGAACCCTATTTAACCCAGGCGTATTCGTGGACTACGTTCTAACTTTATTGCATCAAGTAATTTTTCATATTCTATCAATCGAATTTACTTTAACATTTAGGCAAACATTTATAAATATATAATAGATATTACATAATAAATGAAATGCCATCGGGGGGTAAATCATGGCATATTGTCATATGAAAATCAATTTGTCTCATCAGTGATGTTCATAACCTTGTAGAGGCAATGTAAAGGTGTAAAATAAACACTTTGAGGTGATATACACAAAGTAGAACACTCTTTAATTATTTGGTCCTAATTTCAATTAATTATGGATTGAAAATTAAAAAGATAGGAATATTTCGAATTTTTCGATTATAATCGATTAATAATCGATTATGCCCTTCCGATTATTTCCGATTATCGATTATGATTTAGTCTCCGATTGCCCAACACTAATAATTTATTAGATGTCAACAAGTTCACTAAGATAAAAATGAACAAATTCAAACCAAACTGTCGTTTTTAGATCAGCAAATACTTCTAAACAATACCATTGTCCATTCATCTACAGTACCAACTGAATGCTATTACATGTACATATGAAGGTGAACCACAAACCATTAATCAAATCTTAAATGTATTGGTTTCGTGGTTCCCATCATGATTTTGGAAAGAAAAGTACACATATTCAGAAAGTCTTGATATTCACTCGTCAGTGAATAACATGTATAAATCTCGTTTCGACACCAGAACAAGTAAGACGCAAAAAAAGGACATTGGCGATCTTCTACTTGAACAACTTAAGTACGACAAAACCACTAACAACGAAAGCAAAACTTAGAGAAAAAAGCCACGTGTCGTAACATGTAAACACAACACCAGCAGCAAAGAAAAACACATCAATACAACGAAGTTAAAAAATTAAACACGCACATTTATATAACAAATGCTCCCATCGCAATAGACAACTCAAACGGCATAGCGCGGCCACAAGCAACAAAAGACAACACGTACATCAATGCACCACCACCATCACCAACAACAACAAAAACCACATACATGCAACAAAGCAAAAACAACCATACCGTACGGACAACAAGGTACCAATAAAACAAAAAACACTAGGTTAGTAATGAGAGCAGAGTTTCAACATAAATGAAAAATATGTTCAGACAGCTCACTCCTGACAATTAGTTAACACAAAACAGAAGGACATCAATTTTACAGATCTTCCGCGTGCAGCATATCGAATATAAACGACGTTGAAAGTTCAATTGACCAACAGTGAGAACACATAAAGGGCAAATTGACCCTTTAACCGGAAGAATAACCATGTACTCCGAATCAGGCTTGATATCATTGCAGTATCTTGACACTAACGACATAAAAAATGAAAGCGAGTCAGTTTATGAAAAGTTTATGTAAAAAAATGCTTATTACGTGAAAGGATGTTTTGATTCCTTTTTCAATTTTGTTTGTTTTTATGCTTTCTTGGCTTTCTTGGCTCAAAACTTACCTGTACGTAAACGGAAAATAACAAAGAATTAGTCTTCTATTAATAGATCTGCGCATGTAATCCGGACAGCTACACCATTGCCATGATTATGGCAGATTTCCGTCTGAAGTCGACTCAGGGTACAGGTTGGCCTCCACCATTATGGTGTTTTCTTGGTTGGTTGGTTGGTTGTTTGTTGATCCTCTTAGTATGAAGGTTCTAGTTTGTTACTGCCTAATGTTGTTTGTTGATCCTCTTAGGATGAAGGTTGTAGTTTGTTACTGCCTTCGGTTGTTTGTCGATCCTCTTAGTATGAAGGTTGTAGTTTGTAACTGCCTTCGGTTGTTTGTTGATTTGATCTGGTTTTGTTTCATGCTAGTTATTTCTTCGAATTTACCTCGTGTTGTTTTTATACGAAAAATGGGATCCCGATTTTTATCTGTAAAATGTCCCTGCATCGTTCATTGAATCAATGAATTAATTAAATTTCTCGCATTGTTCCATTATTTCTACGTAGTTGAAATCTGGTGGTCTATGCATATAGCTCCTAGTTGGTGTGACATTTAGTGGCGGGAGCGAGCTTTCTCCTTTGATTTTTAAACAGATCTATCATTTATTTTTAACATGTGTGGATTGTCACGACCTCGACATGGCTTATACCATCAATCAACGTCACAAATCGCTACCTTAAAAATGCTGAGTCCATTGAATAAAACCATCATCATTATATACACTCACATTTCACTTAAAATCTGTTATACGGACCATTAATAAAATGTATCGTTTTTAGGTGATTGATAGGTGTTCGTTATTTAGATTTTTCTATAACGCTTTATTCAGGCTGTTCTGTAATTGTTTGTTTATTTGAGAATCGTGATTCTAAATGTGAAAAAAAAATTATTTGAAACTCATAATGAGCCGTGAGCTAATGAGAAACAGGCATATTCAAATTCGTCTTCATTGAGTGAGAAAAAGTGGCGGGAATGTCGCATAGGCGGATCTAGAAATTTTTCAAAGGGGGGGGGGGGGGGGGGGGGGGTTTGAAGATTTTGAAAGGGGGGATGTTGAATGCATACTATCAAAAGCTTGTTTCGCAATAATACCTTATATCCGTTTTATTATCTTTTAAAGCAACAGCGTAGCTCTGCCTGAAAAAGTGGAGGGGCACAACATCCCAATTTCTAACAAGCAAACAAAAAAAGGTGGGGGGAGAGATTTAAAAAAAATATGTGGTTTCATGCACAAATTTTCAATATTTCTGGTGCAATTTTAAATTTTTAAAAGTACATGAATAAATGTCTTGCGAGCGGAAGCGAGCCAGCAAATTTTTTTTAGCGAAATATTGACTTATCAGAAAATACTTTCTATACCCTCTATCATTAACAAGTACATGTAATAATATTCTATATAGTTTGAGTTAAATGTTTTCATGTACGTTGATAAAGTAATGTGTATAAAGGATGGATCAGAATAGCTAAATTATTCAGAAAGTCTATAAAGAACTGGCGAGCGGTAGCGAGCCAAAGAAAAATTTTGAAAATTGACAGAAAAATTGTAGATTTATGGTACAAAATGTTGCTATTTTAAACAATCTTAATGCATCATAAAATTTTGTGATTGAAAAGTTGGGGGGGGGGCACAAACATGGTTGTGCCCCCCACCCCCACTTTTTAAAGTGGGGGGGGGGATGTGCCCCCGCTGCCCCCTTCTCCTACGCCCTTGTAAAATAAACACAATTTCCTATTTATAACTAAACATGCATCGGAGCAAAGATTATTTTATAAGCCTCAAATCTTCAACATTATAATATTCAGACTTCAGGTCACAAATGTTGTACACCTCGCTGTTGAAAGCTTGTTAAGTAAGAAGGACAGAGATTAAGTTTTCAAATATAAGCTCTCTCTCTTCGGTTTTTTTTTTTTTTTTTTTTTTTTTTTGGTCGGACCAAAGGGGGGGGGGTTGCAACCCCCCTATCCACCTCGCTAGATCCGCCAATGTGTCGACACACACGTAGTAGGTATGGTAACGTACAAATAACCGAAATTATTACACATTTGAAAAAATAACCCATTAAGGTACTAAAATCATCATTTATCAACAAACATAACAAAGGTATATCCCATAATGAGATAAGGTATTTTCCTGGAAGAGTAAGCCTTCCCTGTGCGTAAGCAAGACAAGACGGTAAAGGAATACTACTTACAATATTTTTGTTTCAGATGTTAAAACCTCCTGTTTTCATGATGTAAAAAGTGCCATAAGAAATAAATATGAATTTAAATATATATGTAAATATTGACTTTGTTTTCCTTCATCACAAGACACACCTTTCATTCAATTCTCAATTCGGTAAGTCAACCCATCAGATCAATGCAAGGTATTCTAATTCTTGAATTTATACCTGCAAAGTATCAACGAACCTTCGGCCTTGGAACTATATACAGTAAATATGTGCTTTGTGTCAAGGACATAACTCAGCCAATACAATATCTTGCATTGTTTTATTACTTCTTAGTAATGTAGTTAAAGTCTGGTCATTTTGGCATATAACTTCTATATATGTTAATGGCTGAGGTGTGAAATTGCAAAAGATAGTCAACCAGGACAATCACAAACCATGTTCTTTCCATGTATTTGTCTTTATCAATAGCAGAAGAAAGTCTGTAATGTTCATTTAAATCAAACAGAGGAATGATATAACCAAATAAGACCAACTTTTAGCCACCAGAAAAAAAGAAATAATCCAGATTCCAGATTTGTGGCCATTCATCACACATGTACATGTTAAGTGTGATTATTCTTTTTAAAAAAATCATTTTGAATGACAAATATGGATAATGACCATATCCCTGTATAGAGCACAAAATCGATAATTCAGAAAATCAGAAACCGAAGGCATACAAAATCAGGATAAAACAGAAACCAAAGCAAACAAACCAGAAGTCTCTGACGAGACTGTAGCTCTCCTGGTTGTCTTTTCTAAAACATCAATTTCCTTTCTTTTTTTTTTAAACCAAGACCACAGGGAGCAGGCGCTCTAACAAATTATAAGCAGCATGACAAAACTACATATCCATTATACTGCAACTATAATAGCACTCATATAATTCATAATATCCGAGATAAAGTATTTCTAAAAAGAATGTCACACCCATTTTCCAAGATCCTAGGGGCCAAGGACTGCTAGCTCAAATGAACTACCAATGACACATCAAGACTTGGATAAAGAATTAACTCCCCATCATAAATAGCTTTAAACGAGAAGAGAGCACAACTATTAGGGAAAAATTACCACACCCATTTTCAAAGACCCTAGGGGTATAAGGCTAAAACAAAATATCAGGTGCACATCTATGCCACAGACCAATCATTGCAAAAAGAATTAATTCTACATCATTTATAGTGTCAGAGGAGTTGCAAGCACAAGATTACATTTACTTATATAGGAAAAATGACCACACCCATTTCTGAGACCCTAAGGATCAGGGGCTAAAACATAAAAACAGGTGCACAACTAGACCAGAGACCCATAATATTGGAATAAGAATTAAGTCAGAGGAGTTGTGAGCACAAGATTACATAGAGTTATATAGGAGAAAATGACCTCACCCCATTTCTATGACCCTGGGGGTCAGGGGCTCAAACAAAATATCAGCACAACCAGACCACAGACCCATCACATTGCAGAAAGAATTAAGTCTCCATCATTTATAGTGTCAGAGGAGTTGCGAGCACAAGATTACATAGAGTTGTATAGGAGAAAATGACCACACCCATTTCTAAGACCCTGGGGGTCAGGGGCTCAAAAAAAATATCAGGTGCACAACTAGACTACAGACCCATCATATTGCAAAAAGAATTAAGTCTCCATCATTTATGCATATGTGTCAGAGGAGTTGCGAGCACAAGATTACATAGAGTTATATACGAGAAAATGACCACACCCATTTCTAAGACCCTGGGGGTCAGGGGCTCAAACAAAATATCAGGTGCACAACAAGACCACAGACCCATCACATTGCAAAAATTAAGTCTCCATCATTTATAGTGTCAGAGGAGTTGTCCGGACAAGATTACATAGAATTTAATGACCACGCCCATTTTATAAGACCCTGGGGGTCAGGGAGTGAAACTAAATGTCAGGTGCACAACTAGACCATGGACCAAGTAAAATGCAAAAAGAATTAACTTTCTGTCTCTAACAGTTTCAGAGGAGTTGTCCGGACAAGATTACATAGAATTTAATGACCATGCCCATTTTCTAAGACCCTGGGGGTCAGGGAGTGAAACTAAATGTCAGGTGCACAACTAGACCATGGTCCAAGTAAAATGCAAAAAGAATTAACTTTCTATCTCTTACAGTTTCAGAGGAGTTGTCCGGACAAGAATTGTTTACGGACAGACGGACAGACAGACAGACGGACAGACGGACGGACGCCGGACAAAGGGTGATCGCATAAGCTCGACTGGTCTGAGACCAGTAGAGCTAACAAAAACCTCCACCACATGAAAAGAAGCAGACTCCCGATATGAGAGTGAGACCAGGTGCCCAGGAAGAGTAAGCATCTCCTGCTTGCATGCAACACCCGCCGCTTCAATTCGGTAGAACTGTCACATCCGGTAACTTCCATTTCGAAAGACAAAGAGTACAATCTTTGGTTGGATGGTTCAAATGGTCTATGACAGAATATCATACACCATATTCTGGAGAGTGGGACATCATAGTGTATGACGAGTTCCCCATATCGACCGTAGAACTTCCTCAGTGACAATGTTAGTCGGTCACAAATATATCCAAAGCCAATAACAAACTTCAGAAACTTTGAGGCCTTCCAGCTTCTATTTTAAAATCTGCAATCCGCCAGTATATAGGTAACATAACATAGATATAAACTCAGAAAGAGATCAAAGTTTTAAAAAAAGTACATGTACAATCACTTTATTCATTAATATTAGGCATGAAAATTGCACAGGAGTGAATTTCATTCGTAACTGACATCATTTAAAGCTATTGCTTACAGCTAGCATGTGATATACCGATGTATACAATCTCAGCATCAGTATAACAAAGTGGACAGAAAAATCATGGAAAAAATATCAAATGCAGTGAAAAAATTCATACTTCGAACTTGGAATAATATTTCTATAATAAAAATGCATCATGAGATTGTACAGTTTCCTCTAACAAAGAGCATGTTGGGAAAAAAATCAGCTGACGATTTAAAAAAAATAATTGAGACATTCATTCACAAAGTAATCAAACATTATTCTCCTTTATCATTCATTTATTCATTTAAAAAATTATAAACATACAATAATAGAAAAGTAAACAATGAAAATGATTGAAAATCACAATAGTTTCACATTATATATTTACTAGGAATGTGTAAGTACTTCAAAATATCACAGATTTCGTCAGCTGACTTATATTTTACTATAATACAAACAAGATCACTTCAATGATACATTATACACATGTACATGCATTCCGTATCACACATACATAAAACAAATCCTACACTAACATGGTCAGAGCTGTTTTCCCAATAACACACGGAAATATTCTAATAAAAGTCAAACTTATAATGTTAAAGAAGCTCTTATACTGTAATCTAAAAATGTTTACATTTTATTTTATGACAATGAGGATGTGTCTTTGGCAGTTTAAAGATTTTTAAAATATCATATATATATATTTTTGTGTGGTTTGGACAATTTTAGGGATTACCAAGTGTCTGACATCGACCCTGTTGGTGGACTAGTACATTATGACATCATAATAAAATAAAAAACAAAGCATTGTTTAACGAGCCATAAATTATAATGTCATGATGTCAAATTCCACCTGGAGGTTAATTGTCAGAGATCTAACAACAATATTATGATGTTCAGTACATACAACAATAACGTAACTACAATGTACTAATTGTATACATAAATAGCCAATTATAAAGCTGCGGGAAGAAATTACATGAGAGTTGTTAACACCGAGAAACATTTACCATGTAGATGCTTTGGAATTGTGGATTTCTTTCAGGTATATGATTTACATCACATGTTCACATACATGTATGTACTTATACAAGCTAGTGTGATTTTTGACACAGGCTTCTCCTGTCAGAAAACAGTTTGTGAAAATGTTCGTTTTACCTACATGAATACATATTGTATTATGCAATATGTCTACAATACAAATACATCATTCTGATATGTTTCAAAGGTTTCCTTACTATAACTAAGGTAATTAAAGGCAGGGAAATTGTGCAACAAAATAACACAAAAAGCCGAAAATACTATTACTCTCCAATCAACGACACAAATCTTATTTCCATGTTATAATATATGATGAGTGCCTCTTTTTTTCTTCTTGGGTAAATGAAGAATATGAAATTATACATTCGCTCTAACAGATACCAGGACTTTGAATGTCATACAGAACCATAAATTTACATGAAAAACTAGAATCAGATGTTGTCAAATGTAAGTAATGATGTATCACAATTTCATGAATTATTTTTTCTAATCGTTAACACACAGATTATAAGATCAATCAAAATAAATTACAAGATTACTTATCATAATTTACAAGACAAGACAATCACATAATTGTCATTAAAGTACAAGTACATATGATATATTAGACAATATGATATTTTCTATAAGTTACCATGTTACATACAAACTACACATAAAAACCTGAGTATTTATCCCATATATATTAAATGCTGAAATTAAATGACTAAGCAATAAGTTTTAATCTCTGATTCCCAATAGAGCATGGCACAACTTTTAATAGGCCTTATGGTCAGAATTAACATCAGTGTGGACATTCGTATAGAATATCAGAGATAAAGAAATGTCTGCGATTACTTAAAGGCAAAAACAAAAGCAGAAATGACTACTACGGATATACAAAACAAACCGAAAGCATAAAAGAAATAAATAAAAAGTTTATACATGTTGAAACAATTTTCAAAAGTTTATTGAATTAATGTGAAATTTTCAATACAGAGTGTCTTAATTGGTGTTTTGTTACGGGTATGCAACACGCAGCAAGTGCATTTATAGTACATGTTATGCACTTGGTGTGTGTTGCATACCCATAACAAAACACAAATTATGACATTTATTCTATATATATGCACCATAGTTGTCTGTTTCAATCTTGTTTCCTGAAACATCAGGTCACAGCGAGTTCAGTTTGCAGGTTAGAACAGCCCTCATGGCATGATTCTTTTAATCTTATGCATTGCTACGTCAAGAGCGTTTTCATGCATACATGTTCCCTTCAATAGTTACATCAGGGAATTTCATTGGTTGTGCATATAAACCTTAATACGCATTTAAATTTTTTGGATGCCATACACTAAAATTTGAAAAATCAGCAACTTAAACAAAAAGGCCCAATAAGCATAACAAATCCCCATTGATACTGAGTATAATTAACCTAGTATTGTAGCTCTACCAAAGAAAACTCCTGTAGGATTTACAGTAGCGTTAAACATGTCCGTAGCTTTGTATAATCCCATGTGTTTACCGTCAAACACCTCCATTACGCTATACGGTACACCTTTCTTTATCATACCCAGGGAGGCACATTGTATTTGTATCTGTAGAGAGATAATAAAATCAAACATAATATAATTATGAGGATTTAAAGTTGATGAGATATCTGTATTAACTAAAGTTTGGAACGGAATACTTGTGTTCCATTTCTGCAATTCTCCTATAACCCCTTTGTACAATATAAAAGATTTAAGTAAAGTTGATAATACACGGACATTTAAATTCTATAGAGATTGTCTCAAAATATCATAGAATTGTTTATCGAAATTCATGATAAAGAAGTACATGTACCTATTACAATCTGCACTGTTATCTACATGTATATACATGTATTTCATTTATTTATTTTCGTTACCAGTACAGAGAAATTGATAGCTCAAAATGTTTTACCAGCTTTGGTGTTCCTCCTGTTCCGGTGTATACAATGGCAAAAGCTATACTGCCTTCTGGCTTCACTCTACGTATCCAAATTTGTACGTCATTCAACTAAAAAAAAAAGATTTTATTTCTGAAAGGAAATGTTGGGTTTATGTTGGTATGTATAATAAAAAGGTAATTGAACATTATGCAGTACTGTATGGGAAATATTGTACTAGCCATGCCGTATGGAAAACGACTTGTACATACTTTTCCATACTGTACTGAACAATGTTAAATAATCTAAAAATATTATCAAGGTAAAACTTTTTTCTACTCTAGTAATCTCCTTTCTTCATTCACTTGTTTAAGTGCGTAGTGATTTACTCAGATTCCTATGCATAAGATTAGATGAAGTATACATAGTTATATATGGCTATGTTATTTATGCATGTTAAATAAGTGAAAAGAGCTTACACTAAAGGCGAGTTCCCCCTCTATTCCCAGGCTGTCCTGGCTTACAGCTATCACATTCTTGTTGAGTAGTAAGGCCTTTGATTCTGGCTTGATTGTGGCGAGATCCGTAGAGAAGAACAGAGGTGCGGCAATAATGGCCCATATTGCCATTTGTACTCTTTGTTGATCGTAGCTCAGCCCATAGTTACCGACAATAATCTGAAATCAATGTAAAATAATGGTATATATTGTCAGTAATAAATTTGCATAATTCTTTTTCTTTCAGGGCAAACTGCAATCTCGAAGAGCAACATTTATATTTAGAAATTTTTTTTTTTTTGCTCTCCAAATAGACTGTTCATGAACAGCTACGATGCCCGTTACATTTTTTACCAGACTGAATGTGACCTTCACCTTGAAGTGACCTTGATCCACTTTGAGTGTTGAGTCTAATCATACTTTACCATCTACATGTATGTTTTGTAAATTGGATGGGAGGGAAAGTAGTTTTAGTCCTATATGAAAGAGACCAGACATGTGCCACAGCATCTGATGAAGAAATCTCTATAAATTTTATCACTTTTGCTTTGCAAGCCACTTAAAAATAAGTGTATCATGTCCTAGTTATTAAATCAGTCAAAGCTCTTTAATCTTTGTAGTAGAAAAAGAAGCAGATGATTTTTTTCAGTAATTTGGGAATGGGGTCGGGGCCCGTGCAATTGGGAAAATTACGACGTTTGGGAATATTTTGGGAAGTACTAATATGAAAGTAAAATGACAGTTTATACAATCAAGAGTTCAGAATTGAAGTTTAATCAAATAATATTCTTTTCAATATAATTTAATTTCTTATGCTTACAAAAATATGGCAGATAATTAGTAAATTCGCTGCTTTTGAACCAGTAGATTTAAATAATTTTGGTGATAATTCCATCTACATGTATATGTGATTGGGAAATTTTAGAGCCACAATTGGGAAAAAGATACTATTTTTCATTGGGAATGGGGCCGTATTCGGCCCCAAAAAGTGGCAAAAAAAATCCCTGAGAAGGTATCTTGAAGCAGACTCTATTTCAATTAAAATAGCTTCCTCCCGCCATAACTTGTTTTCATAGTTTTTCCCCTTAGCTTTCTATAAAATTTCATAGTTCATCAATAATTTTTAAGTTAATATCTTGACTTAAACACATTTATGCTTTGAAATAATTCTCAAAAACCTTACCATATCTGGGTCATTGAAGTGCCCTGGGCCGCCTTTAGCGCTGAAGTTTCCGCTATTTTTACCATAGAAGTTCATGATACCCAGTACACTGTCCCATGAATCCTGTACGTCGGCATAGTTTCTCCATATATTACAAGAAGTAGATATTTTGTCGTAGTCCGGCTGTAAAAGACGACTAGGGCCATGTAACAAAATTCAGTTTGAAATACATGTACCTTTATGACTCTATATTTATACATGTAGCTTGACAATCTACATTTCAGGTTAATATTGGTACAATACCAGAGGGCATGAGCTTAAACTCATTGAAATACTGTTCAAATCCAAACAGATTGACACAAATCATATTGCTACAGTACATTTATAATCAAGGATAATAAAAGAAACAAGTATACTGAGTACTGCTGAAGCAATACATGAACCCCATTCCCACCAGAACGGCAGCTGTACCGTAACCAGAACGGCAGCTGTACCGTAACCAGAACGGCAGCTGTACCGTAACCAGAACGGCAGCTGTACCGTATGTTTCAAAATACAATCATCAGTGATAGAGAAAAGTCTTAAAAGTCATTATACTATTTTTTAAACCAGAAGTCTCTGATGAGACTGAAGCTCTCCTGGTTGTTTGCATAAATTAATCTAAGTGCCGCACTCATCTTCCAAGACCCCGAGATCAGGGAATCAAACAAAATACAAGACCAGAGAATGATTAATATAATGCTAAAAGAATTATCTTTCTATCAATTATACTTTCTGAGAATTGGTGCTCACAAGATTACATAGAGTTATAATGGAGAAAATGACCACACCCATATTCCAAGACCCTAGGGGTCAGGGGCTCAAACAAAATATCAGATGCACATCTAGACCACAGACTGAGAATAATGCAAAAACAATTATCTTTCTATCAATTATACTTTCTGAGAATTGGTGCTCACAAGATTACATAGAGTTATAATGGAGAAAATGACCACACCCATTTTCTAAGACCCTGGGGGCCAGGGGCTCAAACAAAATATCAGGTGCACATCTAGACCACAGACCAAGAATAATGCAAAAACAATTATCTTTGTATCAATTATACTTTCTGAGAATTGGTGCTCAAACAATTACATAGAGTTATATAGGAGAAAATGACCACGCCCATTTTCCAAGACCCTGGGAGCTAGGGGCTCCAACAAAATATCAGGTGCACATCTAGACCACAGACTGAGAATGAAGCAAAAAGAATTATCTTTCATTCAATTTTACTTTCTGAGAATTGGTGCTCACAAGATTACATAGAGTTATATTGGAGGAAATAACCGCATCCATTTTCCAAGACCCTGGGGGTCAGAGGCTCAAACAAAATATCAGATGCACATCTAGACCACAGACTGAGAATGAAGCAAAAACAATTATCTTTCTATCAATTATACTTTCTGAGAATTGGTGCTCACATGATTACATAGAGTTATAATGGAGAAAATAACCACACCCATTTTCTAAGACCCTGGGGCCAGGGGCTCAAACAAAATATCAGGTGCACATCTAGACCACAGACTGAGAATAATGCTAAAAGAATTATCTTTCTATCAATTATACTTTCTGAGAATTGGTGCTCACAAGATTACATAGAGTTATATAGGAGAAAATGACCACGCCCATTTTCCAAGACCCTGGGGGTCAGGAGCTCAAACAAAATATCAGATGCACATCTAGACCACAGACTGAGAATGAAGCAAAAACAATTATCTTTCTATTAATTATACTTTCTGAGAATTGGTGCTCACATGATTACATAGAGTTATATAGGAGAAAATGACCACACCCATTTTCTAAGACCCTGGGGGTCAGGGGCTCAAACAAAATATCAGGTGCACATCTAGACCACAGACTGAGAATAAAGCAAAAACAATTATCTTTCTATCAATTAATATGCTTTCTGAGAATTGGTGCTCACAAGATTACATAGAGTTCTATAGGAGAAAATGACCACACCCATTTTCAAAGACCCTGGGGGTCAGGGGCTAAAACAAAATATCAGGTGCACAACTAGACCAGAGGCCCATTATAATGCAAAAAGAATTTATTTTGTACTTTTCACAGATTCAAAGGATTCGCGCTCACAAGAAAAGTTTAACGGACGGACAGACAGACAGACAGACAGACAGACAGACAGACAGACAGACAGACAGACAGACAGACGGCGGACGCCGGACACAGGGCGATCGCATAAGCTCGACTGGTCTTAGACCAGTAGAGCTAAAAAGTGAGTCAACAAAACTGGAAAACCAATTACCCATTGTCAAAGACAGACAGATCAAAAGACAGACAAACAGAAAGACAGAAGGAAAACCTTGCTCCCCTAAAGTCTGACAAGTGGGGGGCTCAATTTTGCGACAATGAGAAAACACATTCCTACAAGTATTCATAGTTTGACCATTCAATCTCTGACATGATGAAACTTGTACGCAACCCTCAAATTTGATTGAATGAGTAAAATGAGTATACAAGCTATTTTGGAATAGGCACAAGACCTAATCATGACAGAGTTTTGTATAAAACATAAATACATACTATTTTGGGATAGAAGTAAGCTGGCCAGCTACAGGAGTACAGCATAGGTCTCCCTGTCTCATTCAAGAAATGCTCCATGGTAGGGTAACCTACAATAATATCAGTCTTTGTGATTCATCACAACAGTAAATTTATTAGTACATGAATGCACATGCGATTGTCACATAATTTAATTTAACAATAAACATGATAAAAGGGCAACAACACAGCACAGATTAATACACAGAGCAAGTAATACAGTATACATATATTGATATGAGCATATCAGTATGTTTCTACTTACCTACAGGCATATCATGTGTAAAGGAGTAACATCCATCTAATTTCAAGAGATCTATTCCCCAGTCTGCAAAAGTCTGTGCATCAGTTTTAAGGTAAAACTCGCTACCAGGAAATCCCCCACATGTCTCTGTGCCAAAGTCTTCATAGATACCAAGCTTCAGACCCTTACTGTGCATCTGTCTCATTCAGAAGTGAAAAATATTTACATTTGATAGTAAATATGAAGTAATTTCTACAAAAACTTAACAAGTGTTAATAAAATGTACAGATTGTACTGAATAACTTAAAATTAAATTATAAGGAATGTTTCTAAAATCTTTTTGATTATGGGAAATAACCTCAAAAAGCTGATCCACATACAAGGTATAATTAGCTATGCGAATTATACTTTTTGTGCATCTGCTTTTTGAGGCTATTTCCCATAACCAAAAAGAATTTTAGAAACATCCCTTAAGGAGGCTCAACAATCGTTTGACGTCATCATATTCCCGGCGTTAATACTGGTTCGAATAGTACCGAGTGCGGTTTCGGTCTTCAAACTCCTCTAATTCGCTTGTTTTTTTACGGATTTCGACAAGTTTGGTATCGATGGAACCAGAAAATTATCATCTACAATCTGAGTGTAATATATGTATAGTCAAATTCATCGTTAAATCTAAATATATACAAAATATCCCGTAAGTGAGACACCCTTGCTACTGCTGTAAACGTATTTTTTTACAACTTCATCATCGGAAATTCAACCGTGTGTTGCTTGGCAATAAAATCAAGTAGAAAAACTAAAGTTTAATGATCAAACAGGATATTTCTTTGAGATTTTAGCAATATTTAAATTGTTTCAAGTTTGCTATCTCCAATTATCTTAGGTAATACGAATTTTTCTACAATTTTGTCAACTATCGTACTTTGCAGCGAGATGTTATCGAATAAAGTTTCCCTATTTAAAAACTTTGAGCAAGTGAATTTTAGTTTTAATCCTGCTTTGTTCAAAGATACATCCATTTTACAGATGAGTGCACACATTATCGAGAACGAGGGAGGTTAGTGACGTCTACTTAGTGACCTTGAACGTCAAAATGTTTAAACACGCTTCCGTTTACTTTCTCTATTTCTCTTATTCATATTTCCGTATCTCCGACACCCGGCGATCTTTGTACTTTGAAAAAAACACTTATTTTACATTGTTAACGCCTTTTAAAATACAACTATATCTAGAAATTTCATCTTCTGTGTTACTCATATCAGAATCGCCCCCTTCTTTAAACATGATTGACAACCCCCCCCCCCCCCATTTAAAATCGTTATTATGACAACCAAGTATTTTGAATCAGGATGAACGAAAACATGTACTTTTTTATAATTATTTTTGAAGAACAGAGTTTGCTGTTGCGAAATATGTAAAAGAAAATAACTTCTGACAAAGACTTAATATCATTACTTTGATGACAAATAAGGGTACTTGGTACTTTTTTTTTAGATTTTCATTTAAGGGGGGGGGGGGTGCACAAAATGTACGTTTCGTGAACAGTTTTACCTATTTTACTCTTTGAAAGCATTATCTATTAAGAAATAGACATTTTTTATTATATCATGGTGAAAATAATCACAAGAATGGTTTTAAGGTGGCTCCCTACTCGAACCGTTATAGGTTTTTCTTTACATGCAGCAGTCTGCGTATAACGTTTTACAATGGCTGGTGAGGGACGAGCCAGCGCATTGAAAAACACAGACAGAAGATCTTAAATGCCAAAAGAAGCAAAAAATGGTGCAATCTATCAATGCCCACATCAATCATTTAGTATAACTTCTCAGTTGAAAATGTGATGAAATTATAACTTAAATAAAGAGGTTATCCTTATGTTTGTTGCCATATCTTGATCATTTATAAAATTGTATACCTGTATGCGATTTTTTCACCATCTATATAAATTATCGTATAAAATGTTCCAATTTGAAGAAATTCCATCCGTTGTTTTTTGCACAAAAATGTGATATACTATATATTATTTGTCGAAAATATGATAACATTATAAGGGGGTATCCTTATGTTTGGAGCCATATCTTGATCATTTCAAAAACTGTGTACCTGTATGTGATTATTTCTTCATCTACAAACATAATTTTATGAAATATTACAAAATGAAGAAAAATCATCTGTTTTTTTACGCAAAAAGTTGGATTTAGTACATATTCTTGGTAAAAAATGTTATGAAATTATAAGGGGGTACCCTAACGTTTGGAGATATATCATACTTAGATTTATGATACATTATCATTTTATGTGTTGTATTTCTTCTATATGACTTGTTATCATAAAATAAAACAAAACAAATAAACATATTCGTATCATCACTGAATTTGGAGGGTTCAAAAGCATATGATGGATATTTGATATTTCTCAATTTTTAAGTGTTAGGGTACCTTTCGTTAATGTACTGTATCTTTAAAGAAAACAAAATTACCTATCTATGTCTGTGTTCATTATGTCATTTTGACTATAATGTATAGAAAATAACCTTAAAATACAAAATTCATCTGTTAAATTCACGAGTAGGGACCCACCTTAATGTGAAATTATTATCCCTATATCATGTATTTATCCATCAAAATTCATTGTTTTGCGACAGATCTCGGAATTGGTTTACATATGTATATTCTGAGGACCACTAGTCAATCAAATAAACAATATGTCATCTTAATTACAAATATAAATCATCAGACATGAATGTCAAATAAGCAGAATTTTTTTTTTGCTCTGACAAAGAATTCTTGGATTATTGAGCCACCTTAAAAACCTTTTCATTTTATTTTTTTTCATATCACATGTATATGTAAATACATATGCTATCTTTCTAACTCAGTCTTACATAATCAGCGAGTGCCTTTATACCGCTAGGAAATCGTTCAGGGTCGCCTATAAGTCTGTCATTTTCATCTCTTGTCTTTGCCATCCAACAATCGTCAATGTTCACGTACTCATAACCAGCATCCACAAAACCTTCAGACACCATCAGGTCTGCTATTCTCTTATACAACTTCTCACTGGCAATTTAAGACAAATCAAATCATAATATTGTTATACATTTGTATGTTATGCTCAATTATTCTAAATTTCTATTCTATTCTACGAAATACATTATCCATGATTTTACAATTACAAATGTAATGTATTTATCAATAATGATATAATTCAAATTCAAATTCTTTATTGACTTTCACCACATTGGCCAATATCAACACGGGGCTCTTGATCCGCCTGATTTGGGGCCAATATTCGGCCCAATTCCCAATGCTAAAATAGTGTCTTTTTTTCCCAATTTCTTAACCAATTTTCCCCAATTTGAAACCTCATGAAAATTCGTAAAAAGACGAGTTTAAAATGCTGAATTTCAAGTGAAAAGGCATCCAAATCTATCAATATCTTTAAAATCTCAATTTTTGAGAAAAAGTCGCTATTTTTCCCAATTTCAAAGGCCCCAGTCACAGTCCCAAAATTGGGAGCATAACCCTGCAACATAACACACAATATGCATTAAATGAACATTGTTTGAATGCCACCCAAATACATTGTAATGTATAAAGATTAAAAGATCCTACATTTCTGCTAACCTTATACAAGTATCAGGGAATTGATCACAATCTGTAACACAGCGGAATCTCTCCCAGGAGTTAAATCCCATAGGGGGTGTTCTAGCCAGACCGTTGTCAAGGCCCCGACAAACTGTCACCAGTAACACAACAAAAACAAGTAATGCTTTCATTTTCATAAGGTTTCCTGAAAAAAAAACACAACAACAGAATTTTATATTATCTAAAATTTATATGCAGTATACATGTATTTCAAATAAGAAAGAGATTTAATACTCATCTTATTTGTGTCAAGCATTTACAAAGCCCCTGTAAAAAAATCTGAAAGGATAACAAATGCAAATTTATGTACTTCTGACAGAGAATTTACTGAGACATAGTCGTTCTATTATGATACAATGTATACCTTAATCCAGCATGTCTAGTGCTAGATTAATAGAATTTATCACCCCTTTGTACAGGGACAGGGAAATCCCACCCGAGTATCAAAGATTTGCAGTCCACGACGAGGCTTGCCGAGTCAAGGACGTTGCAAATCTTTGATACGAGGGTGGGATTTCCCTGTCACTGTACAAAGGGGTGATTGATTATTTTTCTCTCACCCATGTATTTTCACATTATTCATGAATAAATATTGCTTGTTTTGCGTTAAATGTTGCTCCATGTGATGTCAAACACTGCTAAACCTACGTAAATGTCTATGACGTCACAATAGGGGGTTCGAGACAAACATCTGGGTTGCGAGACAGAGTTGTCTCAGAACGGGTAAACCTGTAGACATCTCTGTCCGGGATGAGAGAAAGAATGATCAGTGACTGCTTTGAATTGGGTCCTTCTTACGGGAACATGCAAATAGCACAAATCAATTTGATTAAAACCATGAATCTTTACAAGCTCCAGAGTATGTATAAATAAGCTTGAAATGCATCAAAGGTGCAAAGTGCCGAGTTGCAAAACTTGAATGTAAGTATGAATAATGATGCAGACTACTTAAAGTATTCACAAATTGTATAATTATATGGTCTCGACAGATTGGAAACATAACTAACACGTTTCAGGTTGATACACATTCATATATAATTCAGAAACCATTTTCAATTACCTGAGTCCTATGATCTTGACCTTTGGACCGCCAAATGATAGGGGTCATCCTTGATTCATGGGAAACATTTCTCGCAAGTTTCATGATCATAGGAGCAAAACAAGCTCTAATATGGTCTGGAAACCATTTTCAATCATCGAAGTACTATGACCTTGACCTCAAAATCAATAGGGGTCATCCTTGATTCATGGGAAACATTTCTGGCAAATTTCATGATCATAGGTGCAATACACCCTCTTATATCATCCAGAAACCATTTTCGAACATCGGAGTACTATGACCTTGACCTTTGACCTTTTGACCCCAAAATCAATAGGGGTCATCCTTGACTCATGGTGAGTATGTGTATAAAGTTTCATTGCACTAGCATGTATCATACTTGACTTATAGACCGGAAACTAATTTAGTAGAAAATGACCACACCCATTTCCAAGACACTGAGGTCAGGGACTCAAACAAAATATCAGGTGCACAACTTCACCATAGGTCCATTATCATGATTACATATATGTATAGTGCAAAAAGAGTTAACTCTCTATCAATTATTTTATACTTTCAGAGCAATGGTGTTCACAAGACTACATATATAGAAGAAAATGACCACACCCATTTTCGAAGACTCTGGGGGTCAGGGGCTCAAACAAAATATCAGGTGCACAACTACATCAAAGTTTCATCATAATGCAAAAAGAATTATCTGTCAATTATACTTTCTGAGATCTGGTATTCGCAAGATTACATAGTTAAGTTATATAGGAGAAAATGACTACACCCATTTTTGAAGACTCTGGGGGTCAGGGGTTCAAACAAACTATCAGATACACAACTAGACCAGAGACTGATTATAATTAATACAAAAAGAATTAACTCCCTACCAATTACACTTTCTGAGTACTTAATTGTCTCCATTACCATTGGGCTAATCAATCTGAATATTTTCTGTAGTAAAAAATTAAAATATTTACAAAATTATTATTTTGTGCAAAATCGCAATAGTTCCTTATAAAAAAGTAATGTTTACAAAAGAAAAGTGAATGGTTACTGAGAAAATATACCTCCATTTTTCTGAATATATTGGGTGAGATTTCTCTAAATCTAAAAAGTTTTCAGGCATACAAATGTAGTTACTTTTTAAATATTGTTTCTTTATACAAAAGGTTGTGCAATTTTGCACCCAATTATGATTTGGAGGATAAGTTTTTTTTTCTGAACAAAAGAGCCAGATTGATTAGCCTGATCCACAGGCCAAAAGATTGCCTGGCAATTAAGGCTAATAACACTGGTTTTACACTCTTGTCGAAAAAATTCTTGGAAAAATATAAATTCTCAAGGTGTGATTACTATTATTACTTTAATCAACATAATAAAGGTTAAACTTATAGATAGTAACCAAGTTTCGTTTACCTAGACCACAGAATAAGGGAGAAACTCCAAATTGAAAACGGAATCCCACGATTTATTTTTACTCGACATTAGCTGGTCCACTGTCTAATGCTAAAGATAAAATAGAATGCTGCCGTCAACTGCATTACATATTAGATTCTTATATCAACAAAATATAATTGTTTTTTTTTTTAACTCTAATTCAGTTAATGTAACTCCCTATAACCTAATCAAAATGTTCATCTGTCATCACTTTTTAAATAAAAGCAGTCATTTCTATCTCCAGTCATAGAGAGTGGACCAGCTAATGTCGAATAAAAATAAATCGCTAGATTCCGTTTTCATTTAGGAGTTTCTCTCTTATTCTGAGGCCCACGTCAACCAAACTTGGTCAGTATCTAGCTTAACCTTTTGTCCATCAATTAAAGTAATAATAGTAATCATACCTTGAGAATTCTTATTTTTCCAAGAATTTTTCCGACAAGAGTGTAAAAGAGTGTTATTAGCCTTGATTTTTTAGTAGCGCATACGAAAACACGGACGATCTTTCCGCCTATGGCCTGGCCGAGGTATATTAGCTCAACCGGTACCTTTCCCCAACCTGATCATATCGCAGTCCCCTACTGGTGTCGGAACAGTTTCCGGACGATTTTGAAGGTTTTTCGGGGATAACTCCTCCTTCCTTCAATGGAAAACATTCAAATTTCTCTCAAATAATGCTATGTGCCCTTCCCACAGATACAAATGTACTCATGTTGAAAGAAAATATTAAATCTTTCAAGAAATATGGTTTCTAGACCGATTTTGCAAATCACTGGAACAGTTTCCAGACACCTGATTTTAAATCTGTCAATCTCGATCAATTTCAGCCAAAAGTGGATGATTGTTGGATAGTAATTGTTTTCTTCAATCTTTTCTGCAAATGACTGTAAAAAATAATTTAAAAAATAGAACTGAAACTTCTCAAATCACGTAGATTAAAATAGTATAGTTCTCAGCAACTTCCCCGGGTGCATGATTTTAAACGGGGAAGAAAGGGGTAAAAAGGTGGTGTGATAAAGCAACTTAGATGCAAAAGTTTGTTTATATGATTCACGATTTGAATTCTGCATTTAAAAATCTACAAAATTGTCACAAAATTTTGAAAATAATTTCCTTCAAAGTACTTGAGATTATCCCCCAACTATTTTCGGAACTTCTCAGCGCTTATCTCTAATTGAACCTTTGAACCTTTGTGTGACATCATGCCGACATAGAGAATAGTAAACAGCAGCATAGCTAATAGACGCGTACATGAATCTCAAACAAGATTACTGGTATTCCAGTATCTGTACAAAATAGTCTGGACCAAATTTCTGCTTAATTTGTCTACAATACTGGTACATGTACTGTATAGCAGTTTTCTTTATACCTGTTGAGTACATGAGTCTTGTGAAGTGTCTCCTGACCGGGGGGACTATAAAGGGCCAGGTTGGGTACCCGCGTTCATGCTGCGGCAAGGGTATCCAGGTGTGGTGGCACCTTATAAAAAAAACCGTTGGAAATACGGACCATCCAAGCAGTACATAATTATACAACCCTCCTGCATACATGCATACACCACATACACAAGTGGAGGGTGGGCATTAAAATGGGGTAGTACTCAGCTCCGCCCCTTGAATAATAGAAGGGGCTGAGGCATCCCAGAGGGGAACGGCCTGGCTAGAGTACTCTGTAACGGGCAGTTGGCGAATGAGTTCCCCGCAATATAACATCAATACAGCCAACTGACCCAATAGAGTGTTGCCAGGTGCCCAAACAGAAAGAAGAAAGTGTCACGAACTTGGTCAGAGATCATGAGAGCTAAAAGAGAGCACAGAGCTTAAGAGATTTGTGTACAACATCATGAAATATAGCATAATTGTAGATGATATTCTTGTGACGAAATCTAATCTTGGCTTACTTGCAGTTACAATGAAAACAGGATATAACTCCAGCGTCAGCGGCGCGGTGGCGGATTGTTTACATCGAGAACATGTGACCAGGGTCATATGATATGCGTAAATTGTCACGTGACATCTCCTCGCACTGACTGCTCAGTGGAAAAGGTGGGAAGTTACGAAAAACATAAATTTTCAGGAGAGAGAAAAAAATGTTTTACATTGCTATCCTGCAATCCAAGAGAAAAAAGAAACCATAAAACTTTGCATTTGGATGTATAAATAACAGGCAACATGTTTTCCACAACAAAATTCAATATGAATACAAAAACTTAACGAAAATCAAATATATAATATATACCATATATATGGTAAATTATTTTATACCAATCTGAACACGCTGACAGCATCTATTTTACATACCCCACACCTACCAAATGTATAAAGGTTGTTTTACTAATGTGTATAGTCACAGCACAGTTATTTTTATACTTTTAATTTCAATGATCATCCACACCTAACTAGACATTGGCCAACTGTACATACCCTCCATTACCTGTCCCACACTAGTGTTTTATCAAGGCAGGAAACATTTTACTTCCCCTTTTACTATTGGGTTTTAGCTGAGATAAAAGCATTATAGATACATTAAGTTTTACACCTTAGGGTTATATTTTTACCAGTTAAACCAACTGGGTGCTCCTTAATCACAGGAGGGATATCAGTGGAGAAAGAAAGAAAGGAAAGAATATATCACATACGACCTTTCATGAGGGGGTGGACAGGGTGAAAGGGAGGGGGAGGAAGGAGGGAGGAAGGGGGATGTGTGGGGGTGGGGATGTAAGGGAAGGGTGAAAAGGAGGGGGAGGGATGAAGGGGCGGGAGGGGGAGGTAAGGGGATGGGAGGGGAGAGAGTTACCCCCCTTTCATACTCATCAAACTGGGGGGGGGTTGCCTTTTATTTCCTTTACAAGACATTGGGATAAGATAGGTCATAACACTTATGGTCTTTTAGAATTAAAATTTAGGCAAATTATGGGTCGTATCTGACACATACGAACTTTCATAAGTAGTTTATTCAGTCCGTTACCATGGTTACAGAAGGAATATTATTCTGAAATTTCACAGGGAGATGGGAATTTGTGTGACCTATCTGATAATAACACAAAAGTAAAAAAGGTCGTATGTGTTATTTCAGTACGACCTTTAAATTCTACAGCGTCAAAATAGCAAAGTTCTACTCCTTTTTAAAAACGGTGGTCACAACCCGCCGTACGTGCACGTACGTGCTGTCTGCGTGCAAAAACGTAGGCAAACCTTGGGTATCCGTACGGTGTCCGTGTGTTATCAGTACGTGTCCCGTACGTCCTCCTTGCGGGCTTGGGAACACGCAGACAGGACGTAGCAGTTTTAGTGCATACAGAACTTTCGCTGCGTCCTGTCTGCGTGGTGTCTAAGAATTCAACAAGAAGTACGACACGCACGTTGCACGTACGTTGCAAGTACGTGCAACACACCTTCGACGCAAGGAAGTGAGGACTCAGTGCGTTAGCAGTACGTGTCAATTCGAATTCTTTACAATAACGTAGAAGACGTACGGAGAAAGTACGTGGTCACTGATACGCAAGTTGCACGCAAGTCGAAAGTACGTGCAGCGCACTTACTTTTTTTGCGCTACTTATGATGCATGTAACCATCCATAACAGTGCGTGCGACGTGCGTGACGCACGCCTTCCGTACTCTTGCCACTTCCTTCCTTGCGTCTTCAGAAAAAAAAAACGTAGCGCACGTAGCCTCCACAAACACGCACGTCCTAAAAGCACGCACGGCGGGTTGTGACCAGGGCTTAGAGTCATCTACAGATGAACAAGTCTGTGTAAAATTCCGGCCAAGCGCGGACACTCATTCACATACAGTATTCGCAGAACACAGGAAATTTATGTACTTTTAATAATGACTTGAAGTTCAGTTACTAATATTTCTTTAGCTTCAAACTATTCCTTGATTTTTGGAGAAATTCTTGTGAAATTCTGCTGAGGACTAAATCCATAATATATGATATTGACCATCTATCCAATTTGTCGAAGACCTGGTTCCTTCAATTCAACTGTGACAGGAACGGGTATCGTGCCTGGCCCGGATAGCTCAGTTGGGAAGAGCTCTGATGGCAGAAGGTCTCGGGTCAGATTCCCGGTCCTGGAAACATATGCACTTTAGACCACCAACAAATTTCCCGTATGTCAATTAGATGGCAACACCATACAGGAATGCAATTTAGAGCAAGATTTAGGAGTGACAATGGACAACAAGCTGAAATTTCGGAACATATCTATAGGCAAGTGAAAAAAGCAAATCAAAAGTTAGGATTAATTAGAAGGACCTTTGAAATAGTCATTTGAATAAGGAAATGTTACTCACTTTATTCAAGAGTCTAGTTCGCCCTCATATGGTGTACGCCAGTTGTGTGGTCAGTTATAAACAAAAAGGAGGCAAATTGCAATAGAAAATGTACACCGGAGTCGAGCTACCACACTTATTCATAACATCTCACATTTACCATACTCGAAACGTTTGAAAATTCTTGGACTACCAACGTTACAATACAAAAGACTTAGGTCTGACCACAGGTTGCAGATACAATCCCCCTTTCCCCCTTCTTTAAAGAAGGGTGAAAGGGGGGATTGTGTCTGCAACCTGTGGGTCTGACAGGGTGCAAGGTTATATAATTGTGCATAATATAGATTCAGTAGACAAACATAAATTGTTCACCACAAATGTTACTGGATCAAATAGGGGCCACAAGCATAAAATCTATAATTTAAAGGTATTGTCGAACTAACATCAGAAAATATAGTTTCGCAAACAGGGTGGTTGATTGTTGTCACAGAAAATGTGGCGTCTGCGTGTAGTGTTTACAAATAGTTTTTAGATTAAATATATTGGAAAATTTTTTAACCTAAAATTCATTGCAGCAAGACCCAGGTAACACAAAACATTTTCGAAATATTGTTGTATGGTTTCAAACAGGTTCTGTTGAAACATTTCTGACAGAACGTTCCAAGAACATTTTTAAAATACTGTGCAGTTGTATAGAATGTTTTAACAACATTTAAGATTGTTGAACAAAATGAAATGTTTCCAAAAATGTTTTATTGATATTTCTGGAACCATACAAAATCACGTTTCTTTAACATTTACTGAAATATTTTTGACATGTTATTAAAACATGCTTGTGCTAACTGGGGAGATGGATCATAAGGACCCCGTCTCCCTTTAAATCTTTCTGAGAGGTCGGTGATGTCTTCAAAAGTAGTTTTCTTTCTGTTAGCTATTTTCTTATAAAGCAATGTGCACAAAGAAGTATAAAGGGGTGGACAGGCAGATCGGATTGGCAAGTTTTCATCCATTGAACCGGCTGCCTTAAAATTATTCATATTTGTTCCAAAAAAGTTAACGTATAGATGAATCAGTATTTCGATAAATAGGTAGGTAGGTAGGTAGGTAAGTAGGTAAATAAAATCCTGCTTGCTCGGTTGTTTCCGGAATTTTCCCACGTTTTGATTTGAACTCTAGATTCGTACATCCGGTATTCCCCACTTGCATTTTGTAACAAAACCATAAATTATTCTACAAAATTTGAGAAAAAAGGAGTAAGTAGTGAGGAAAATCAGTTACATTTTGCCTCATTTAATCTATAGTATTCAGAGGGAATTAGAAAGACTCTTCTTTTTTGTTCATTATCTTTGTATGTTGCATTTACTTGTGATTTATGCAAACGCTTTTATCAGAAAATATTCGAACTAACATATTCAGTTTTTAGGTCACTGTAATGTCAAAGGCTTACAGCGATGAAATTCTATTTACCTGTAAAGAATGAGAACTTTTAACATTTCATTGTTATCTGAATGCATTTGTAAACAAACCTGCAAAGATAAAAAAGTACAATTTGTATGTTATGAACTTTACTTTCTCTTTCACAGACACATGTAGAAAGAAGGTCAATATCCTGTATGATACCCCTTTACAGGTCATAAGAGAAAATATGTATAGAAAGACCTTGTCTTTCTATAGATACCAGTATTCTCTTATGACCATGCAGGATATCGACGCTCTTTCTACATGTGCCTGTGTTCTCTTTATTAACTCCTCACAAGACAGTACACTTGCTTCATTTCAGAAATAAGTAAATTGCGTTTTTTTTTTGTTATCTATATCTTTTAAATTATTCAATAAGATTTTTCAAATTACCATAGGCCACTAAATTAGTGTTCGCTAAGGAGGGAAATATTTACAAGACATTCTGTCCTATGAAGCTCAAAACATTACCAGACCAAAAATTATATGACCAAAAAAAAAATATTGTGACTTATAATCAAAAACCTAAAATGGGTAGTGGGTCTGGAAGTGGAGGTTAAAACAACAGAGTTTACGAATGAGACCAAAAATCCACAAGACGTTTGGGCCATAATTAAAAAATTGTTTGTTTCCCCTCGCCCCGACCGGGTCAGGAAAAACACTGCCGAGTCAGATTTTTTTATAGCCAAAAAGTCCGATATTTTTTTTTTTTTTTTTTTTTTGGTCCAGAAATCGAATCATGGCCATGTCCATTTTCAGTTTCAACGTTACAATATTCTATCCAAATAGAATTGTAAATCAACTCAGTAGCTTTCTCATTCCTACATTATTATAAGAAATCTTGCTGTATCCCCCCACACCCCGTCTTTCATTCACGTTTGCTTTGTATTACGTATTATTGGTACATTGATAATTATCTCTCTCTCTTGTAAATATCCTCCCAAAATTTTTTGAGAACATGATAGACGAGCGCTCGGTCTACAGATGTAAAATTTCAAACAAGCCTTTCGAACTATGCGAGTGCTTTACATGTATAGTATATGCATGTGACCAATCTAGTTCCTCAACTTACTTGTGAAATCTCGTTACACTGATAAGCGTTTGAACGCGATATAAAGACCCATCGCTCATTTGGAACGGTCTGCTGAGTGGGCCAAAATTCAGGCATATCATCTAAATGCATAAAATCGAGTGAATAAGAAAAAAACTACTGTAAACGTGGAAATTTTCGTTTGGGGGTAATTTTCGCGAATCAAGTGACGTTGCCAAAATTTTCCTCACGCAAAAATATCACCGCTGCATTCTCGCAATAAGAAAGACATTTTTATCGCAAATATTTCCCCCACGTGAAACGTCTTGATGTTATAATCGCGAAATCCCCCCCGTAAATAACCACGTCTACAGTACCTGATCATTGTACTCGGTTATGATTAACTTACGTTTCTCTAGCGGTTGTCGGCGGTCCTTGCTAACTTCTTGCATCGTGAACGTCATTATCAATAGACTCAATATTACAATGAGTTCTTGATGTTGTGCGTATAATTATTTTTCACTTTCACTGTTAACAAACAATAAACAGACCAAGAAAGAAAAGTATATCTTTATCATGCACTGGAAAACGCCGGCCATTTATATTCCGTAACTCGTGGTTGCGCGTGGTCAATATCTATACCAATTCAATATTTACAAGTTGTAAAAAAGAGTCAAGATGTAATCGTTCTATAGTGCATCTTATTCTTGCAGATTTGACGTTGCCGTAAAATGGCCCTTTACGCCGCGTTGCGGAAATATTTATCATGTGCTAGTATCTTGGTACAATTTTGTTTATATAGAGTAGGTTTTACAGGACAACGTAATTTTCTTTTGAACATGTTCAATAAAAAAATAGACATTTCATACTTAACCAGCGATAGAAATTGAGACATAATGGATATTTTTTACGGAAAGCAGGCGGCGATTTTCCCCGAAGTAAGAGGCGAGAAGTCGCCGACTGACAGCTCTTAGTCTTTATCGTATCAATTAGAAACACGGAGTGTGACTGTGCAGCTGTAAGGAGTCCAGTCATGTTCAATTTCAATTTTGGATTTAAGCGACTTTCAACGTATTTGATACATGTAGTTCTGGCGGCAGCAAAAAAAAAAAAAAAAGTACCCGCCTGCCGGGTCGCTTGTAAAAATCAGACCCGGGGGAGGGGAAAGAAACATTTTTTTAATTGTGGCCTTGTCCTGTAGTTTTATGAAATTTCTTAAAATCCACTGGACAAAGCTAAAAGTTACGATACAAATACAAATTTGCTGATTATACATGTATCTAGAAAATAAATTGGGAGAGGAAAGAATATGATCTTTAAAAAATCGCTAGGTGTTAAATGTCAGTGATACGTAACAGCATGTGGTCAGTATCTCTATATTGTCAACCAAAGCGGGCTGGGATACAATTTCTCAACAATTCATTTAGAAAATGTGAATTAAGTGGGCATGTAAGCATTCTATTGCATTTATTTCTGACAGATTAGCTGTAACTTTAACTCTTAACACGCTACGGTAGTCGCAACTATTGTCATTTGTTAAATTCGGTCTTGCACTGCTAGTCACTCTACTGCCGTTTTACTTGTTTCTCAAAATAAACTGTCAATTAAAAAGAAAGTACCGAACACTCTGAAGTTCTCTAGGATTTATCCATTAAACATACAGAAGTCAAATCTCCATCTTTCAACAGTCTTTCCCAATAAAATATGTCCGCTGGTCCTGACAGGCAAAATTACGTTCGGAACGGTGCTTTCCTTTTGATAGTCGGTCCGAATGACCGATGCCTTCTGGCAAGTCTATTTGTTATAAAATCAAATGTTCCGATGTTTTTATAATTTTCAGTCCCTCATGAGAAATTGATCACACTCTTGTTCAAATTTTATGATTGCTATCTCAATTTCTTTGTTTTAAAGCGTTATCACGGTTTATGAAAACGTATTTGACAAGTATATTCAGTCATTTACAGGCCGGGGTATTTGTGTATTTTTCCGGACAGACAGTTTTTTGTTCTGGAAGTATGTGGTTATTTAACACCTAGGTCCGAATGACCTATGAGAGCTGAAAGTTTTTGGGAAAGACTCCCTTCAAGCGTTTGTAGAGTCTTTTGAATGGAATAATCTTTGTTCAAATTGCTAAATAACACTGATCAAAGTTACAGTTAGAGCATGTAGAGATACCCTTCGTCGCTACAAAATACATATATGTACCTTGTTGGATTTACTGGTTGAATTAATATGCTAAAGCTTAAGTTAAGGAAATGGTTAATAAAGGGACAATTTACTTTACAAAACGATATGTTGCAATCTCCTTTTACCCTTCCTTTACACACACCTTACTGGACATTATGATCTGGCGCAGTTGGGACGATAATCTGACCAAAACGATTTTGAACAGGAAATGTTTAAATGTTTGACGAACCTTCCCAAACACTGCTAGATGATTTATTTTTCTTAGTTACTTTTGCTGACAATGCTCAGTGTCGACGTGATGTCACACAAAGGTTTTGTTAGTGATAAGATTTGAGAAGTTCCGAATTTATTCTAGGGATAAACTTTGGATTTATCATAGAATATAATTAATGCGTATACATCATGTATGTTACTGTATACATGGTATATCTGGCATTTAATATTTATAACATTAACAAGAATAAAACTACTAAAGTTCATTGATAAATTACCTCTTCACAAACTCAAGTACATACATGTAGTAGCAGAGTTGAAGTACAGTAGGGCTGAGATGATACTACACCCAGCCGATCAGATACGTATCATGATACCTGATCATATCCGATACGATACATATTGCTATACTAATTTAATTAATAAAATCTTTTCAAAAAGCTATTTGATAGTATTTATATTCATCATTTAATTAGCATTTTTATTCAACATTTTATATTTATTCAACACTAGATTTCTGTCTAGGATGAAAAAAATAAATAAATGGTTTGTTATTTGACAAGAAGAAATGAAAAACAAAATCATTTCAAATAACAATAAGAAGTCATGGAAAATTCGTATTAAAAATCAATGGTTCTTATCATTTCGTCATGTTTATATCTACTTGTGTACTGAAGAATGTTGGATTTAAACTTGAGTACTTGAAAATACGGGAAAATTCAAACACATTTTTTGTAAATCTTAACTTAGGTATTGTCGGGGTGTATTGATAATTGGATCGCGAAAAAAGTCCAAGCCCTAAAGTACAGCTATCAAGATCTTAGCTTTTTCATAGGATACAGTATTAAATGGAGAGACACATCCCCCTGTAAACTGGAAACATTGTAAACATGGTAGAAATTCTGTCGCCTAACTCTTACAATCTATGCCCTAGTAAAATATGTTGTACATTGTCCGTATGAGGGAAGAATCAACACTATTAAGTACTGTGAACCATCTTTTATTTTCAAGCATTTTATTTTCGAGATAATCGCAAGGTCCTTTGATTTGCGAAAATAATACACTGGTAATATAGTCCTAACAAATGGGCAGAAAGATGTTGCGAAAATAAAATCCTGATCGCGAAATTAAGACGCTGCGAATAGAGACGGTATACAGTAATCATTAGCAATTAATGAAAAAAAGAAACCACTAATGTTGTTGAAAGACCAGTAGATATATACATGTGCACACATGTAAAAACAGCAACAACAGTGCTCAATATTATTAAGAATACCATGTGCTTGTCTCAGTTGCCTATAAGTACATGTTTAAAGGGGAAATCAGTAGAATTCAAATATCAAATGACAGCATAATGATAACAATAGTGTTAGGTTCAGTGTTCAGTAATACTTCAGTATACCAAAATAGTAGTCAGGGTTGTGGAACATAGGATCATGTATAATGTTCCAGAACCCTGACTACTAGTGTTGTACATCGGAAGACTTTTAAGAATCAATTAGGCACGGTCCATTTGATATTCTTGGGGGGGGGGGGGCTTGGGTTTTTTCGAAAAAAATAATTTTGCTCTGAATTTTGATGAAAAAAATAAATTTGCTTATGGTGTGACAGTTTTTACTTTCTATAAAAAAATTGTGGCTCGCTTCGCTCGCCATTAAGGTTTCTTCTGAAATGGCAAGTTCATCTATGAAAATATCAAAAGTATGCATGTGACTGAAACAAGGGGGTTCCTAAAAAGCTAATAATAATGTATTACTATCAATAGCTACATGTATCACCATAGTGTCTGATTTTATATACAAGCTTGGAAGGAGAATTTAATTAAGTTTTTCACTAGTTTTCATTTTTCCTCTCAGGCCCTCTTAAATGTTACATGACTTTATATACATTTTTTTTACTGAAAATTATATATCACATATTGTAAAAATCTTTTATCTCTCTCAGTTTAGAAGCGAATACAAGTTTACACAAAAATAAAGCAATGTTTAGAGTAATTTAAGTTAAAAAAAAAAACTAAGAGTCCCCTTCGGCGTTGCCGGTAGGGGACTAATAAAGAATTTCTGTTGAAAAAACACAAAGTTTAAAATTCTTAAACTTCACATCAATTGTTATAAAAAAAATTTCCTTGCTCCAACTCAACTTTGCAAGAAAAGAATAATTTTGCTCCGACAAAAAAAAACAAGCCCCCCCCCACCCCCACCCCCCAGAATATCAAATGGACCGTGCCTTATCGGAAAATAATCAGAAAGAGTAAACCGATCGATTATCGATTTAAATAGGAAAACAAATTTCCATGTAAAATGGAACAAAAAAGATAGAAAAATAGTATTTTTCTGCATTAAATTCAGAAATCTTTGATGAAAACAAAATATAAATCATTCAATTTCATAGTGTCTGCCTGTTTACATGCAAGACAACAAATAACGGTTTATGTTACATAAAAAAAGAAAATAAAGCCTGTGTTTGTGAAACACGAATGCCCCCGGTGGCATCTTTGTTAGTATGAACACTATTTTCTGTTAAGTACATGTATGTGAGGTCACTGGGTTAAAAGGTCAAAGGTCAAGGTCACGAGGTCAAAAATTTTGGTATCAATGGAAAGGTCTTGTCACAAGGAATACACATGTGAAATATGAAAGCCCTATCACTTCCCATTCAAAAGTTATGCCCAATGTTAAAGTTTTTGAAAAGTAGGTCAAAGGTCAAGGTCAAGGTCACGAGGTCAAAAATTTTGGTATCAATGGAAAGGTCTTGTCTCAAGGAATACACATGTGAAATATGAAAGCCCTATCACTTCCCATTCAAAAGTTATGCCCAATGTTAAAGTTTTTGAAAAGTAGGTCAAAGGTCAAGGTCAAGGTCACGAGGTCAAAAATTTTGGTATCAATGGAAAGGTCTTGTCACAAGGAATACACATGTGAAATATGAAAGCCCTTTCACTTCCCATTCAAAAGTTATGCCCAATGTTAAAGTTTTTGAAAAGTAGGTCAAAGGTCAAGGTCAAGGTCACGAGGTCAAAAATTTTGGTATCAATGGAAAGGTCTTGTCACAAGGAATGCACATGTGAAATATGAAAGCCCTATCACTTCCCATTCAAAAGTTATGCCCAATGTTAAAGTTTTTGAAAAGTATGTCAAAGGTCAAGGTCACGAGGTCAAAAATTTTGGTATCAATGGAAAGGTCTTGTCACAAGGAATACACATGTGAAATATGAAAGCCCTATCACTTCCCATTCAAAAGTTATGTCCAATGTTAAAGTTTTTCGGACAAACAGACAGACAAACAGACAAACAGATAAACAGACAAACAGACAAACAGACGGACAGGCCAAAAACTATATGCCCCCGAATCTTTGATTCCGGGGGCATAATAAAAATAAGTACCTTTACACAAAATACCTTTCTTTCAGCGACAATCAATTGTAAGAAAATGAAATCGATAATCGGAATCGAAAGAGTTTTAGCGATCGACAATCGATAGTCGGCGACAATTGGTTCATCACTACAGACTACTATTTTGGTATACTGAACACTAATGTACATTGTATTACCTAACACTATTATATGGTAGAAATCATGGGGAAAGTCACAGCCAGTGTTAATTTCTTGTTTTAAGATGGTTGAAAAGGGATGAAATATTTGTTTAATTTTTCATCAAGACATCTATTGATATGCATCTTTTTATTAATTTCCTTTCAGTAAATTATTTTAATACAAAGTAATATTTTATGTAAATGTATTCAAAAATGTTCAACAAATTGCATATCCCTGCATTTCTACTTTAATCGGGTGCTTTTACAAATTTTATAAATCCTAACTAGTAAATAAAATATTTATATTTATAGATGATGAGGAAGACTAACTGTGTTGTTTGGTTCCTGTGATGTGGAACAAGATGTAAGGAACGTTAGTGACGTGGTGAAGAGGTATCAGGATGGAAGTCAGACTGCTGTCTCAACAAGAGGAGAAATTTGCCTTGTTTGTAGAGAACATACTCAGACATGGGAAGGAATTGTCAACCAACGACCTTGGTGACCTTCAGCAGGAGGCTGCTCATAGTAACCATGGTGATAATCAACATGAATCCACAAATAACCATGGAAACATAGATCAGAATGTTCACGGTAACTATGCTAACAGCCAACAGGATGTGTTGTTTAGTAACCTTGGTGTAAAAGAAGAGGTCACAGAACATCACCATGGCAACAAACAACTGGAAGGCATCAATACTGCCATTGACTTGAGTAAGAAAACCCTTGATGAAAGACATATAATAAAGGACAACCAAAATGATTCAGATAAGGGAGGCAGTAACATTAATGTGAAGGAGGCTTTGTTCAAAAAGTTATGCAAAGATCGGGAGAAAAAATATAGCCTGTCAAGTCAGTGTTATATTAGTGATGGAAGGAACCAACGTCCACAGGAGCCCATACTAGATCATTCTTATATCAGCATGTCAAAAAGGTATAATGATGTCAAAGTTGATCTAAAAGAACTTAAGAACTTTGTAGTAGAAGACCATCACAACCTGTCAAACGGTAAAAGAAAACATGATCAGGATATGAGTGAAGATTCTAAGAATGCTGTGCAGAATACAGATGATACATCCCATGATTCATTGCAGAAAATGGATGATACTTCCCAAGATTCAGTACAGAAAATGGAAGAGTCATCTCTGGATTATGAGCAAGGGGACGATGGTTCTATGGATACCATACAGGATTCTGAACAGCTTGAGAGCAAAGTCAAACGGAATGCTGCAGAAACGGTAGACTTACAGAGTATGACACAGCAGATGAAGAAGAAAAAAGGTCAAATGCACTATAAATGTAATATATGTGGGTATGGAACAAACAGCTATAAGCTCCATAAGAGACATAAAAACACTCATAAGGAGCCGCAACATATAACAAGGGCAGTAACTCAGAGTAATAGAAAG
Source organism: Pinctada imbricata (assembly GCA_033119305.1). NCBI lineage: Eukaryota > Metazoa > Mollusca > Bivalvia > Pterioida > Pteriidae > Pinctada > Pinctada imbricata. The sequence continues at coordinate 62,024,573 of VSWD01000006.1, read as the reverse complement.
GAGGAGAATGTTAAGAAAACTCCTGTCGTCGAAAAAAAGAAGAAGAAGACAACAAGTACCAGATATTGTAGAAAAATTAAGCCAGAAGTAGCGGTACCAGAGAAAAAGCTCAGGTGTGACAAATGTCAGTTCAGAACAGACAGTGAAGAGAAACTAAAAAGGCATATGACTGTACATCAATCACCAGATTCTTTTGTCTGTGGGATTTGTAATTTTAAATGTAGGACAAAAACAGGACTTGGACGTCATCTTAAGAAACACAGAGAAGAAATGCCGTGGATTTGTCAGATCTGTCATTACCAAGCCCACGATGAGTTCAGCCTCAACCTCCATATGAAATCACATTCTACGGGGGAAATGGATGATAGTAACGCCAACAAAAAAATACCACAGGTGCCGAAGAAACAGAGATTTAAGTGCGATGTGTGCGATTTTAGCACTACTAATGAGGAGGCTTTCCAAAAACATTGGGGTAAACATACTGGGGAAAAGTACTACAAATGTGACGAGTGTATTTTCGGCACCAACAATAAGTCAGTTTACCTGTCTCATCAGCGTCTACATTTGGGAGCCAAGCCGTACCAATGTCAGACTTGCGGATCACGGTTTACTCAGATGAGGGGTCTGAAGACACACCAGAACTCTAACCTCTGTACGCCCGCCTCTGGACAGAAGGCTGTCAACCAAACGGTCAAAATAACGAAAAACACGGCTAAAGTAGTGGAATGGGCTAAAGCTATGATATCCAAAAAAGAAGTGAGTACCTCATCTGGTGATACAAAGCCTGGCATTTACAAATGTAATCAGTGTGAATTCTCCACAAACAGGCCAAGTCACCTTAGCCGACATATTATAATACACTTAGATGCCAAGCCGTTTAAATGTGAACTATGTGACTACAGTGCTAACTTTAAGATCAACCTTACAACACATATGAGGGTCCACTCAGGAGAGAAGCCAAATAAGTGTGAATTATGTCCATACTCCACATACCGAGAGGATCACTTGAGGCGCCACCTGGCAACACACAGGGAGTTGACGAGCGCAAAGTACCAAACTGTATCAGAGAATGAGCTGAAGAAAGAAATCAAAGAGGAAGAGGAGATGGATTCAGAAATGGATGATATAGATGATATGGAGGAAGCGTGTGATGAAAGTGAAGAGGAGGATGATTCAATGTAAATATGGCATTTATCTTAGATTTAAATCAGGTATTTTTGTCAAGATCTCAGTAAACTGGGTGAAAGTAAGATACAGCAGACTACTTATAGAATAACTGTCTTTTGGAATGTGATTATACTGTGATAACCTGCAATGGATCCAGGAGTTATGTTCCATAATGCGCGTTAGCGCATTATGAGAAACTCCTGGATCCATTGTAGGTTATCACAGTGTAATCACATTCCAAAAGACAGTTATTATATATGTTTTCATTCCAATTCTTCACGCTTGAATGACGTTGAAATACGAATAAAACTCCGTTGCTAAGGCTCTGTTACTACGTACCGTCAAAGTTCAAATCAAGCCAAGTTATTATGACGTCATAGTTCAAACCACGCCACCGCGATTATACTCCTATAATCACGGTGTAAATTCTATACAAATGAATGGGCATATGTAAATATTTAGCTTTAATACCTTGCCATTTTCACACTATTTCTATTCGGTTATATTTTGTGTGTGAGAAAAAAATAACTGAAAATAGAAATAAAAGACACACGTAAAATAACGGAATAGAAATAACATGTGAGACGGGTGAAATATTGAAGCTACAGTCTAGTATGATAGGATTACATGCAATGAATAAGCAAAGCAAAAATATAACACATTAAATAGAATTTGCTTACTTTTGTGAGTTTACGTGAAGATTAAGTACCATGATAATTACTACATGTATTTGATTTGGTACTCCGTAATTGTAGTAATTATGATGATAGGTATATCTTCAGAAATTACCATCATTATGAGAAAGGTTTTTATCATTGACAGAATCTGAGAGGAATGAGGACAAAAGCCTCCCAAAGGTCCCAGAGAAGGAAATTTGTGCATTGAAAAATACAGGAAGCAAGAATCTGCAAGAAGATCAAACTGTGAATTCATGGTAAAATGTACCTGGGTCATGAGGGAAGGTATTGTAAATATAATGATACAATTATACATCATGTACATATGACAAGTTGTATATATGTCACAATACTATTATATAGTATCTCCCAGATCTTTTATTGCTATATTGATTGTAAATTTTACTTTTCTTTTTTGTTTTTGATTAATCATATCAACTAATACTAAATATAGAGTAGTTTTATTTGACCCCGCCAGTGGACTGAAGGATATAGTATGAAGAGGTTTTTTGTAACTAAAGTTAGCTTTTTTTTGTGTGAGTGCTTGTTAATGGTCTTATTTTCCCTGTGATTCTGAACTTTAAAAGTTCACATCGACTTCACATTTGTTGCATTAAATAACCATAATTTGAAGACCCTTATGCTAGTTTTCAAATAAGCTTTTGTAAGCTTTTCTTAATTAGTTGTTTAGGAGTTGAACACATTCTTCACTTTTTCGTTCAAAGTGTGTGTGTGAAATTATTATTTATTTTCATACACATTTATAAGTTGCTTATGATCTTCCAAAATTGTATATGTGCGAGATTTACTTTAAGTTTGCAGGTAAGAATTTTGGATTGTCGACAATAAAAATTCAGATTTTAAGTACCGGTATAAGGGCATTTTATTCTAGTTGTAGGGTAACTTGCAATCTATGTATGTGAAATGATTTATAGCCTTGTTTGATTAATGTCCTAATTCATTTTAGTAACTGTATAGTGTATGGTCAGTAGATTATAAAGTTAAGAAACACCAATGATTTATTCATCGAGTACTATAAATTACACAATTCTACCTACATGAATGAAGTGTTATTACTGAGTTACTCTTACAACCACATTTGAAGTTCAAATACTAAAGAGAAAATCAGTGTGGCCAGAATTTGAGTTGAGAAATTAAGCACAAAATTTAGTTCGGTAAGTTTCATCAACAAAATTTTAAGTAGGTATTTAATAGAGTATACAATGCACTGAAAATATTACCATAGAAAATTTATTTCAATATCTGATTGGTCAAACTTTAAATTCAAGTGTTACGAATTAGAAAATCTTTCAGGTCAGATTTTAGTTAAAATATTTATAGAAGTTCTGTTTGCCCAGATTTTAAGTTAAGATTTTCCTTAGAACATATGATTGGTCTATATTGGGCTTATATTCCAACATTCATGTATGATCCTATGTTATAAATATGATACATGAATATTGTTTCAAATGGTGCATAGAAATGATTCTTAGATTCTCAGGAAAAGTTTGTTCAATAAGTGTGTACTTTTTACTTACTAATTTAGATTTAACAAGCTTCATAACATATGTTTACTATCAGAATCTTACAGTTTTCTGTGTATGAAGTTTAGGATTTAAAGAATTAAGTGCTGTGTGTAAAAAGTTGTTAATAATGTAGACAATATTGTTGAAATGACTAACATGATTATGGGTAATGTACTCCTAGGATACTGAATGTTAATAACTTTATTTTAAAAATAACTTTATTTTAAATAGTCTGATACTAATGTGTTCAAGAGTGTTTAGTAAGTCTCGTTGAGATTGATATTTGCATGTTATTGATACTAACTCAGAAAAAATAAAAAGAACTGTTCATTGTACTGTTAAACTTGTTGTGAAGATTTCTTAGTATGCTTTATTAGTATATCTAAGGCAAGGGCATTAGATTATTAATTTTACATTTGAGCTGAGCTGCTTATTTTTGTCCGAATAATAATAAATTCAACGTATTTTGCATGTCTAACATGCTTTAATGAGTTTAATTCAATTGCTAACATTTTTAAAATCTCTCGAAACATATTCTGTTGAAGTGTACATATATTTACATGCATCGAACATACATGTGGACTGGCATTGTAATTGGTGTGTATACGGGCTTATAGTTAAGTAATATATACTTAATTGATATTATTTATTATTGTGTTCATTTAGACTTTGAAATTTCACATATATGTAATGTATGTCAATATCTTTGATATCAAAGAGTGTACACACAATTTTACTGTTTTTGGTCTGTCAGTCTTTTCTCCGAACATTTCTGTATTGTTTTCATCAGATGGACTCATACTTTATTAATATTATTATGGAATGACGCTACGTCTGTTCCAATATATTTGTGGATGAGGTACATATTTTAAAACCTTATCATATAGGGGTCTTCATGACTTTTTGCTAAGGATAACAATGACAAGAAGAACCATATAAATTTTCAAAGTCAAGGTCAAAGGTCAAGGTCACAGCCTACTGCAGAAATAAAGCCTAATGTGGTTAGGAAGAAAACAGAACTTTTTTCCTCAAGAAGTTCTCACAACCATGACACAAAAAAGGAAACATATAAAGTTTCAAAGTCAAAGGTCACAGCAATATTTTCCCCAGGATATTCGTACTTGTCACAAAGTATCACCATTATATAAGAAGGAAGAATCCTAATGATTGTCAAGGTCATAACTCTAAATTCGTCTATTGTGAGGGTATATTGTGTCACTCTTGTTTTAAAAAGAACAATACTATATCCAAATAATCAGTTAATATTTCTGCCTTGTAGTATGACCTATCCATGGATGGTGTTTAAGATTTTTCTTACGTATTTGACAATGTATACTTTCCTTGGTCTTTATATTGATGTTTCATTTTGTCAAGGGGCATCATTGTTTCACAAAGATACATTATAGTATCAGTATCATTGCCATCATTGTCAGCTTGTATAAATGAGACCTTGAGATCTGTTATGTTTCAGTACAGTATTATACCATGTATATCGTTATTTACATTGTATGTTAGTGTGTATACAGTACAAACTTAGGATGAAGATATGGTGCTTACATCATACAGGTCTATTTGTCATGTACATATTTTACAATTTTTGTCACATTTAATTGTTATTTAAGGTATATTGATACAGCAGTAAGCATTTAACCCTTTACTTTTGTTTTCTTACCTTTTTAAAATAGTTACGATTTATTACCATATGTTAGTAATTTAATAAAGATTTATTTTTTCCTTCGTAGTTTGATAGCTTCCATGAAAATCATTTATCATCTTTATTCAGTTTTGAAAGCCGAAGTCTGTCTGTGTGAATGTAGTGTGTAGAATAAGATTGACCAAGATCTCAAGGATTGATGTTAGGTATACAGATATCTAGGAAGGAACATCTATCATAATAGGGTAACATAGGTCATTATTTTAGGGGAGGGGGTGTCAGGATTTGTGTTTGGTTAAAACTGTACAAAAATAATATGCTAAAATATAAATATCTGTAAAATTCACTGTAATGTTTTTTTCTTTCATGATTAATATTAATAATTCAATGGCACCATATACATTATGCTTGTCAAATTACAAAATGTTATTTCAATGTTTAGTTAGGAGGGATATCTTATACAATCATAAAGATTGTTTTGTTAATGATAGTATATAATGTATAATGTATGAGTGCTTTGACAAGGCTGTGTTTTTTGTGTGACATTATTCTTTAATTAGCACCATTAAGTGGATGTACAGAACACTTGTGCTGAAGTTCCAGATGTAATGGTCATTTATTTTTGTAATATTTTGCATTTTATTCATTTACTAATTTGTCATTATAGAACCTGTACATGTCTCCTTTGATCAGTCTGTATGTTAATCTTAAACTTTTATCTTTCTGTACGTCTATCCTTGTTGAAACGTCTTTTAACAAACATGAAATTATCAGACATGTGCAAGTTACCCAATGACCTTGTCATCATGACCTTGACTTTTATCTACTTCTCTGTTAGATCTGAAGGGGGCAAGTGGACATTTTGGCTCATCTTGGGTAAAGGGGGCAAGTGGACATGTAATAATGTAGTCATCAGAAAGCACTGATCATGCCCTGTTTTCTAGGTTTCAACTGTATAAGATCATTTATTTCATAAGATCCTTTGCACTATTGGTATATTGATATAATCCAGCATGGATTAATTGTTAAGGAGTACAGGGCATAATAGGCCACTTGTTAAAATTCATAATGGCTGACAAAATGATGAAAAATGTCTGAGTTAGGCAATTTTTGCGCACTTTTTGTGTCGCCTGCGAAGCATAGCGACACTTAGGGATCACTTTGTCCCTTGTCCGTCTGTCCGTCTGTCCGTCCGTCTGTCTGTCTGTCACACTTTGGGTGTCACAGCCCATAACTTTTGATTGGTAAGTGATAGGGCTTTGATATTTCACATGTGTATTCCTTGTGACAAGACCTTCCTACATATACCATAATTTTTTACCTAGTGACCTTGACCTACATATTTGATCTACTTTTCAAAAAAATTAAGAATGGATATATCTTTTGATTGGTAGGTGATAGGGCTTTGATATTTCACATGTGCAATCCTTGTGGCAAGACCTTTCAACACATACCATAATTTTTGACCTTGTGACCTTGACCTAGATATTTGACCTACTTTTGAAAAAAAAGATAAGATTCGCTATATCTTTTGATTGGTAAGTGATAGGGCTTTGATATTTCACATGTGTATTCCTTGTGACAAGACCTTTCTACACATACCATATTTTTTGACCTAGTGACCTTGACCTACAAATTTGACCTGCTTTTAAAAAAAAATTAAGAATAGTATACCTTTTGATTGGTAGGTGATAGGGCTTTGATATTTCACATGTGCAATCCTTGTGGCAAGACCTTTCAACACATACAACACATACCATAATTTTTGACCTTGTGACCTTGACCTAGATATTTGACCTACTTTTGAAAAAAAGATAAGATTCGCTATATCTTTTGATTTGTAAGTGATAGGGCTTTGGTATTTCACATGTGTAATCCTTGTGACAAGACCTTCCTACACATACAATAATTTTTGACCTAGTGACCTTGACCTACATATTTGATCTACTTTTCAAAAAAAATTAAGAATAGAGATATCTTTTTATTGGTAAGTGATAGGGCTTTGATATTTCACATGAGTATTCCTTGTGACAAGACCTTTCTACACATACCATAAAATTTGACCTTTTGACCTTGATCTAGATATTTGACCTACTTTTCAAGAAAAGCAATATTGGCTATATCATTTGATTGGTAGGTGATAGGACTTTGATATTTCACATGTATTTTCCTTGTAACAATGCCATTCTACACATACCATATTTTTTTTACCTTTTGACCTTGACCTACATATTTGACCTACTTTAAAAAAGAATAAGAATGGATATATCTTTTGATTGGTAAGTGATAGGGCTTTGGTATTTCACATGTGTATTCCTTGTGACAAGACCTTTCTACACAGACCATAAAATTTCACCTTTTGACCTTGATCTAGATATTTGACCTACTTTTCAAGAAAAGTAATATTGGCTATATCATTTGATTGGTAGGTGATAGGATTTTGATATTTCACATGTATTTTCCTTGTAACAATGCCATTCTAAACATACCATAATTTTTTACCTTTTGACCTTGACCTATCTATTTGACCTTCTTTTCTAAGGTTGTATATATCTTTTAATTGGTAGGTGATAGGTCTTTAATATTTCTTATGATGAGACCTTTTTGTTACCAGTTTTTACGTAGTGACCTTGACCTAGATGATTGACACTCTTTTCTGAAAATTTGAGAATGACCATATATTTTAATTTGTAATTAAGAGGTCTGATATTTCAAATGAATTTCATATGACAAGACTTTTCTACTGATACCAATAATTTTGATCCACTTTCTAGAATAATAATCAAACTGCTTCGCAGGCGACACAAGCATTCCTTGGATTGCTATTTTTTATTGTTACGTCTCAATGGAATTGTGTCTTTTAACAGTGACATCATAATGTAAAACAATGCCAAAAGATGTTGACTCAGACATTTTGTGCTTTATAACAAGATCAGATAATGGTCTATTAGACCAGCAGTTCATCTGAAATAGTCATCCCACATATTACTTACATGTTTAGAGGATATGATGTAATGTTATCCCAAGTTAGCAACTCCTGTAAAATAAACCAATCCATAATTTTTTTGTCATTTTACCAACATTGCAAAGGAACTTCCAAATGAATTCATCTGTTGCAGGTAGTAATTCACCATCTATGGCCATTCACACTTGCTATATTATGACAGTAAGTCCATATTTAAAGGTTCTACTGTTCGCCAGTCATTATGAGTTGCATTTGAGACACTTTTTTCTTTTTCTCATGCTGAATCCATCAATAGATACTTGATACATTATTGATGCTTGTTATATCAGTTATCCAGATTCATTTGTATGTCCAACAACACTTTCTCAATTATAATCAATCAAATACATTGATTATACATTTGTATCACGGTTCTTTGAAGTGATATAACAAGTGTACATATTTTCCATTGTGCAGCTAGTCTTACAATATTCTTTAGAAAAAGTTGGAATTTTACCATTTTAATACCTTTGAAAGTTAACTGTATTACATAATTTACTATTTGTGAGCTGTTTATGGCATGTTGCTTAAATGGTACATTAAGTATGTACTGTAAAACGAGAATATTTAGCGCTTGATTTATTTTAGCGCCATTAGCGCAAAGGCATGGTTGCGCTAAATTAAGTAGTGCGCTAAAATTTTCAGATGCAACATCAAATTTCAATAAGAAAGTATTCGACATTTTATTCAAAGTGCATAACACCGTGTCCACGGCATGGTCTATCCGGCAACGCTTGTTGTTTTTATAGCTAATTAGATAATTGGATTAACGTCAGCGCTTGGGTAGATAATGATAGTACACACGCCGTGATTAACATGTATATTTATACTGAGGGATCATAATTGTCTACTTGTCGTAATAACCAATCATAAAATATAAATGAGAGTCGGACGAAATTATTCTTTGACCAAAAAAAAAACTGAAGTTGTATTTAATCGAAACAAATTTTCATTCCAACCAATAAGATAAAAATTGTAGTTGTACCTAAATGCAGGAATAGACGTTCATATGTATTATTTCTAACGAGAAGACTTCTCTCTCGCTTATATTTAGATGCCGTAACATCGCTGTGAACATGTACATAAGATGCGCAGTCTTTCAAACAATTTATTTACATAACGTGAATAAAATCGGGATGTTAGCGCCGTTGCCGTAAAATGATTCGTTACGCCAAGTTCAAAATTGGTCCAAGTTCAAAGTCAAAGTTCAAAAATCGATATATATTCATCCATGTTAGAGAACAGCGTTATTTTCTTTCATCACTTTTAATAGAATTGATAATTGTTTCGTATTACCAACGATCTTCCGAACATAAGACACGACGGATATTTTGTGTCTAACGTTACAAAAAATAAACGATTCGTCGACGGCAATTTGCCACCGGCGATGTCTGAGAAACATAGTTCTAAAGTCACTGTGCGCTAATTTTATTGACCAGATGGTGTCAATTCGCTTAATTAAGTTTGCACCAAAAGGTTTTCATCCCTCATTGCGCTAAAATATGTTTGCGCTAAATATTCTCGTTTTACAGTATGCGCTTTTTTCAGCTTTTATTTTACATGGCATTATCTACATTTAAATTTGAATGTACATGGAGTTTTGAAGTGTGTAGTTTTCATTTCATCTTTGTTTTATTAGCTTTGTATTGTATGAGTACTTAAAAGTTATCAGTTGGATTGCTAAAAAAAAAAAGTTATCGATCGGATTGCTAAAAAAAACTTATCTAAGTATTTGATGATATCTGTCTGTCTGCCTCTGCCTATTTAAATTATTTTTAGAATAGTACCTACCTACTTTTTGCCTGGATACTTCACATCAGTGATTCCCTGAAAGAATTAGGACGTCTAGCCATACTGCCTTTAGCAGTTTATTTTATTCATAATTTTTATGCCCCTATAATCTGAGTTTTGGGGGCGTATAGTGTTTGGTGTGTCTTATTGTCTGCCTGATTGTCTGTTTGTCCGCAAAAACTTTTACCGTGGCCATAACTTTTGAATGATAAGTGATAGGGCTTTCATATTTCACATGGATATTCCTTGTGACAAGACCTGTCCATGGATACCAAAATTTTTACCTTGTGACCTTGACCTTGGAGATTGACCTACTTTTGAAAAAAAAACTTTAAACTTTCCCATAATTTTGAGTTGTAAGTTGTAGGGCTTTCATATTTTACATGTGTACTCCTTGTGTCAAGACCTTTCTATTGATACCAAAAGTTTTGACCTTATGACCTTGACCTTGGAGATTGATCTACTTCTGAAAAACTGTAATTTGGCCATAACTTTTGAATTGTAAGTGACAGGGCTTTCATATTTCACATGTGTATTCCTTGTGACAAGACCTCTTCAGGGATACCAAATTTTTTTTATAGATTTCGAAAAGCATCACATGATTGATATGTCTGAAGACAGAATTAACTAAATGAAGGCATGAAATAAGTACTGACCATGATTGTAGGATTGAAATCTGGTCAAGGAGTGGTGGAAACTAGTGATGGAAGAATCTTACACATAAATTTCAAGGTCATATTCAATGAGAAGGTCATTTTCAAGGTCAAGGCTAGTACAATCTGCACATTTTCAATCTGAAAGCTTATGCAACTTTTTGTGTAATTTCCCTTTAAATAAACTTGTATGTCTCATTATTACCTTAAATGTACATATCAATTAAACTTTATCATTTTGGTAGATTTTGTTTCACTCCGAGATAAACATTACAATGGTACATATAATTCTATGGTATGAAGAATCTCTGTAATAAAGATAAATAGTGTATGTATATTATGTATTACAATCCTCACAGTGATAATTAAGGAATCACTGATATGTTTGGTATGTAAGACGATTGACCTTGAATGTTATACTTTTTCCACCTTTGCCTTTTAAGCGGGTATAAATGTTCTGTCCTCTAGCGAGTCATAGATAGACCATCGTACATGTAATTAACCCTCACTTTAATTTTGAGATGTAGTACCAATGCCAAGGTCAAAGGTCAAGGTAACAATAGACATTACATGAATAAAGTGATTTTTTTAAAGATGACAAGGTATTCAGTTTTAAGGCCATATGTCAATGTCAGATTAACAATGGATATATACATGTACATGTAATGCAAAATAAACCATTATACATGTACCTTAAGGAGATATTTAGAAGGTTTCATACTAGTACCAACTCGGGCTTCTTGTGGAATCGATAAGTTCTTATGTTTCCTAAGGCCATAGTATTTTTGATCAATTGGTTTATAAATCCACAAAAACCCATTCTTTGCATATACAGTACTGTATGAAAAGTTTTAACTGAAATGCAGAATTAATTTTTCTTTCACTTAATCCTTAATATTGTTTTAGTGAATGTCACTTTTCAATCCACTTTGTTTTAATTCAGTAAATGTGCTTCAAGGTCACAGTGACCTTTACTGTCATAATCTTTTCACTGCCATATTTTAAGGCAGTTGTAACACAATTATTATTTATAAAAACGGATCAATATTCTGATTGGATTATACCAATTTATCTATGTAGATTGTTTGCTTTTCACTAGCATATAATTTTATATTCCTTTAGTTTGTAAGTATTTAAATTTAATAATCCATATAGCAGTATTTTAGGTCAGATTGGTGCTCAGGTCAACAATGAAGGTCTTCTCAGTGTGAACTCTCGGAATCTTTATCTGATATATTATAATTATACAGGTCATATTTTGTCCTTGTAAGCTGTGTAGATAGTTTGCATTTTAATTGTTGTGATAGCTCTGTTTCACTATGAAAGAAATAAAGCACTAGAGTAATGTTTTCATTCTTTAATTTTATTTGTTTGGCTATCTTATATCTTATGACATTGTCTGTGTGTGTCTGTCCAGTATCTTTGTTCATGAAGTTTGCTCGGGTATGATCACTTCTTACCCTCTCTATGGATGGATTTGAATATTTTACAGAATTTTTAGACAGGATCTAAAGTTGTGTCATGTCCTTAAAACAAGGTCAAGGTCACATGACAAGTTGATGAAAACACCTAATGTGCAAGTTCAGTATGAATAGCACTTTCACTTTGCTCAATATAGACTTCTAAGAGCAAAAACAGTCAAACATACAAATGTATTACGTATGCCAAGGTCATTTTATAAAAGTTTGATCAAAGATATGTCCACTATGCAAGTTTGGTACATGTAGCACTTTAACATTGTCATGATTGGTCAATATTTGCTTTTAAAAGCAATATCACTCAAGCAGAAAAAATGGGTCGGATGCAGCATGCGATACATGGATCCTGTGCATCTAAAGACAATCCTCTATTATGAGTTTGATGATTGTGGCATTAGAATTTTGTCCAATATCAAGTTACCACCCAACATCTGAACCTAGTCACTCAAACAGAAAATGAAGGTCAGATGTAGCATCCGTAATAATACACATGATCACATTAAGACTTGGCATGGAAATATACTTGGTAGGTAGACTTGTAGAACATGATCATTGGAACAAAGTTCTAGTATTAACCTTATCCTTCAGCTTTTGGGATATATTGCTCAATAGCTCAATCTCAAATTTCACCTTGAAATGACAATTCAAACCAGTTTACTACTCCCAAAATTTGAAATCTTTGCTAATAGCTCTCTACTACAACTTCTGAATGTGCACCTTACTACAATGTATCATTAGGAAAAATAATGTAATAAAACTTTTATTTTCAATTCATTAAATATATAGCAAAAATATTTTGTTCTGATGTATAATCTTTGGTCTTAAACATGTAAATGAAATAAAATATGAAACAGGTAAACTTTTTATACAACTTATTTTATGGTTACCAACACTACATATCTGAAAAGGGGGACAAAAATACTTTAATTCCTAACTTGTATACACCTTACAGTCTCCTCCCCCAGCAATCAAATGGTTGCTCCTTAATTATTGGTGAAAATTGTCTATTATTTATTTTCATCAGATTCAAAAGCTTTTCAAAGTAATAGCTTGAGATTTGTCCTAAATCTCAGCTTAGATGTAAAGGCATATTATTAATTTATTACCGTACTCTAAATGATCCATTTCATTGAAAAAATTCAGTCTCTCAATTTCTGTTAGTTTACTTCAGTGTCCTGCATAATTCTAGGAAGACATAACCAATTAATTATTAATGAAGTTCGTGAATATTCATACTATTACATAAGATTGAATTGAGCATTTCTTCTTTTAAAAATAAAATGAAGAATGATAAAACAGTATTCTAAGAAAAAAAACCCAAATTGCTTCCTATACTGAGTATTTTAAGGACAATAATTTGATGATCAAAATAGTAGAATGTCAAGAGAAAAACATCACAGATTACAAAGCTCATCTTGTTTCTAATTATTATACATGTATTTCTTTAATTATATTTCTAAGTGCAATGTTCATGCATATAGGCAAAATCAATCGAGCTAAAAAAAGTAGGTCAAGGTCATTGAATAAAGGTTTGATCAGAAGTACCGGTACATCCAATATGCAAGTTTGATACAAGTAGCACTTATAATTTGCTCATAATAGGTTTCTAAAAGCATGACAGTCAAGCAGAGAAAGAAGGTCAAGGCCATTTTATGATGGTTTAATCACAGATACATTCGATACAATCGATGCAAGTTTGGTTCAAGTGACACTTTGCTCAATATTGGCTTTTTAAGGCAAAATCACTCAAGCAGAAAAATTCGGTCAAGGTCATTTAATGAAAGTTTGATCAAAGATACAACCAATATGCAAGTTTGGTATATGTAGCACTTATACTCTGATCAATATTGGCTTTTAAAAGCAAACTCACTCAAGCAGAAAATGAAGGTCAGATGCAGCATTTATGATTCATGGACTCAATTCAGCATCCCAAAATGAATCACTGGTGCAAGTTTGGTTACTGTAGCATCAGTACTTTGTCAGATACTGAGCTTCCCCCAAACTTCTTAACCGGATGCGGACTTGCGGGGTAAAGCTTAAGCTCACTCCACTTTGTTGAGGTGAGCTAAATATCAGATTAGGAAATCCTCGAGCTCCCTCAGTCTCCCATAATTGTGACCTTGTGAATCACTCACATTGGACATTGGTAAAAATATGAAATATTAATCATCTCAACACGTAAACATAACAATTGTATAAATATAACATAATGATCCAAACACTAAGTGTAGAAAGACAGCAAGTGTAAACAGCAGTAGTTTAAGAGTTGGTTTCTGGTATTGCTGTTGAGTTCCCTTTTAATGATAAATATTTAGGAGTTGCTGGCTCTGGTATTTTTTTGTTTAATTTGACATGGTTAGCAAGCATGGAATAACTCTTCATCAGACCTTCAGAAAATGTCCCTAATATGTCTGCATAATTTCAATTCAAAGTGAAACTAATTTACATGTGCTGTAAATAAACTGAAAAAACTAGTATTATTATAAGCAAAGTAAAAGAAAAAGAATCTTACCAAAATCAAGTAATCAACCAAAAAATAAGTATATGTATAAACCAGTACATCAATAATTATTAATGCTGTTTACATTCTTTGTCTTTTTAATTAATAGTTAATTAGTAAATTTTGAAATGTAACTGTTTGATCAGTATGTATAACAGACTAAGTATGAGTAACTCATGTCAGGAATTCTTCCTGAGATTTTCACTGGAAAGCTGCCATGATTCCATAAGTTTGATTAATTCCGGTCCTGGGGTGGGTGGGGGAATGTCCCTCCCTTCCAATGTCCTTATAATATTGGCAGGTGTAGTCCCTATGGTGGCCATCTTTGCTATGTTTACGGCACATATAAAGTTGTCTCTTGCACGTATGAAATGTTGATTCACATAGAACGCTTTCTCATCCCAATAAATTATCTGCAAAAGAAATTAGATATCCTTAACATGGCTACCGGTAAATTCAATGGAATTTGGTTTTATAGAAAATGCTCATTCACACCCAAACAATTGACCCTTCCGATTGCGGGGAAAAAAAGCAAAATGTCGTGACGTCACAATTAATGCTTTTACCTCAGACAAACAAGCTTCAAACCTCGGTCAAACATCGAAATTGTATTGTGACGTCATGGAATTTCTCAAATTTTTCCTGCGTTCAGAACTGTCAATTAAACAGATGTATCTATTGACAGCAACATGTAGTTATCGTCAGAAATAGGCATCAGAAATCTTTCATGCTGCTTACTAGCATATTACAAGAAGCTTCAAAGCTAGCAAACAAAGTGTACTTCAACCTACAGATGAGTACTTAGGTCCCCATGGGCCTCTTGATACATTTATATGAAATGCACATATGCATTCAGTAATACTGCATTGTAAATATAAATACTAATTGTTTGATTGGTGACTATTGTAGACTTTACACACCAAATACATAATGAAGTATTTATATAATACTCTTTTTAACAATTGATTTAATCAAATGAATTTAAGCTGACCTTTGACCTGATGATGTACCGGTCTAACAGTTCTATAGACTTCCTGTAGCGTATATTATTTCCTGCGTTGACAAAGGATCCACCACATTTAGTCACGGCTTTCCACACACTCGTCATCAGGAAGAGCTTCATACGTCCAAAGTCACATTCCCGTAGGTAACGGGAATTGTTCATATGCCACAGATTGTCAAGGTCAGTTGTTAGACATATACCTACAAATAGAAATAATGAGAATATTTAGTTTATATCAAAAGATATATTGGATTTACATGTATTTTACAATTATATAAAACTCAAAGTATCAAGTTTAAATGGTGTAACTATCACTGATCACTGTCTAGTCTATTTCTAATGATGAATAAGCACTAAGTTTATGCAAAACGTTTTCCATAATTTGCAAATCATTCTATCTTTCTCTGCAGAGAATTCATTCAATTGCATGTCATATTAACTTGTTGAATTTAACATCCAAATTTCTTGCACCCTGAATCATAGTGTGATGAATAACACTATCGGTAAAAATATTTGATACAAAAACATTTTGATGAAGGTACATCTACTGACGATAAGGTCATAGCTGGCATATTTAGTAAACATCATTAAACTTTGGAGTTTGTTAGAAAATTGTGCACTACAACTGTCCTACAAATGGTGATCTAACACTTCTCCTAACATGAGAATTCACATGTAATATATGCTGTTTGCTGTAGATTATAAAGTCTTCAACAACAATCAATGTTAGGAAGTGTGACCTTGACCCTTGACCTTACATTTTACTAATGTCCAGCCTATAGTTTTCGAAAGTAAATATACCTGACACTAAATAATGTCCTAGGGAACAGTTGTGTGAAATATTATTGAAATCCAAGCTTAGGGGGAGGAGTTAACCCCGGACATGGTTTTACTAATGGTGTCTATTGTAACCTTCGACCTTTGTTCAAGGTCATGACCTACCCTTCGGTCCAATGGAACATTTGTGTGAAATATCATTGAAAGCCATCCACAGGGGAAGGAGTTATTCCTCAGACAAGGTTTTACTAATGGTGTCTATTATGACATTGACCTCTGACTTATGTTACACCCTTTGGTTGCAGGGAACATTTGTATGAAATATCATTAAAATCCATTCACCATGTTCACAGGGGGAGGATTTATACCCCAGACAAGGTGTGATGGACAAATAGACTGACAAGGTGATTCCTATTCCCTCCCCCCCCCCCACTTTGTTTGTGGGGGGTATAAAGAATTCTACACAAAATCATCCATGCAGAAAAGAATTTAAGATCACAACTCAGATGCAGCATTGATCTGATGCATGGGTCCAATGAAGCATCCTATGATGAGCCACTGATAAAACCTTTTCTCAATACAGAGCTACCTCAAATATCATAGCCAATTTACTATTTGTTATGTAGTTCAAGGTCACTAGGTTATATTTCTTGGTAGTGGATGTTTTGGTTATATTCTTTAAGAAATTTGAAACCCCCATTACTTTTACTTAAAGAGAAATCTGCTTTTGCAAATTCCTAGCCGAAAAAAAAATAAAATAAATAAATGAGGAAAGAAAACGCAAGCAAAGCATCCCATCGCTACTGCATGTTCTATTTTATCAGCAAAAAGATTTTTAGCCCAAGTCCATTGTGACCTTGACCCTTGACCTTGTCAATCAATAGGGTTCATCCTTTCCCCATGGGGAACATTTTTGGAAAGTTTGATATTTCTATCACAAGAACTGATCTACTCCCCCCCCTTCTGGAATTTTCGAAGCATAGTTAAAAAATTATTAATAAACATATTTCATAAGATTAAGTCCCGATTCCCCTTTTTATCCTAATATTTAAAAAAAATATGACATGAACTTGTATTGGAAATCTTTCATATTGATAATATTTTGCCGTAAGCATTTCAAAAATTTTCTTTGGCTCGCTTTCACTTGCAAGAATTTATTACATAGGTATGATGCTAGGCTTTACAACCCATATACATTACACCTTGGTCAGTAAACAAGGGTACTAAGAGAAGAGAAACTGAAAAAGACACGAATAGAGGATTTTATTCCAATTCTGAAAAAAAATTTGCTGGCTCGCTATCGCTCGCCATTTCTTGCATTTACATATATTAGAACTGACAATAATTAATCAAGTACTATGATGTGAAAAATCAAGATTTTAAGCATTTTGCTTGCCAGACATCTGTTTTATTTATAATAAGAAACAGAACTGACATCCATCAATCATGGAATCTATTTTCTGGTGTGTGCCTTTTTTTTTTTTTTTTTTTTTGCTCTTCAAAAAATTCAGCCTTTAGGACCCACCCCCCCCCCCCCCCCCCGAAAACAAAATACATATTACAGCAGCAATGCTATATGCACAACCGAGAGTCTTATGGGATTTTTCCTTCAAAAGAACTACTTTCAATTTAGCAGATGGACAAAAGACAGACAGATACGTATATATATGTATTGTACATACCCCCTCCCCCCCCCCCCCCCCCAAAAAAAAACACTTCATGGAAAGACAGTTTCCTAAACCCCCCCCCCCCCCCCCCAAGAAAATCTTCTGTGGGAGGGGATAAGGGGATATATAAGTGAAAGTGCCCTTCGGTTATTATCAGATGAACATGAATTTTATTTGTCAAATTGTCAAGAATTATATCCAACAGTGTCCAAGTGAAAGAAGAATGCAATGTATACCGTGTAAATCTATTTCATCTGTAAATCGATGTTTAGTGAAAAAGCTCAAGACTGCATACGTTAGAATAGTGATGTAACTGCGAATGAAGTAAGATACATCGAACAGAATTAGCAAAATCAATGTAATATATAAGAAAACCATGTTTGGGATTTTTTTTAAACGCAGGACACTTTACTTTGATGAGAAATTAGTAAACCCGTGACGGATGAAACGATACGATCCGGCCGTTATCCTTAACCTGTTAACTACCGGTTGCTATATATATATGTGTTATAGTAAATACTGCAAACGGTATTAGCGTGATAAATCCCTGTGCTCATCAAGGGCGGATTTAGGGGGGTTTGGGGGGGTTCGGGAAACCCCCCCCGGTTTCCCAATTATTATTTTTTTTTTTTTTTGGGTAATATTAGCACTCGGAAAAAACCCTGAAAACTGAGTAATAAAAAATTGCGTAATGTCCACCAGAATTCACTATTTTGAAACAAAATTTACAAAAATTTTCTGATACATTCTATCGCATATCGATTCGATGCCGCATCAATTGGCGTATTTGTGGATTCGTACAGACAATCGCGACGTTTTTTGTAATGTACGTCGCAGAGGGGGTTCTCTGTTTATTTTATTCCCGAAAATTAACATTAACAAATACTATAATATGAACATGTTCAAATAATTTGCAAAACATGTACGTGTGTCAAACAATCAATGTAAATGGTACGGGGATCGAACCCTACACGTTTCTGTCCTCAAATACCCGGTTTGAGTATTTTTGTCATCTACAAGTTTTGTTAAATTCATACTTTGAAATAACCGGGAAAATGGGCAAATATTTAACATTGTATATAGCTCGAATATGCTCCGGGGGCCTTTAATTAAGCATTCAATTTTTCAAAGCCAAAACCCAATGATACTCAACATTTTTACTCGATATCGTACCAATATTCTAAGTACATGTTACAGCAAGGACAAATCAACAAGCCAGGCGTACATTTCGCAAAAACTTCCACATCGTCTCGCGAAAAAAAAAAAAGAAGGAGAGCGCCTCCCCCAGTTGCCAAAAAGAAGGGGGAGGGTCTTTTGAAATAGTATTTAAAGCAAACTTCTGTTCAGAAATAGATCAAAGACACTCCATAAACCACCGATTTGAATGCATTTTTCGTAATTTTCTTGTGTTTCATTAGAACTCAACACAACCATGCGCGGATCCAGAGGGGGGACCTGGGGTCTGGACCCCCCCCCCCCCCCCCCTGAGATTTTCGGAGGTGGGGTCCAGCCTTGGCCCATTTCTAACTGAAATGGGTCTAAAATGCATGAAAGGGCTTTGAAACCTAAAATTTCGCTTCGCTCGCCACTTACAAATACAAAACTACTTTTTTCTGCAAAATTCCTTAATCATTATCAATTGTTCATACTAAGTAATTTTATATAATTGTCTTGGGTCTCAGGAACTCATATTTTGAACAGTCCTTACTTCATAGGATGTAACCTCCTTCATCTTTTTCAAGGTTTTGTCATTTTAAGATGTCCGATTATTTGGAAAATGACACATCTCTTATCTATTTATTCTCATGAAATTCGCTCCGCTCGCCGATATAAGGAGTGAAATATTCAATGTTATAAATATAATCATCTCGATCGAATCAAGACAAACTAATATTTCATATCTAAACAAATTTCTGGCTCGCTACGCTCGCCAATTCTTCATGAAAATAAACGTGACAGGAAAGCTAACAAAATTGCCCTCTCCTCATCATGTGCACCGATATATGTACCTACATGATAGGTAGACTTCCTTAAATTTTGGACCCCCTCTGACCAAAAATGCTGTATCCGTGCATGATACAACGATCGCTAACAAAGTGCGAGCGGTCGATTGGAAAGACTTTATGTGGACGTACATATATAAGTATTTAGGGAATGTCATGTTCACATCTCAAGTTTTCTTCATCTTAGATACGGTTCATCGTCTGCTAACATCGTATCATATGCGTTATCCCATCTAAATTCAGCTCAAATACGCTCCAGAGGTCAGCAATTTGCTTCATTTTTTTCAAAATTTTCACGGGGGACCTCCTTCAAGGGGATGGGTAACATATTTCCATACTGTCCCCACTTGACCCTTCGGGCCTCGCAAGTCATCCCCCCAAAAAGTGTCTGTGCCGCCGGACAGCTGAAGTTCTTGGTCCAACCCTTCTTTATCGACGTCCACATCGAAAACACCATGGCTACGCCCCTGCCAGCAGTAAAGGAGAAATTATTTTATTCAGAAATCTTTATCAACCACATAAATTGAGTGGAAAAAATGGTCTGAATATTCGAGAAGGTAAGGAGAAAATGTGCTTCAGAATGCACCAGTTTATTCCATTTTTTCAAAAATTTTCCGGGGGAGGACCCCCGGACCCCCACCTACAGGAGGGGGCAACCCCCTCCCGTACCCTCCCCCGCTCGGCACTTCGTGCCTCGATTTTACCCTTTGGGTCGACACAAACCCCCCCCGCTTGCCACTCTGGATCCGCCACTGCTCATATGTAGTTACAATGCAAAGAAGACGCTATTTTCTTATTCTCGTAATAACGACTTTTTTGCTCGTTATTACGAGAAAGTATTTTCCCACTAACCCTTAAAATGAGCCCAATCGGCTTTCGTATTTTCCTGTCTTCAACGAAGACAGAAAAGAACCGATTAAGAAATATAGCGTCTGTAACATGACCTTTCTCAAATGTGTACTAAATAAATGTAAAATTTTCTGCGGATTCATAGTTCTAATACACATATTGAATCAAGGATTTTCAACGTTTGAATTATCATTTTTGACGTATTTATTACAAAATGAAATATTTGCATAAAAATTATGCAGGGGCGGATCCAGAAACTCAACTGCCGAAGAGGGGGGGGGGGCACATACAATGTTTGATGGGAATCACATGCGAGGCCCGAAGGGCCGAGTGGGGGAGGGTATGGGAGGGGGGTCCCCCTTACATTGGTGGGGTTTCGGGGGAGGGGGCTCCCCCGAGAATATTTTGAAAAAATGAAGCAATTTGGTGGCATCTAAAGCGTATTTGAATTAAATTTAGAAGGGATTAGGCGCGCATGATTCAGTCAGTGTCAGTAACGATAATTAGTATATTTAAAAACAAATTCGACAATTTCTGATGCTGTATTGTTTTTGCACGGCATGCAGAAGTCAACATGTTCAGGATTTTTACATGTGTACATCAAGAAAAATCTTGAAAGGGCAGGGAGGTCAGCCCATGGGGGGGGGGGGGGGGGGTAAGTCCGAAAAAACCTGACCTAAACCCAGCCTTTGATGGTTATTTGAACGGTGGGGGGGTGGACCAGCCTCCCTCCCCCGTCCAAATAAAAATAGAAAAAATTGCAAATTCCAGGCAGGACCCGACCCCTAACAATCACTCTAGATCCGTGTTTGTAAGGTAAAGAAAATCAGTAAATGATAAACTACCTTTACAAACATGAGATCACGGGTGCCCCATTCCCTGCATCGTCTAGATAGAAAGATAAAGAAAAACATGCATTTTTGACTCTTTGCAAAATTATTGGAGGTAGCCGGTCCAAATCTGACCAAAACAATTTTAATTGTTCATTTTAAAAAGATTGCTCATGACCTCAAATTCAAATCGATTTTAAATCTATAGAAGGTTATATCGAAGATGTACGTGCGTTAAAAATATGACCTGCATATGACGCATTATTCCCGATTCATCCCTCAGGTGAAGAAAATCCGATACAATGGGTTGTTTCCAAAACGTGTACGTCCACGTACAGAAGATGTACATGGCAGCAATGCATTCTTCCCGACTTTGTTATATATCCCCGAGATAATTTTGTAAAATTTATTCAAATCGGTGATTTCTGGGGTATTTCGGGGCTATTTCTGACTAATTTCATAGATTTTTTTTTTACGGAAATAGTAGTTTTATGCTTCCAAAATCATAAGTGCCCCTTCGTTGGGCACTTCCCGGGGGATAGGGGGGGGGTGCCCCCCCCCCCCTCTGCCCCCCCCCCCGGCTGAATCCGCCACTGAGTCTGATATGGGCCTTTTACTTCAAACATTTTCAGAGTTTTTCCCTTTTAAATTCTGTGATAAAACTGGTGACCTCTGTATTTTGCATTATCTTAAAGGTTACGAGGGGCGAAATCAGTGTCAGAAATTAATTTTCCAAATAATTGGATGTACCTGATGGTGATGGGTGTTTTCGTGCCGAAAGATTAAACAGATCTCTTTTACCTGTGGAAATATTTTTCAAGAAGGTGTCATAAATTAATTTTAGATTAAATAATTTCAAATTTGATCAGTAATAGACAGTACCGTGTGAAATCACCCCTCGGCTAAGTCATCTCATCGCTAAACATCCAATCAAAATAGGCCTTACTAGTTGTCATGGAAAAGAGAAGGTTACTGATTCGCTGAGAGTGAAATGGGTCAATGAGCGTACATAATTTCACTGCCAGTTTGAATAAATTAGGGCACTTGAAATCCGAACAGCAGAGAGAAACGCCGACACAAGAAAATGAGAGAAATAGTACATTTACAGGCCGGGCAATGTGGAAACCAAATTGGTGCTAAAGTAAGTATATCTTTTATTCTTTATATCTACTGCAGTAACTTAAGAAAGAAATCAAGAGGGGAGTTCAACGTACACTCCTTGCAGTCGGCCCATGTCTGCATGTACATTATAATCATGGGACCGGGCGGGCGTGTCGACTCTGATGAAAAAAAATAAGAGAAAGAAAGTCTTTCTTGATATATGAAGAATTCATTTCTATATTTTCTTCCTAAGACAATACTTTTAGAGCAGAGAATATGTACCAAATGTCAGCAGCGAGAAAATTTTCCGTCTACTTGAACCGCGTGGTTGGCCACCATTGTTCACATCGACATGCCGTGAAAAAGGCGCAAAGTTTGTAGTTCGGGATTTTTCTCGAAAATGACGGAATGTTTCAACTTTTAAATAACGCAATAAATTGATAAAATTGACCATCTCATTGCATAGAAACTCAAATTTTCAATCGAGGACATGTCACGTGGTAAATGCACAGAACTCTATGATCGGGGTATTTAAAATATGTACACTGTCCCTTTAAATCTAAAAATAGCTATTATGATGTACATATTAGCACATATGTAACAATTCAGTAACATTTTGTAACAGTTGTAAGGAAGCTTGGGAAAATCTTATCTTTGATGATTCACCGCGCCACGGCAGCACAGATGTATTATCTACCTGCAGTAAGAGAGGCTGAGTGGAGGAAAAATCAATGAATGACTCAGTCTGGGCTGATGTACCTAGGTCCTGCCTCTACTAGGTGATGTCATCGCACTGTTTGATACAGACATGTCGTCATTCAGCTCCTGATAGTCTAGTCTGCTATCTGTCTTTGATGCAAATGCTCAAGATGCTATGTCTATGATGCAGAGTTATATAATGTGTGAAAGGATGAAAGCTCTGAAGCAAAATTTTGAAAAAAAAGTTTTCATAAAATAGTATCATAGATATGTAATGAATATTCATAGAAATTTAAAAAAAAGGTAAACTAGGGGGGGGGGGGGCGGTTGTCACTTCTTATCTTCATTCCTCTAAAGTACATGTATATATAAAATATATGCATGAATAAATATGTAAACTGTCAAAACATGGGTTTGCTATTGTTTTGGATGTTTTAAAAAGATAGCCAGTTTCAGATAAGGTACATTACTATTGGTATTAGTCATCACTTTGTTTTTGTGAAGTCAGTGTAATGTGAAATTCTTTCCACTTGAGACACTCTGAGTTTTTGAAGCACATTGTTTCCTGTTGGAGATACAAGTTACATGGTACATACAGAGTATTTTTGGTGTTAGCTAAGTTTTACCAGACGGCATGTTTGCAGACAGTCTGTTTGATAAATTTAGAGCTGTAAACGAGCAGATGTTCCCCAATTGCACTGACAATGTGTGTAGCAGGGATGAGGTCATAATTTACAATCACTCGTCTCAGCCAGGTGCGGTACACTATAATTGTCTGTATTGCCAAGGCTTTGTGCAGTTGAATGATACTGATAGATGATTTTTGTACCTTCCCAAATATTCCTAAAGCTTATAGATGTATATATAAATGTATCAACAGATGATAAGCTCATATAACAAATATAGTTCAGTAAAGTCAGAAAAACTAAGTTTCTCCATAATTAATGAACTCTTAAATTTTGAAAGTGCCTTATTTGATCTCATTATGATCTATGTCAGGCTATGAAAAAAAGATACAGATAATTAACAAAAGAGTCCACCCTCAAACATAATAAAAAGAAGTAGGTGGTGTACCATGAGTTAATATCTGGGTTTAAGAAAACAATCTAGCGACGTGTTTTAGTTATCCTCTATTTTTTTCCTCTTCATTATCAGGAAGTTAGATGTGACCCCGGTGCGTGTGGCACGCAGCTCGTGTCAGGAAATGGCATCCTCTGTACTATCTAACATACAAAAGCCTAACAGTGTAACAATGATAATAATGGGATACTTTGTTAAGATTAAATTACTTCCTCATGTTGAAAAGCAATGAAGCTTGTGTGTTATATAATTTCGTTTCTGACTTTAATTAATTTATATCCCAGAAATATAAGTTGCCAGGGTATAAGTGACATTTTTCAGACAGAATTTTTTTTTTTCTATACAAGTGAAACATTTATACACGTGAAATCTGCATGCACTAATGATTTTCCCCATATAAGTTTTCATTTTGCCTTTTGTTACAGTTCTGGGAGGTGATCTCAGACGAGCATGGTATTGATCCCACCGGCACGTACCATGGAGATTCAGACCTACAGTTAGAGAGGATCAATGTCTACTATAACGAAGCCACAGGTATAAACTTGTTTAAAATAATTCAGATTTAGGAATGTATGTATACATATTATCGTGGGGATTCACTCTGTACTAAAATTAAATTGAAGGTAAACTGCATTTCTCAAAATTGTAAAAATCCATCATTTTAAAATAGAGGTATATATTCTTGTTTCTCACACTATGGATATTTCAGATTTGAATGTTAATTTCTGAAAATGGAAGAAATAGACCAAAAGAATTTGGCAGGTTTTAACCAAGGTCTCATGTAAACTTGTAGATAATAGGTAAATATTTCATGTTCAGTGGTCCTTATGAAGGAAGATAATGTATATATCTTTTTACAAAGGTGAGCCAGCTGTGTTTATTATAAGTCCCAGGTATATATGTAAATTGTAGAGGAATGAGTCATCACATATTAACCTCACACAGGTAGTCTCTTAGTTAGCCCTTGGACATAGCCTATGGTTTTTGTGAAGTGAAAAGATTGGGTCTGGCACATGTATATTTACTGTGCAGTAAATGACATTCCCCAGTTGTAAAAATTAACAGTTGACTAACCACAGTGAATCATTCACTGTAAAAAGGGTTTTATATAGCCTTTCGTTGTAGTATTTACTCATAAACGGTGTAAAAATTACTTCTATCGCCTGATCAGTGGACTGCGGCCCCCTCCAACCCCATTAAAAAAAAGAATTACAATTACTTTTTGAAGGCAAAATGTCTTTAAACATTTATAATTATTTATTGTATACATGTAAATTCTTACATGTAAATTCTATTGAGATTAATATTGAAATTTATTTCCAGGCGGGAAGTATGTCCCCCGTGCCGTTTTGGTGGACCTTGAACCAGGGACCATGGACTCTGTCAGGTCTGGACCTTTTGGACAGGTCTTCAGACCCGACAATTTTGTGTTTGGTCAGAGCGGTGCAGGGAACAACTGGGCAAAGGGCCACTACACAGAGGGTGCCGAGCTTGTTGACTCCGTATTAGACGTAGTTAGGAAGGAGTCTGAGAGCTGTGATTGTCTACAAGGCTTCCAGCTGACTCACTCACTAGGTGGCGGCACCGGCTCAGGCATGGGAACACTACTCATCTCCAAAATCCGTGAAGAATACCCAGACAGAATCATGAACACATTCTCCGTAGTACCATCACCTAAAGTAAGTACAATACGAAATAATAAAAAGCAACGGCATTTAATTCAGGTGGGCTAAGGGAAGATAACTGTACAATATGAAAGAAACCTGATACAAAATGTAAATAATTTATTCCCAACTATAATGACAAATTAAGAATTTTTATTTGGATTTTATCTCTGTGCCAGCCGTGTTATGGTAATTTAGTGATAGGAATGCCACAATATGCTGCATTTGATCGCGTTCCTATAGTTTTCAAGCCGTACCAAAACCTCAATAAAAGTTGATGATCCTGAAAATCAATAATCATGGCAATATTGATCAGTATCTGGTATCAGTGAAGGTTTTGTGGCTTGCTATAAATGAAGTGACTGTATCATTATAGATTAGCCACTGCCACTCGTCATCATTAAGGTTATTAATTATGAAACTGTTATTGGCATGTAGAGACTTCCATCCAATATCAATTGCGTGAATTATTGAAATGTGTAGGACAGTTGCCATGGTAAAGAAGATGATGAATAGATAAAAACAATTTTTAAAAGTACATATAGCTGTGTAAGGTTTTATCACTAACTAAACCTGCATTTGGAATAGGATATCTTTTGAAAGTAAATTAAGTTGGAGAGAAATTTGAAATAAAATTTTCTGCGCATATAATTAGTGTGACTTCAAATATCAATATCATTAATAGGTCAATAAAATCTTTGTGTGTGGAAAAAAAATATTAATGGCATTATATGTAATGGTTCTTTTATAAATCAACATTTCTAATAGTACATCTAACCTTTATTTTAATGTTGATTTCTCCTTTCATTTCAGGTATCAGACACAGTAGTTGAACCATACAATGCCACTTTATCTGTACATCAGCTTGTAGAAAACACCGATGAGACATATTGTATTGACAATGAAGCTCTTTACGACATCTGTTTCCGTACCCTTAAACTGACCACACCAACCTACGGAGATCTCAATCATCTTGTGTCGGCAACCATGTCTGGTGTTACCACATGCCTTAGGTTCCCTGGTCAGCTTAACGCTGATTTACGTAAACTGGCTGTCAACATGGTACCCTTCCCACGTCTCCATTTCTTCATGCCTGGGTTCGCTCCCCTCACATCACGCGGCAGTCAGCAGTACAGAGCTCTTACCGTCCCTGAGCTCACCCAGCAAATGTTTGATGCCAAGAACATGATGGCGGCTTGCGATCCTCGTCACGGACGATACTTGACTGTGGCTGCCATCTTCAGGGGCCGCATGTCCATGAAGGAAGTTGATGAACAGATGTTGAACGTACAGAACAAGAACAGCAGCTACTTTGTCGAATGGATTCCCAACAACGTCAAAACTGCCGTCTGCGACATCCCACCACGAGGTCTCAAGATGTCCGCTACATTCATCGGCAACAGCACAGCTATCCAGGAGCTGTTCAAGCGTATTTCTGAGCAGTTCACCGCTATGTTCCGTCGTAAGGCTTTCTTACATTGGTACACTGGTGAGGGTATGGACGAGATGGAGTTTACTGAGGCTGAATCCAACATGAACGACTTGGTGTCAGAGTACCAACAATACCAGGATGCTACTGCCGACGAGGAGGGAGAATTCGAGGAGGAGGAAGAACCAGAGGAAGCTTAGACACTCCTCCCCATGTTAATATAAATAAACTGATAGGTCACTTTGCAATGCTTTGAGACTGGTTCTCATGTTCAGTTGTATTACTAAATGTGTTCATTATAGGTCAGACAATGTCAGTTGTCTTCAGATCTGATGTTACTATTTTCTAAGTTTTACATGTCTTTGTTAAGTGCTCATTATTTTGTAAACATTTTGCATTTTAACACTTGTCTTTCCTTCTTACTGTCGATCTTTTTATCTGTTTTCATAACTTGAGTAATTTATACTATTTACCATTTGAGATTTCTTTCATAAGAACAACTAAACAGCTTTTACGTCATGAAAATAAAAATCTACAGAAATGAAACATATCTTATCTCTACATTTATTTCTTCATACTGAGGGAATTACCTTTGTCTGCTGTGAGTTAACCATGATGAAGTATTTCTGAAATTTTATACAGGGAGATTTATCTTTCTTTGTCCGCAATCAGTTTATCATGATGGAAGATTTTTAAACTTCATACTGAGAGAGTTATCTATCTTTGTCTGCAATCAGTTGATCATAAAGGAATATTTTTGAAACTCTTTACAGGGAGAGTTATCTTTCTTTGTCCGCAATCAGTTTTCATTGAAACAGTTTATCATGATGGAAAATTTTTGAAGAAGTTGTTACAGTGGAAGGGCAAATAACTTGGAGATGACTTGTAACTGTCAAAATATACTCCCATGATAAATTACATTTAAAGTTACCATTATATAATATGCATTGTAAAAAATTAAAGGATACTGAACTTTATATACAAAGTAGTGTTGGGCAGTGAAAAGGGAACTTGAAATGAACCTTGACCACATCAATGCTTATTAGAAAGTTTGTGTAGAAAAATTCTGGACACTGCATACATGTACATTCATTTGTATTGATGGAGGCAAAACTAAAGAATAAAAAAGGTCATCGTGAAATGATGACCTGTAACTCCATGCATCATTTTTAGGTCACCTTAGCACCTCAAGTGAGCTTTTGTCGTAGTGTAGTGTCAGTCCCTCGATGTAAATTTCACATTTTCGACTTCTACAGAACTGTTGAATAGATTTTGATGAAACTTGCTAGGGATGAAGTACTCGAGGTCCACCACTAATGTTATTCTTCAGGATTCGTCACGTAACTACAGGGAAAATAAGGTTTTGTGAATACCCTCCATAGATAACCTTCAGAACGGAATGATCTAGAGAGATTATTTAAAAAGTGATGTTACACTCCTCACAAACGACGTTAAGAGGGTATACAGGTTTCACCATATATGTTCTTGGACACACGTTTCTGCTACATAACTCCACACATACAGATAACACTTTTTTTTTACAGATTATTCGTCATGTTCATGAGAAGAGGGGGTTAGGGGTCCAAAGGTTAAGGTCAAATTTAATGTGTAAGGAAAATGGCATTCCCATACTATAAAATTCTAGACATACAGTGATTAAAATTCGCACTTGTATTGCGAATCAATCTGATTAAAACCAGATCTCTACATGCTCCCGATCTTGTTATGTCGCGTAGAGGATCTGGTATAACCTAGTAGACATCGACGTGCAGGTGACCTTAGCTGAGAAATTTCACTGTCCAATCAAAAAAGTTTCAAGCGAAAATCTTCAACCAATCCTCATATGCGTATCAAACGCAATTCGGTTCTGCAAAAATTCTGCCTAACATAAGATAATTAGAATTAAATTACCACAGGCCAGCTTTCCCGTCTTATCAGACGGACACATCTGGATCACTACACAAGATTACAAGACGCGGAGCCATAATGATCTGTATGATCTTTGCAGAACGATATCTTATCGTATAATAAAAACATAGGTAATCACAGATTACGAAGCTCACCTCGTGACAGCAAAATTCAATTCAAACATATTTCTTAGTACATGTATATTGGCTTTTAAAGGCAACACCACTCAAGCAGAAAAAGTAGGTCAAGGTCATTTTATGAAAGTTTGATCAAAGATACATCCAATATGCAAGTTTGGTACATGTAGCAGTTATACTTTGCTCAATATTGGCTTTATAGAGCAAAATCACTCAAGCGGAAAAAGTAGGTCAAGGTCATTTTATGAAAGATTGATCAAAGATACATCCAATATGCAAGTTTGGTACATGTATCACTTATACTTTGCTCAATATTGGCTTTTAAAGGCAAAATCACTCAAGCGGAAAAAGTAGGTCGAGGTCATTTTATGAAAGTTTGATCAAAGATACATCCAATATGCAAGTTTGGTACATGTAGCACTTATACTCTGCTCAATATTGGCTTTTAAAAGCGAAATCACTCAAGTGGAAAAAGAAGGTCAGATGCTGCATCCGATGCATGGGTCCATCTCGGCATCCAAAGATGAATCACTTGTGCAAGTTTGGTTACTGTAGCATTAGTACTTTGTCAGATACTGAGCTACCCCAAACTTCTTAACCAAGTCACTCAAGCGGAAAATGTAGGTCAGATGCTGCATCCAATGCATGGGTTCATCTCAGCATCCAAAGATGAACCACTTGTGCCAGTTTGGTTACTGTAGCATCAGTACTTTGTCAGATACTGAGCTACCCCAAACTTCTTAACCAAGTCACTCAAGCGGAAAATGTAGGTCAGATGCTGCATACGATGCATGGGTTCACCTCAACATCCAAAGATGAATCACTTGTGCCAGTTTGGTTACTGTAGCATTAGTACTTTGTCAGATACTGAGCTACCCCAAACTTCTTAACCAAGTCACTCAAGCGGAAAATGTAGGTCAGATGCTGCATCCGATGCATGGGTTCACCTCAGCATCCAAAGATGAATCACTTGTGCCAGTTTGGTTACTGTAGCATTAGTACTTTGTCAGATACTGAGCTACCCCAAACTTCTTAACCGGACGCGGACGCGGACACGGACGCGGACGCGGACGCGTGGGGTTATAGCATAAGCTCACTCAACTTCGTCGAGGTGAGCTAATCAATCATAAATATGTACGTAGTACTTCAAATGGTTTTCTACGAATTGAAAATCAGTACCCTTCAATTCACAAGGATGATAATTAATGAGAAATAATTATGTAGAAAAAGAACGGATTAAAAGTCACTGTTTCTATTTCTATTTGTAACATTGCCATTTCCTGGACTGGTCGCCGCAGTAAGATCGAAGCAAAAATCTTCATGAAATGATAGCATGATTCGAAGGGAGTCCAAGCTACTGTGTAGCATATAAAAATTCTATAAACCCTTTGAAAAATTCCCGGTTTTGAAATATAAACACGATGAATAGAGGTTGTATTAATTTCTGTCTTCTTTGCCATGTTTAATTATATTTCAAAATAACACGTTCACTGTTGTTTTTTTTTTCATCGTACGTGACCACAATAACTCCAATCAGGTGAAGCTCGCGGTCTTCATGTTAGCCAACGCTGCGGCAATGTTTTCACTTTCTGTCTAATTCGTAGCCACTCAAACGACAGAAAAATAATTAAAACTTCTTTTTCTACAATTTATTCAAGCTCTCGATAGATGGCGCTACAATAGCCAAAGTGTGCGACTAATGACATTGTGATATACAGAGTTCAAATTAACACCGGCAGGTTAACTAGAAAGGTTTCTTGTTGCGGTTGCAACAAGAGTGTCTTCCTCCTATACAATTTTTGGTTTGGAAATATGAAGGACGTCACATTACATGTATTTATATTATGTATTTAAGTTTTCAAATAGCAGTAACATTAAATTTTCAAAGCGATAATTGTTGGTGAGCAACCATTTGATTTTTTTTGGGGGGGGGGGGGGGGGGGGGGGCAGGAATTCTATTGCCAGCCGGTAAAATTTTTTCAGCAATTTTCTGAGCAGGCCATTTTTTTCAGCCATTACCAGAGTCGGAGAAAAATTTTCTCCGGTTCTTCGGGCCGGATTTAAACAAATTGTCAAATGTTGTGAATGTCTGTGTAAGTTAAACTCCCCGCTGTTACAGAGTACGAGTTAATAACCGTTCCTTCAGATGTCTCTTTGCAATTAGCGAATTTCAGACAGATTGCATGATGTTTAAAAAGAACCCTTTCTAGATTTTTGTGCCTATGCGTATTAGGTCTCTGGTAGATACAGCTATGTGAACAGTTTGTATTTATATTAATTAATTTTTTGACTTTAAATTGTCTGGCACAAAGGGCCAGCAAAAATTTCCATATCATGCAATTTATCCTTACTTTTGCATGGTCCGGGAAAAAAAAATTGCCGGCCCTTTGGGCCGGAATATTTTTTTCAGCATTTTTCAGAGCCGGGATTTTTTTTTTGCAAATTCTTCCTGCCCCCTTCCCCCATATAAAAGGCGAGCTCGTAGCTGTAGAACCAATTTTCTTGAGAAGAGAAATGGTAATAACAAGTTACGTTCAATATATATATATATATAAATACCATGAGGTTCTCGCTGTGCAGGTTCAAATTTGGACCCCCCCCTTCCCTTTTTTCAAAGTTTATTTTGAATTTCCATCATGGCGACATCGTTCAATATAAACAGAACTCTTTTCGAAAAACGAGGGGAGGGAAGAATGTTGGAGAAATTGTTCATCAATTTGTAAATAAACCAACCGAAAATTATGTTCGAACGTTTGCTAGAATTAGAAATTAAACTTGATGTTCAAAATATAGTTATTGAAGTTTAGAAACAGGTTTGTAGGCTAGAAATCGGAGTCAAACTACCACTTTTTGTGTGTAAATTCTGGTTTGTAGCTGATCTCTTCTAAATTAATCAACTGTTTTAAAATCAAATTGTGTATATCGAAATGTATTTATGAAATGCATATTCATCATTGCCGTGAAATCGGAATTTGAAAATCTCAACACTGCTTTTCTCGAGTCGGACTCGGACTACCAATTTTAGTGTGCACCCGATCTGTTGGCGTGAAGGTGTATCGAAATACCCAACTCAAAATTTCGATGCTCATATCTTTTCAACAGTAAGAGATAGGAAAAATCAGAAAGACTAAATAAGACAGATATATGGATAAAAAATAATAATATTGAAATTTTTAGGAAACTTAATAAGCTTAATTTTTGTTTACTATTATAAGCAAAAAAGTGTCTTCCTCCTATGAACTTCTGAATTTGGAAATATGAAGGACGGTGAAGGACGTCATCGTAATAAATCGTTACAGTGTGCATCTAGCATTTCATATCTTGCATGCCTGTCGACTTTCAAAAAGAATGGAAATTGTAGATAGCAAAATTCGAGATATTTAAGCTTACAAATAGCAAAACATGAAATTTTCGGTCCTTTTGAGTAATTCGACGCTCCCGTCAAATATTTGAATCTACTAAAAACATGATAAAAAAATAACAGAGACCAAAAATAAAAAAGACCAATCTAGCTTTTACTCCAAACGTAACGTTGGAGAACTTTCATTGTCCTAGCTTACAGGGTTCTTGAGAAATCGCTGATCCAATTTTCCACGGTTACGAAAACAATAGGTCTTCCGACGGAAGTCGGAAGACCTAATGAGCATTAACAACCGTATAATGAAACCAAATAAATTTCCAATTAGAAGTAGTGGCACACGGCTGGCTAAAGAGCGTCGATTGACCATAACATCTCATCAATACACATTTAACTGACCAGTCGAATACAGACACGCCCCTTAGGTCAACTCTTGACCTTTCGTTCTGAATAAATTTTCTTTCAGCCAGCATTAATTATTATTTCTGTCTAATTCGTAGCCACTCAAACGACAGAAAAATAATTAAAACTTCTTTTTCTACAATTTATTCAAGCTCTCGAACAATAATGAAAGGGAACCGGTTGTTAAAGCTCATAAACCTAAACCTAAAGTTACTGATAATTTTCTATGCAAATCATCTTTAATGTACATGTCTTTAGCATTTTCAGATTTCCAACGTCCATGCGCTTTAAACAAGCGATCATTTATACCACCATTTGCAGCTGCAGATGCTCCTCCCGCTCTGAGGGAGTGAAGTCCAAACTTTTTTGAGTCATATCCTAAAGATTTTAAACTACTTAACAATAATTCTCTAGCTCTAGTATATGAAATATGTACATCAGGTCTTACTCTCAATTTATAACACTCCTTGTTTTTACTATAAAAAACAGATCTAAAAATGAATTCATCTGAATCACTGTCTAAAATATTTGCACATGATAAATATCGTTTTAATAAATCATAAGGACAGCATGAATTGTTAGTTTTCGCAATCACGACCCAGTTTCCATCTCTATAAACATCAGTCTTACTTTTGAAAACAAAAATAGTCATATA
Source organism: Pinctada imbricata (assembly GCA_033119305.1). NCBI lineage: Eukaryota > Metazoa > Mollusca > Bivalvia > Pterioida > Pteriidae > Pinctada > Pinctada imbricata. Next base: position 61,990,561 of record VSWD01000006.1, on the reverse strand, counting down.
TGATTCAAAGAAAACAATGTCAGATCGTCTAATATTTACAAGTTCTGAAAAACGAAAAAATCCGGCAAAACCAAGTATACACATAGTTGCAAGTCTTAAATCCATCAATGTCGCCGTGTCAGAGGCATATGTCCGAACGTAATTTTCCAACATTTCAACGGTCACCGGTTCCTTGCGATTTTTACGGGTGTCAGATTTTCTCATTAACGCGTCCAGGCACAATTTAATCCATTCATTTTTACAAGGGTTAAGAGGAACTCCGTTCACATTAAACCCCCATTGTAAAGCATAAAATGTTTGTCGTATGGTCGCCGCCGATGAAACAGTTTGATAAATTGACACAAGATATAGCGCAATGTGTTCTTGATTTGCAAGCATCGGAGAAATGTTTAATCTTTGACACCAATCACACCATTTTGTCCAATATGAAGAGTAATTGTCCACGGTAGATCTTTCCCGTGCTGACATGATGGTACATTCTAATTCAGGAACCAATGACGATAAATTATGAATCTCTGCTGTTTTCCTAACTTTCTCCCACATTCCTCCTTGAAATAATTCTGTAAGATACAAATACATACATGTAATCTCAATATAAACATACAAATAAGGAAATTTTCATTTCTCTTTGACCAATTGTCTCTCAACAGACTTCTGGTCTCTCATAAACTTTTAGTCCCTCATGGACTTTTGTCTCTCATAGAATACTAGTTCCTCATGAACTTTCGTCTCTCATAGACTTCTAATCCCTCATGGACCTCTGTCTCTCATAGACTACTTGTCACTTAAGAACGATTTGTCCCCCATGGACCACTGTCTCTCATAGACAATTTTTCATATTCATTGACTACCAGTACTTTTACTCATAAACATTTATCTTCATAAACTACTGGTTCTTAAGGCGATACTTCACAGTCATTATTAAGAGCTTACCTAAATCTTAATCATTTCGAATTAAATATATCTCTATAATAATAGAAAAAATATCCGTAATAAGAAGACCACCGTTTAAACTTAGCTCATCATTTATTTATGAATAACCTAACATCGATTAAATAAATCCAAATTCATACCTTAGATTTATAAATATTTTCAAAATTCAAAAAACTACAAATACAATAAACCTACCGTTTTCCCACATTAACTAAAATCCAATCTTATGGCCAGAATTGCACTATGCAATTTTGATGTTCCAAACACTGAGGTATGTAAACCCGATTTGAAAATGTTACAGTTAGAACGAGGAAAACGTAAAACATCTAATACTCCACTTTTGAAAACACCACCAAATTCCACTAAATCTGGCCATAATGAAGATGATTTCCATTCAGGTGCAATAAGAGTACCTTGTCCTTTACATCCTTTTAAATGTCTAATACATCTAGAGATTAAATAAATCGGTGGAACAAGCCAATTATTCTCCGAACTCCAATTTTGTGTAAATGCATCTACAGCTTCACAATATGGATCCCAAAACTTTGAATTATAACGAGATGTTTTTCTAGTATTGAGCGAAGCGAATCTGTCAACAGTAAAAGGTCCAAACAAACCATCCATAAAATAGAAAAAGTCATCAGAAACTTCCCAATCGTCATAATCATGTATTTTACTAATATAGTCTGCTAATTGATTTTCCTCGCGTGGGATCCACTCCACCTCTAACTTTATGTCAAATATAACTTGAAGTTGATATATATCTAAAGCAATCGTTTGTAAATCCAACTTTTTGCTCCCTTTTTCAATAATAGAAACCAAGTTTTTATTGTCTGAAAACCATTTAACTTGTTTTCCTTTCAAGAACTTTGAATAACTAGCTAACGCAAACCAACATGCACGCATCTCACGCCATGTAAAGCTCTTTTCTCTCTCTTCATTTGTCCAAGTTTTATGACACCACTCTTGTGCAAAATTAATTGTAGAATGAACAATATATCCTCCTGCGGCAACAGAACTTGCATCTGAATATCCGAGAATATCTTTAGGTAAAGTTATATCCCTGAACTTTTTAGTTCCATTAAAAGAATCTATATTCTCAAGCCAAAAATTCAGTTCACGAACAATATCACAATTATTTCCTAAATTTAACCTCACATCCCAAGTGCTGGCCTTGTCAATTTCTGAATATAAAAATCTGGTCATTAAGCGCGTAATATTTCCAATACAAGGAGTAAAAGAAATGATCAAACCAGTCAATCTAGCTAATTCTCTAGCCGAAATCGATGTTAATTTTGAAATAACTATATGTAAAGTATTTTTCAAGTTACACAATTTTTCATCAGGAATTTTCAGAATACCCTCTTTGAAATTCCATAAAATACCAAGCCATTTCAGTTCTACAGTAGGTTCCCAGACAGATTTTTCAACGTTAGGTACTAAACCTGCTCTCAACAAGTCAGATTTTACAATATTAGCAGCTCTCCTGCCTTCATCTAAATTTTTCACAGCACAGATTCCGTCATCCAAGTATACAACAATTTTTAATCCTAAAGCTCTCCAATGAGCTACTAATGGTTTAACACACTTTGTAAATACATAAGGTGAACTATGTAATCCAAAAGGAAGCACAGTAAAAGTAAAGTAACATTTAACACCGTTGTACATCCAAGAAAAACCTAAGTATGTCTGAGAATCTTTATGAATATCTATGTGGTGATAACCCGATTTCAAATCGAACGAAAATGCATATTCAGCTTCAAATGCAAATTCTTTAAAAGTCTTCCAATCTTCAAATTTAATTTTAGATTTGTAAATGTACCAATTTACGTAACGTAGATCTAAAATAAGTCTCTTTTTGCCTTTCTTATTCACTGAAACAGTTAATGGATTTACGACTATAGGTTTACTTGTATGCTGTACAATACGTCCAGTGTCCAACAATTCCTGAATAGAATCCTTAACAAAATCTTTATGCTTCAATGCTGAATTATTATTGTCAAACTCAGCAGAATCAGGTGTACCATAAAAAGGTATTGCATATCCATGATCTATGATATCAATTACATACTGATTTGCACCTATTTCTCTCCAGAAATCTATATTAGTCTTAAGTCTTCCTTTAATTAAAGGTTCAGCTTCACCACTTTCATATTTAAAATAATTTTCAATGTACGTCTGCTTTTTATCTACAGTCATAATTGTATACTTAGCTTTTACAGCTGCTGTCTTGCTACTTGGAACCACTACTTCCTGGTTCATTTGCACCTCCTCTGCATTCCGACTGCCAGTGTCCTGTCTTGTTGCAGCGAAAACAGATGTCTGTTGGCTTTGGGACTCTGCGAAAACGAAAGGACTGATTGTCTTTTTCCCTCGTCATTTTCTTCGCATGCTGTTCATCATTCGGAACAAACTGCTTTCTTTTCAGCTTCATATTCTTTGACTTAAAGAATGCGCGCCTTTCTGCTGCGTGCATCTTCTTCTCATCGTCACTATCATCGGCAATGTCATTTGTTTCGTATTCTGCGACAGTAAGCCATCCTTTCTCGCTTTTGTCTGCCAAACGGATTAACTTGTTACGGTGTTTTAACTTTCCCGTTATGTCTGTAAGGACTTCTTCGACTTCTGTAACAGTTTTTTCTGTAAGGTGATCCTTTAATTCATCTAAACGATCAATAATATCCACGTTAAATTCAAATTGCTCGGCATGTCCCTTTGCTTTAAGTTTTATTTTCCCTTCACTCTTCATTTTTTCTTTTAGCTTCTTACTGTTTGCGTCTGTTTGCAGTTTAAACGATTTCTCCAATGCATCTTTGGACGAACTAATATTGTCCATCACATAACTTTCAAGTTCTTGTTTTTGTGAAGACAATTCCTCGCGAACAATATTCTTTAATAAAGAACTAATCTCTGTTTTCATTTCTTCGTTCATTATGGCAATCAATGTTTAGTTTACAAATAAATTTCCAATTAGAAGTAGTGGCACACGGCTGGCTAAAGAGCGTCGATTGACCATAACATCTCATCAATACACATTTAACTGACCAGTCGAATACAGACACGCCCCTTAGGTTAACTCTTGACCTTTCGTTCTGAATAAATTTTCTTTCAGCCAGCATTAATTATTAACAGCTGGTTCTGTGCGCTGTGGTCATCTCTTCGGAACTATGCATTTTAGGATAAGTTCTTATGCATCCGCATGCCCCCGATCATCTCTACATTTCTCAGGCCGATCTTTTGATTGGTCAGTTAGAAAGGTCATCTGCACGTCGATGTCTACTGGGTTATACCAGATCCTCTACGCGACATAACAAAATCGGGAGCATGTAGAGATCTGGTTTTAATCAGATTGATTGCGAATGAGCCAAAAAAATTGTGGTACAAATTAAGGTCAAGGTCAATCTTAATCTGCCATGTAACTCGAGTAATTCTTGACCGAGAGTGATGAAATTTCACAAATGGATTGTCCAAGAGGAAAGGGGATGCCTATTGATTTTGGAGTCGTAAGGTCTTTGAAATGTTTGAAAACGGCACCACCACAACATAACTCGAGGGGTTTCCTTTTGAGATATATGGTCAAAATCTAGAATTATTTTGTTCCACTCTAAAGTCAAATTTTTAGACGTGTGTTACGTCTTTTCGAGCTCGTTTTCAATACAGGGGAGTATGGTCGCCGTCGTGTCCGTCTGTCTGCCCGTCCGAGCTCACATCTCCCAAACCCTAACTTAAAATTTGATCATTTTTCGCACAAATGTTCATTAGGATAGATCCTTTGGGGAAAAAATCACTTGAGGTCAATCAAAGGTCAAGGTCATTTCCAGGCTAAAATAGATTTTTTGCAATGAAAAAATTAAAAATTAATTAAAAATCAGTATAATGTCCAAATGGTGTGAAATGTACAATGATAGAATAATGCATAATCTTTTACATGTATATGATTCGGGCTTTTAAGATTTTTTTTATTGTGTTGATGAAAAAATGTGCCGAAATGGGGGGGGGGGGGGTGTTACATATAACTCCAAGTGAATGTATATACAGTGTATATATAGGCTGCTTATGAGAATGTCATCATAGATCCCTCGATCGTTTATAAGGGCCAATCGTTTTTTAGGTTAGTACCTTCAGGACCACGTTCAAAGGTCAAGGTCATTTCCAAGCTAAAAATAGCTTTTATTGTAATTGTGATTTTAAAATTCACCAAAAATTCATCAAAATACAGTGTTTTGTCAAAACGGTATAATCTGTTGGGTTTCGAGATTTTATATTGCGTTGATGATAAATTGTGTGCCAAAGGCAAAAGGGGGGGGGGGGGGGGGGGGGGGGTTACACATATAACCTCAGGTGAATGTATAATTATACAATGTGTGTATATATAGATATATCCCACAATCGTTTATTGGATAGACCAGTCACTTTAGGAAATTCATGAAGGTCAAGGTCATTTGCATTCCTGTGTGATTTTTTTTTTTAGCATTGATGAAAAATAGTGGTGTGTATTACGCATTTAATATTTCATGGGGATAAGTTCAGACGGTCACGAACTAATTTGCATTATGTGGGCTTCCAGACAAAAGTCTTCAAGGTCATTCATTATCATTTCTGAAAGGTCAAAGACACTCAGATAATCAAATTTTTGATATCAAAAATATTCTGTTCGGGGAGCATCCATCAGTTTGACTGATTTTGTCTTTTTAGACGGTTTTATGGCGTAGCTTCATAAATATCGCCTGCCCACACTTGTTTTTGATCGGTTGTTTCTGTGTGTGGGGACACACAACAACAACCGAATAAAAACAAGTGTGGGCAGGCAATATTTATGAAGCTAGGTTTGGCGATGTCCATCCGATTCATGCACATTTTAGTATGAAAATTATTTCCATCCATAGTTTTGTATAAATTCTTGAAGATCTAAGTTCCTGGCTATCCGATGCTTTGTATCTGCTCAGACATTGTCTATGATAGCTCAAGTTTAATCAATATTCTTATTACATGTATACATGTAGGAAGAAATATGGCGAGAAAACTTAAAGGAAAGTGGGATATTGCTGACAACCATGGGCGGATTTAGAAGGGGCGTATTTCATCACCATCCCCCCATCCTGTATTCGTCCCCTGACAATGGCATACCCTATACAATATGAGATGACAAAATCAAGTTCCATGTTATTAGGAATATATAGAATTTGTAATTTACAGGAAAATTTCATTTATTAGTCTCCTACCGGCTCGCCGTAGGCGACTTTTAAATATATAAATAGTTTCCACCCCGTTTGTTTGTCCGTCTGTCCGTCACTATATTTAGTTTTCCAGACTTTTTTTTTTCGCTTTGTTGCATATAATGATCGATTCGAGGCACGGTCAAAGTGCCGCATGTGGGAGGGTGAAGAGGCCTCCTGTTGGCCGGGATGCCCGGGGCCGACCCGAAATTAAACCCCAAAAAATGCATTAATTAGGTCTTCCGACTTCCGTCGGAAGACCTATTGTTTTCGTAACCGTGGAAAATTGGATCAGCGATTTCTCAAGAACCCTGTAAGCTAGGACAATGAAAGTTCTCCAACGTTACGTTTGGAGTAAAAGCTAGATTGGTTTTTTTTTATTTTTGGTCTCTGTTATTTTTTTTATCATGTTTTTTAGTAGATTCAAATATTTGACGGGAGCGTCGAATTACTCAAAAGGACCGAAAATTTCATGTTTTGCTATTTGTAAGCTTAAATATCTCGTATTTTGCTATCTACAATTTCCATTCTTTTTGAAAGTCGACAGCCATGCAAGATATGAAATGCTAGATGCACACTGTAACGATTTATTACGATGACGTCCTTCACCGTCCTTCATATTTCCAAATTCAGAAGTTCATAGGAGGAAGACACTTTTTTGCTTATAATAGTAAACAAAAATTAAGCTTATGAAGTTTCCTAAAAATTTCAATATTATTATTTTTTATCCATATATCTGTCTTATTTAGTCTTTCTGATTTTTCCTATCTCTTACTGTTGAAAAGATATGAGCATCGAAATTTTGAGTTGGGTATTTCGATACACCCTCACGCCAACAGATCGGGCGCACACTAAAATTGGTAGTCCGAGTCCGACTCGAGAAAAGCAGTGTTGAGATTTTCAAATTCCGATTTCACGGCAATGATGAATATGCATTTCATAAATACATTTCGATATACACAATTTGATTTTAAAACAGTTGATTAATTTAGAAGAGATCAGCTACAAACCAGAATTTACACACAAAAAGTGGTAGTTTGATTCCGATTTCTAACCTACAAATCTGTTTCTAAACTTCAATAACTATATTTTGAACATCAAGTTTAATTTCTAATTCTAGCAAACGTTCGAACATAATTTCGGTTGGTTTATTTACAAATTGATGAACAATTTCTCCAACATTCTTCCCTCCCCTCGTTTTTCGAAAACAGTTCTGTTTATATTGAACGATGTCGCCATGATGGAAATTCAAAATAAACTTTGAAAAAAGGGAAGGGGGGGGGGGGTTCCAAATTTGAACCTGCACAGCGAGAACCTCATGGTATTTATATATATATATTGAACGTAACTTGTTATTACCATTTCTCTTCTCAAGAAAATTGGTTCTACAGCTACGAGCTCGCCTTTTTTATGGGGGAAGGGGGCAGGAAGAATTTGCAAAAAAAAAAATCCCGGCTCTGAAAAATGTTGAAAAAAATATTCCGGCCCAAAGGGCCAGCAATTTTTTTTCCCGGACCATGCAAAAGTAAGGATACATTGCATGATATGGAAATTTTTGCTGGCCCTTTGTGCCAGACAATTTAAAGTCAAAAAATTAATTAATATAAATACAAACTGTTCACATAGCTGTATCTACCAGAGACCTAATACGCATAGGCACAAAAATCTAGAAAAGGTTCTATTTAAACATCATACAATCTGTCTGAAATTCGCTGATTGCAAAGAGACATCTGAAGGAACGGTTATTAACTCATACTCTGTAACAGCGGGGAGTTTAACTTACACAGACATTCACAACATTTGACAATTTGTTTAAATCCGGCCCGAAGAACCGGCGAAAATTTTTCTCCGACTCTGGTAATGGATGAAAAAAATGGCCTGCTCAGAAAATTGCTGAAAAAATTTTACCGGCTGGCAATAGAATTCCTGCCCTCCCCCCCCCCCCCCCAAATCAAATGGTTGCTCACCAACAATTATCGGTTTGAAAATTTAATGTTACTGCTATTTGAAAACTTAAATATATAATATAAATACATGTAATGTGACGTCCTTCATATTTCCAAACCAAAAATTGTATAGGAGGAAGACACTCTTGTTGCAACCGCAACAAGAAACCTTTCTAGTGGTATATAAAATGGTGCGATTTGGGGAAAATTTTCCGTGATTTTTTTTTCTATTTTGACAATTTTTTCAACACTGAGCTTTAGACATGTTACACTGGGCATGTACTAGTATTTGTCAAAAAGCGAAAGTGAATACTACCGGTAACAAGGGTTGTGGCCTCCCTCATAAGTTTGTTGTTGTTGAAAAAATCGGAAGATTGATGAAAGCATTTCCATTTGGATGATTCCAACCTTCAACAATTCAAATGAATGGTAAGAAAAAGAAACGGAGATGACCGTGACTTCCTTTTCTGTAGCGGTCGATATCTGGAAAATTATAGAAACATGTACGTGTATGCTTTCAAAGTGTTCTATTACCAATGTACTTGGGGGGAAAACTGAGGACTTGAAAAAAAAACAAAAACAAAACTTTTTTCGGTCGCAGTCGGGGAGGGGAGGGGATCGACTCCCTTTAAAATCCGCCACTGAATATGTATGAATCAGTTGCAACAGAGTTATTTAAGTGTGTCTCCTCCGTAACGTCCGTAACTTGCAGCCATCTCTGGCCGATTGTTCAAGAAGTCGAAAAGACTGAGGTCGAATGTTCCTGTGGTCGAAAGTTCTGGAAAATAGTGAAAGAAAACGGACACGAAGAAAATTTATCGAAAAAAGGTAGAGAAAGATAGACGAAGTTCTCATTACCTATATTTCTAACTGTACTGTCAATAAGGTAATGATGAAAGGTCTCTTGAATGAACATGATGAAGCTGTTTATTTTTCACTTCCCGAATTTCCTAGATAGCATCATTCAGCGGCGAATCTCGCTTGTCTTCTCAATCTGTTGAGCCTATACAGAGGCGGATCCAGTACCCCAATTGCCGGGGCGCATATACAATTTTTGATGGGAATCACTTGCGAGGCTCGAAGAGTTGGGGAGGGTATGGGATGTGGTTTCCCTCCCCCATTGGTGGGGGGTTTGGGGGCCTCTCCTGAGAAAATTTTGAAAAAATGTGGCATCTGAAGCGTATTTGAACTGAATTTAGAATGGATTAGGCACACATGATTCAGTTAGGCACACATGATTCAGTCAATGTCAGGCACGGTCCATTTGATATTCGGGGGGGGGGGGGGGGGGGGGGGGGGGGGGGGGGGGGGGGGGTGTCAGAGCAAGATTATTTTTTTCACCCCAGACCGGGGCAAAATTATTTTTTTCTTGCAAAGTTGGAGCAAGGAAATTTTTTTTAACAAACATGACAAAGTGATGTGCATATTAAGAATGTTTGTGTTTTATTGCTTGAAATTATTTATATTTTTACTCAAAACTCATCTTTATTCTAGATGGAAAGCTAGAAAGCAAGTGTTGAATAAATATAACATGTTGAATGAAAAAAGCTACTTATATAATGAATATAAACACTACCAAATAGCTTTTTGAGAAGGATTTATTAATCAACTTTGTATCGCGATACGTATCGTATCGGATATCAGGTATCATGATACGTATCGGATCAGCTGGGTGCAGTATCGTCCCAGTCCTAAAAACTCTAAATATTAATATCATGGCAGTGGCTCCGGATACGATCACAGGGTTTTTTTCCCCTTGTTTTGGGGCCGAATTTCGGCCCCTTCCAAATGCCAAATTTCCTCTATTTTTCCCAAAAAATCACCCTGAAATTCCCAAAGAGGAATTAGGCCTAAAAAAAAAATAGGTGTGTTTCGGCTAACCCGACCCTACCTGCAAAAATACGCCGACCCTAATTTTTTTTCGCCGAAAAAGTCCAACTTTCGTTTTCCGTTTTTGTACGAGGCAAGTAGTTCACTACTTTCTAAACCATATTCACTGTGTCTGCAAAACGCTTTATTGTTACCATTCTACCAAGGATGAATTCAAGCGTTTTGGCTGATTCCTATAAACTTTCCCCATGGCAGGGGTGACCGTAGTCAACATTTGGTGACGCAAATGTGATCATAGGGGAGAGGAGAGGCTGATCAGTGTGGTTTTGAACAAAGAATCATTTGAATCATTTGAAGACAAGTTTGTCTGCCCAAACTCTCTGTTAGAAATCTCATTAAGTGGCGATGAAAAGGGGCCATGGTCAAAGTTAGACGACGATGTCTTGTCGGACCTTTACAAGGCCCCAATGGGAGTCGTGCTTAAAACATTCCCGCAAACCAAATACATCCGCCTGCAGTGTATTCCCATTAATGAAGACTGCCAGCAGGACTCCACCAACAACGCAATAACAACAGGCTCAACCCCCCGAAATGCATTCCAAGTCCTGATGGATGCATCAAAGTCCACCACAAATCACACGGTCCCTAGTAAAAAGCGTTCGAGGTATATGACAATTCTTTCAATTATTCCAAATATAAACACAGGTTGATCTGAGATACTTGAACACTTGGCTTAGAATGTGTACTCCTTGCATTTGTATGTCCACTTGGCTCTGACATCACAGGAGCCTGTGGTTTTATTCCAGAAAATAAAATATTGTTCACTACCACACGACTCTGTTATTCTTATAGAAAAAGTCTTTTTTTATAAGAATAACAGAGTCGTGTGGTAGTGAACAATATTTTATTTTCTGGAATAAAACCACAGGCTCCTGTGCTGACATATACATGTAACATGAAATCACAGTTGCCGCATTACGCACACAAAGAATAAAACCAAAGTCTCTGTTTTCTTATTCCTTTACTTCCACAAGGAATAAGTAGTGAATCCTGACAAGGGTTTTATTTTTTATTTGTGTTACACAGCAACTGTTGTAAAATTGACCAATAGATTTATATTTCTTTTTGAGTGTATATAATAAAAATACAGTTGAATAAAGTAGTGTGAAGCTTTTGTGTAGTGTTTGATTTGAGTGCTTTTATGCAAGTTAAATGTCTTCAATTTCAATTATTGCATCATTCAAAACATAAATTTGCAGCATGGACCAGACATGCAGGTTTCGGGTACTTAAGGTATTAGGGGTATGATGAACTACTTCCGGTATGTTTTGACTGTGAAATATTTAAATTTCAAATTGCCATTCAAAGGAATGGCAATATTTGTATAAAGAAAGCTAGTGTGAGACCAGGTGATCAAGAGTAACCTTTCGCCGATTTCCTGTTATATCCATCTGTTGTCAAGAGCAATCAAGTCAAACTTCATTACCTTTTCCGACTGGTAGATCTGCCTGTTTGGAGTTTGACAGCTGCTTTCTAATGGTTCATCCAATTATATATTGTAAATATTAAAGCTGGGATACACATCACAAACTGAATATGTTTTCCTACCATATTAAAAAAAAAAAAAAAAAAAAAAAAAAAAAAAAAATCCGACCTACCCTACCTATTTTTTTCGTGACTGTTAGCCTAAACACACAATTTTTTTTTTTAGGCCTTATGAAAAAATCACCCTAGAAAATAAGACCCAAACATGAAAGTCAGCACAAAATGTCCTATTTCTAAGTGCATTTTTTAAAGTTTTTTATTCATCCCATGTTCAGTTCAAGCAAATCAATGGATTATCAGTGTTAATAAATGATACTTTAAGGTTATACTTTGGTGAGAATTTGTACAAAAATTTTCCCAATTTTAGCAAAATGTCGCAAATTTTCCCAAATGGGACAGACACAGGCACCTTCCCCAAAATAAAAAAAAACCCTGGATCATTCGTATCTGTAGAGCTGGGTCTCCGGGTACGAACACGAATCGTAGTTAGCTTCTGTATATGTATTTGGTTAGGGTTTTTCTTCAAGTTGTATCTTTTTTGTGACATATTTTGAAAAATGAATTAGTAAAAAGCAGCTGCATCTACATGTACATGTACGCATTTGTTATCTTCTCACAACTTTCAAAAATTTCAACTTCCGCTTGAGCAACGGAACGTCAGTACTCACGGTAGCTGACAAGTGCGTGTTTATTAATTTACTGAGCAGTGATCACTATGTAAAATGATTGAGAACATAGAAAATAGTCTTTTATCCCGGTTGCTAAATTACTGAGTATGCAGAATAAACTCATATACCTTGATATAATTACAATAAAGCCTGTGTTTGTGAAACACGAATGCCCCCGGTGGCATCTTTGTTAGTATGAACACTATTTTCTGTTAAGTACATGTATGTGAGGTCACTGGGTTAAAAGGTCAAAGGTCAAGGTCTCGAGGTCAAAACTTTTGGTATCAATGGAAAGGTCTTGTCACAAGGAATACACATGTGAAATATGAAAGCCCTATCACTTCCCATTTAAAAGTTATGCCCAATGTTAAAGTTTTTGAAAAGTAGGTCAAATGTCAAGGTCAAGGTCAAGGTCATGAGGTCAAAAATTTTGGTATCAATGGAAAGGTCTTGTCACAAGGAATACACATGTGAAATATGAAAGCCCTATCACTTCCATTCAAAAGTTATGCCCAATGTTAAAGTTTTTGAAAAGTAGATCAAAGGTCAAGGTCAAGGTCATGAGGTCAAAAATTTTGGTATCAATGGAAAGGTCTTGTCACAAGGAATACACATGTGAAATATGAAAGCCCTATCACTTCCATTCAAAAGTTATGCCCAATGTTAAAGTTTTTGAAAAGTAGATCAAAGGTCAAGGTCAAGGTCACGGGGTCAAAAGTTTTGGTATCAATGGAAAGGTCTTGTCACAAGGAATACACATGTGAAATATGAAAGCCCTATCACTTCCCATATAAAAGTTATGCCCAATGTTAAAGTTTTTGAAAAGTAGGTCAAAGGTCAAGGTCAAGGTCACGAGGTCAAAAAATTTGGTATCAATGGAAAGGTCTTGTCACAAGGAATACACATGTGAAATATGAAAGCCCTATCACTTCCATTCAAAAGTTATGCCCAATGTTAAAGTTTTTGAAAAGTAGATCAAAGGTCAAGGTCAAGGTCACGGGGTCAAAAATTTTGGTATCAATGGAAAGGTCTTGTCACAAGGAATACACATGTGAAATATGAAAGCCCTATCACTTCCCATTCAAAAGTTATGCCCAATGTTAAAGTTTTTGAAAAGTAGATCAAAGGTCAAGGTCAAGGTCACGGGGTCAAAAATTTTGGTATCAATGGAAAGGTCTTGTCACAAGGAATACACATGTGAAATATGAAAGCCATATCACTTCCCATTCAAAAGTTATGCCCAATGTTAAAGTTTTTGAAAAGTAGGTCAAAGGTCAAGGTCATGAGGTCAAAAATTTTGGTATCAATGGAAAGGTCTTGTCACAAGGAATACACATGTGAAATATGAAAGCCCTATCACTTCCCATTCAAAAGTAATGCCCAATGTTAAAGTTTTTGAAAAGTAGGTCAAAGGTCAAGGTCAAGGTCATGAGGTCAAAAGTTTTGGTATCAATGGAAAGGTCTTGTCACAAGGAATACACATGTGAAATATGAAAGCCCTATCACTTCCCATTCAAAAGTTATGCCCAATGTTAAAGTTTTTGAAAAGAAGGTCAAAGGTCAAGGTCAAGGTCACGAGGTCAAAAGTTTTGGTATCAATGGAAAGGTCTTGTCACAAGGAATACACATGTGAAATATGAAAGCCCTATCACTTCCCATTCAAAAGTTATTCCCAATGTTAAAGTTTTTGAAAAGTAGGTCAAAGGTCAAGGTCAGGAGGTCAAAAAATTTGGTATCAATGGAAAGGTCTTGTCACAAGGAATACACATGTGAAATATGAAAGCCCTATCACTTCCCATTCAAAAGTTATGCCCAATGTTAAAGTTTTTGAAAAGTAGGTCAAATGTCAAGGTCAAGGTCAAGGTCATGAGGTCAAAAATTTTGGTATCAATGGAAAGGTCTTGTCACAAGGAATACACATGTGAAATATGAAAGCCCTATCACTTCCATTCAAAAGTTATGCCCAATGTTAAAGTTTTTGAAAAGTAGATCAAAGGTCAAGGTCAAGGTCATGAGGTCAAAAATTTTGGTATCAATGGAAAGGTCTTGTCACAAGGAATACACATGTGAAATATGAAAGCCCTATCACTTCCATTCAAAAGTTATGCCCAATGTTAAAGTTTTTGAAAAGTAGATCAAAGGTCAAGGTCAAGGTCATGAGGTCAAAAATTTTGGTATCAATGGAAAGGTCTTGTCACAAGGAATACACATGTGAAATATGAAAGCCCTATCACTTCCATTCAAAAGTTATGCCCAATGTTAAAGTTTTTGAAAAGTAGGTCAAAGGTCAAGGTCAAGGTCACGAGGTCAAAAAAGGGTAAGGGGCGGTAAGGTGGTTTCTAGGCCCAAGATCGTTGCTAATTCCAAAGATTTAAAAATATTGAAATTGATACTAAAATTGGTAAAAGGAAGCTTGTCTTTAATAGATTCAACATGAAAAATGATTAATTTCATTTTTTCGTTACCGTAATCCCCCTTTGAAATCACCTATGAAACCGGAAATGAACAAAAAAATCAATATATTTTCACATGTGATAGCAAAATTAGACTTGGCCACATCAAAACAACAAGTTCATATTTTTTCTGTATATCCGTATAAGTATTTTGTAAATGCTGTGAAAGTATGAATCTGTTGTTTTCATGTGGCCACATAGAAAACGGAAGGAAATCAATGACTGTTACCATGCGAGCGGGTCGTTTTTGAAACAGAAAACACCTTTTAACTTCTATAATACAAGAATTATTTGAGTAATATTGATACAATTAAATAGATTTTGTTCTGTTGTTACTAATGATATTGATTATTTATTCCCACATTCACGAAATCAAATAATACAGACAAAAATGTCTTTCAAATGTTTATTATCCTCGTAACGTAACAGATATTCAGGACGACAGAATGACGTCATATTGAATATATGACGTCATATATGTTCGCAACTTTGATATTGCTTGTATTTTGCGAAAAAAATAAAGTCAAAGTAATCATTTCACATGCATATTGAATCGAAATGACAGAGTATCTAAAAGGGTACAGTCGGCATTTATGAAAAATGTCAAACTTTAAGCCAGAATCAACGAATTAAAATAATTTTAAAATTAAAAACAATATTTTCTATAAAACATTTTCAATAAAATAAAAAAATAAAGAATCATCATCTTAATTCGGGAGATTTTAATTGAACATCTATTGATAATTTCAGTCAGCATACAATCAGGGCGTTTAGAGAGTAGAAAATATCCCTACTTTACGAACAGCAAAATGCAGAGCTCTACATACTGAAATAATCAATCTCATTAAAATTCAGCTGTCTTTATTTCGTAATCTATCTAGTCAGAACTGAATCTTAATTAGACTGTAAAATGATGCAAGCAATACATGTACACTAGAAATTATTGAGTGCTGAACTGGAAGGTATTATAGGTGGCGCTATGATAAACAATTTTATTATATCGATCCCTTTATAACCATGCGGTGGCGGATCTAGGGTCTCAGAGAAAGGGGGCCGATAAGACAAGTTTTACAGAAAATTGTTCATAGAAAAAAGGGAGATAAAAATCAAGAAGTCTTACTGAGCGATACTGTAGCCAACGTGTAATTGAATTATTTATTTATTTCAATATTTCATTTTTTTTTTTTTTTTTTTTTCGATAAGGGGTGCATCAAAAGGTTGTGTTGAAATTAAGACATGCGAGGTAATTCTTGAAACTGGCGAGCGGTAGCTAGCCAACGAATTTTTTGAAATAGAAAAAAAAAAAAGATTTCTATTAGAAAAGACAATGTTGACCACCACACAGAGGGGATCGGAGCCCTCTTATCCCTCTTTATTCGCAATTCAAATACATTAGCAAAGACATCACAATGCAAAGTGATGAAAAAAGTATATAATAGTGCCAAACAATTCTGAATCAATATCTTTGTGCGAAGGGGGTGGGGGGTTTTTCGTTTTTTTTCTTTGCTTCATCTGGGCTGGTCTTCTGGGGATGAATCGGCCGAGAAAAAAATTGAGCCGGAAAAGGGGAAATAGGGTCTGCTGGGTTACCGGAAATACACATACTTTTTAAGGCCTTGGTACATTAATAAGTCACTTAAGAATTCCATAAGTCTACAAAGGGGTGTCCCAATTACCCCTCATTATATTAAAGTGAAACCTACCATGTACATATACTAGTATTATATCGTGATACTGATAGTATATCTACACAATTAATAGCATAAATAGTATTAGAATATAGCAGCAAGTTATCTACAGACAGCGTTACATTACGATGTGATCGTAACGTCATTTGACGTCAAAAGCAATGTAAAATATAGCTGACCATGCTGTCTTCAAATTGGTGTAGGATCGCAACGGGATGTCCGATTCTCAAAATTTAAATTGATTTATACTCTGTAAATACTGTATTTTCATTGATCAACGTTTGTCCCAGTTTTGACATTGGGCCGATTTTGGCCCTTACCGCCCCTTGCCCTTTGGTATCAATGGAAAGGTCTTGTCACAAGGAATACACATGTGAAATATGAAAGCCCTATCACTTCCATTCAAAAGTTATGCCCAATGTTAAAGTTTTTGAAAAGTAGATCAAAGGTCAAGGTCATGAGGTCAAAAATTTTGGTATCAATGGAAAGGTCTTGTCACAAGGAATACACATGTGAAATATGAAAGCCCTATCACTTCCATTCAAAAGTTATGCCCAATGTTAAAGTTTTTGAAAAGAAGATCAAAGGTCAAGGTCAAGGTCACGGGGTCAAAAATTTTGGTATCAATGGAAAGGTCTTGTCACAAGGAATACACATGTGAAATATGAAAGCCCTATCACTTCCCATTCAAAAGTTATGCCCAATGTTAAAGTTTTTGAAAAGTAGATCAAAGGTCAAGGTCAAGGTCACGGGGTCAAAAATTTTGGTATCAATGGAAAGGTCTTGTCACAAGGAATACACATGTGAAATATGAAAGCCCTATCACTTCCCATTCAAAAGTTATGCCCAATGTTAAAGTTTTTGAAAAGTAGGTCAAAGGTCAAGGTCATGAGGTCAAAAATTTTGGTATCAATGGAAAGGTCTTGTCACAAAGAATACACATGTGAAATATGAAAGCCCTATCACTTCCCATTCAAAAGTTATGCCCAATGTTAAAGTTTTTGAAAAGTAGGTCAAAGGTCAAGGTCAAGATCATGAGGTCAAAAGTTTTGGTATCAATGGAAAGGTCTTGTCACAAGGAATACACATGTGAAATATGAAAGCCCTATCACTTCCCATTCAAAAGTTATGCCCAATGTTAAAGTTTTTGAAAAGAAGGTCAAAGGTCAAGGTCAAGGTCACGAGGTCAAAAGTTTTGGTATCAATGGAAAGGTCTTGTCACAAGGAATACACATGTGAAATATGAAAGCCCTATCACTTCCCATTCAAAAGTTATTCCCAATGTTAAAGTTTTTGAAAAGTAGGTCAAAGGTCAAGGTCAAGGTCAGGAGGTCAAAAATTTGGTATCAATGGAAAGGTCTTGTCACAAGGAATACACATGTGAAATGTGAAAGCCCTATCACTTCCCATTCAAAAGTTATGCCCAATGTTAAAGTTTTTGAAAAGTAGGTCAAATGTCAAGGTCAAGGTCATGAGGTCAAAAATTTTGGTATCAATGGAAAGGTCTTGTCACAAGGAATAAACATGTGAAATATGAAAGCCCTATCACTTCCATTCAAAAGTTATGCCCAATGTTAAAGTTTTTGAAAAGTAGATCAAAGGTCAAGGTCAAGGTCATGAGGTCAAAAATTTTGGTATCAATGGAAAGGTCTTGTCACAAGGAATACACATGTGAAATATGAAAGCCCTATCACTTCCATTCAAAAGTTATGCCCAATGTTAAAGTTTTTGAAAAGTAGATCAAAGGTCAAGGTCAAGGTCACGGGGTCAAAAGTTTTGGTATCAATGGAAAGGTCTTGTCACAAGGAATACACATGTGAAATATGAAAGCCCTATCACTTCCCATTCAAAAGTTATGCCCAATGTTAAAGTTTTTGAAAAGTAGGTCAAAGGTCAAGGTCAAGGTCATGAGGTCAAAAGTTTTGGTATCAATGGAAAGGTCTTGTCACAAGGAATACACATGTGAAATATGAAAGCCCTATCACTTCCCATTCAAAAGTTATGCCCAATGTTAAAGTTTTTGAAAAGTAGGTCAAATGTCAAGGTCAAGGTCAAGGTCATGAGGTCAAAAATTTTGGTAACAATGGAAAGGTCTTGTCACAAGGAATACACATGTGAAATATGAAAGCCCTATCACTTCCATTCAAAAGTTATGCCCAATGTTAAAGTTTTTGAAAAGTAGATCAAAGGTCAAGGTCAAGGTCATGAGGTCAAAAATTTTGGTATCAATGGAAAGGTCTTGTCACAAGGAATACACATGTGAAATATGAAAGCCCTATCACTTCCATTCAAAAGTTATGCCCAATGTTAAAGTTTTTGAAAAGTAGATCAAAGGTCAAGGTCAAGGTCACGGGGTCAAAAGTTTTGGTATCAATGGAAAGGTCTTGTCACAAGGAATACACATGTGAAATATGAAAGCCCTATCACTTCCCATTTAAAAGTTATGCCCAATGTTAAAGTTTTTGAAAAGTAGGTCAAAGGTCAAGGTCAAGGTCACGAGGTCAAAAAATTTGGTATCAATGGAAAGGTCTTGTCACAAGGAATACACATGTGAAATATGAAAGCCCTATCACTTCCATTCAAAAGTTATGCCCAATGTTAAAGTTTTTGAAAAGTAGATCAAAGGTCAAGGTCATGAGGTCAAAAATTTTGGTATCAATGGAAAGGTCTTGTCACAAGGAATACACATGTGAAATATGAAAGCCCTATCACTTCCATTCAAAAGTTATGCCCAATGTTAAAGTTTTTGAAAAGTAGATCAAAGGTCAAGGTCAAGGTCACGGGGTCAAAAATTTTGGTATCAATGGAAAGGTCTTGTCACAAGGAATACACATGTGAAATATGAAAGCCCTATCACTTCCCATTCAAAAGTTATGCCCAATGTTAAAGTTTTTGAAAAGTAGATCAAAGGTCAAGGTCAAGGTCACGGGGTCAAAAATTTTGGTATCAATGGAAAGGTCTTGTCACAAGGAATACACATGTGAAATATGAAAGCCCTATCACTTCCCATTCAAAAGTTATGCCCAATGTTAAAGTTTTTGAAAAGTAGGTCAAAGGTCAAGGTCATGAGGTCAAAAATTTTGGTATCAATGGAAAGGTCTTGTCACAAAGAATACACATGTGAAATATGAAAGCCCTATCACTTCCCATTCAAAAGTTATGCCCAATGTTAAAGTTTTTGAAAAGTAGGTCAAAGGTCAAGGTCAAGGTCATGAGGTCAAAAGTTTTGGTATCAATGGAAAGGTCTTGTCACAAGGAATACACATGTGAAATATGAAAGCCCTATCACTTCCCATTCAAAAGTTATGCCCAATGTTAAAGTTTTTGAAAAGAAGGTCAAAGGTCAAGGTCAAGGTCACGAGGTCAAAAGTTTTGGTATCAATGGAAAGGTCTTGTCACAAGGAATACACATGTGAAATATGAAAGCCCTATCACTTCCCATTCAAAAGTTATTCCCAATGTTAAAGTTTTTGAAAAGTAGGTCAAAGGTCAAGGTCAAGGTCAGGAGGTCAAAAAATTTGGTATCAATGGAAAGGTCTTGTCACAAGGAATACACATGTGAAATGTGAAAGCCCTATCACTTCCCATTCAAAAGTTATGCCCAATGTTAAAGTTTTTGAAAAGTAGGTCAAATGTCAAGGTCAAGGTCAAGGTCATGAGGTCAAAAATTTTGGTATCAATGGAAAGGTCTTGTCACAAGGAATAAACATGTGAAATATGAAAGCCCTATCACTTCCATTCAAAAGTTATGCCCAATGTTAAAGTTTTTGAAAAGTAGATCAAAGGTCAAGGTCAAGGTCATGAGGTCAAAAATTTTGGTATCAATGGAAAGGTCTTGTCACAAGGAATACACATGTGAAATATGAAAGCCCTATCACTTCCATTCAAAAGTTATGCCCAATGTTAAAGTTTTTGAAAAGTAGATCAAAGGTCAAGGTCAAGGTCACGGGGTCAAAAGTTTTGGTATCAATGGAAAGGTCTTGTCACAAGGAATACACATGTGAAATATGAAAGCCCTATCACTTCCCATTTAAAAGTTATGCCCAATATTAAAGTTTTTGAAAAGTAGGTCAAAGGTCAAGGTCAAGGTCACGAGGTCAAAAAATTTGGTATCAATGGAAAGGTCTTGTCACAAGGAATACACATGTGAAATATGAAAGCCCTATCACTTCCATTCAAAAGTTATGCCCAATGTTAAAGTTTTTGAAAAGTAGATCAAAGGTCAAGGTCATGAGGTCAAAAATTTTGGTATCAATGGAAAGGTCTTGTCACAAGGAATACACATGTGAAATATGAAAGCCCTATCACTTCCATTCAAAAGTTATGCCCAATGTTAAAGTTTTTGAAAAGTAGATCAAAGGTCAAGGTCAAGGTCACGGGGTCAAAAATTTTGGTATCAATGGAAAGGTCTTGTCACAAGGAATACACATGTGAAATATGAAAGCCCTATCACTTCCATTCAAAAGTTATGCCCAATGTTAAAGTTTTTGAAAAGTAGATCAAAGGTCAAGGTCAAGGTCACGGGGTCAAAAATTTTGGTATCAATGGAAAGGTCTTGTCACAAGGAATACACATGTGAAATATGAAAGCCCTATCACTTCCCATTCAAAAGTTATGCCCAATGTTAAAGTTTTTGAAAAGTAGGTCAAAGGTCAAGGTCATGAGGTCAAAAATTTTGGTATCAATGGAAAGGTCTTGTCACAAGGAATACACATGTGAAATATGAAAGCCCTATCACTTCCCATTCAAAAGTTATGCCCAATGTTAAAGTTTTTGAAAAGTAGGTCAAAGGTCAAGGTCATGAGGTCAAAAGTTTTGGTATCAATGGAAAGGTCTTGTCATAAGGAATACACATGTGAAATATGAAAGCCCTATCACTTCCCATTCAAAAGTTATGCCCAATGTTAAAGTTTTTGAAAAGAAGGTCAAAGGTCAAGGTCAAGGTCATGAGGTCAAAAGTTTTGGTATCAATGGAAAGGTCTTGTCACAAGGAATACACATGTGAAATATGAAAGCCCTATCACTTCCCATTCAAAAGTTATTCCCAATGTTAAAGTTTTTGAAAAGTAGGTCAAAGGTCAAGGTCAAGGTCAGGAGGTCAAAAAATTTGGTATCAATGGAAAGGTCTTGTCACAAGGAATACACATGTGAAATATGAAAGCCCTATCACTTCCCATTCAAAAGTTATGCCCAATGTTAAAGTTTTTGAAAAGTAGGTCAAATGTCAAGGTCAAGGTCAAGGTCATGAGGTCAAAAATTTTGGTATCAATGGAAAGGTCTTGTCACAAGGAATACACATGTGAAATATGAAAGCCCTATCACTTCCATTCAAAAGTTATGCCCAATGTTAAAGTTTTTGAAAAGTAGATCAAAGGTCAAGGTCAAGGTCATGAGGTCAAAAATTTTGGTATCAATGGAAAGGTCTTGTCACAAGGAATACACATGTGAAATATGAAAGCCCTATCACTTCCATTCAAAAGTTATGCCCAATGTTAAAGTTTTTGAAAAGTAGATCAAAGGTCAAGGTCAAGGTCACAGGGTCAAAAGTTTTGGTATCAATGGAAAGGTCTTGTCACAAGGAATACACATGTGAAATATGAAAGCCCTATCACTTCCCATTTAAAAGTTATGCCCAATGTTAAAGTTTTTGAAAAGTAGGTCAAAGGTCAAGGTCACGAGGTCAAAAAATTTGGTATCAATGGAAAGGTCTTGTCACAAGGAATACACATGTGAAATATGAAAGCCCTATCACTTCCATTCAAAAGTTATGTCCAATGTTAAAGTTTTTGAAAAGTAGATCAAAGGTCAAGGTCATGAGGTCAAAAATTTTGGTATCAATGGAAAGGTCTTGTCACAAGGAATACACATGTGAAATATGAAAGCCCTATCACTTCCATTCAAAAGTTATGCCCAATGTTAAAGTTTTTGAAAAGTAGATCAAAGGTCAAGGTCAAGGTCACGGGGTCAAAAGTTTTGGTATCAATGGAAAGGTCTTGTCACAAGGAATACACATGTGAAATATGAAAGCCCTATCACTTCCCATTCAAAAGTTATGCCCAATGTTAAAGTTTTTGAAAAGTAGATCAAAGGTCAAGGTCAAGGTCACGGGGTCAAAAATTTTGGTATCAATGGAAAGGTCTTGTCACAAGGAATACACATGTGAAATATGAAAGCCCTATCACTTCCCATTCAAAAGTTATGCCCAATGTTAAAGTTTTTGAAAAGTAGGTCAAAGGTCAAGGTCATGAGGTCAAAAATTTGGTATCAATGGAAAGGTCTTGTCACAAGGAATACACTATGTGAAATATGAAAGCCCTATCACTTCCCATTCAAAAGTTATTCCCAATGTTAAAGTTTTTGAAAAGTAGGTCAAAGGTCAAGGTCAAGGTCAGGAGGTCAAAAAATTTGGTATCAATGGAAAGGTCTTGTCACAAGGAATACACATGTGAAATATGAAAGCCCTATCACTTCCCATTCAAAAGTTATGTCCAATGTTAAAGTTTTTCATTTTCAAACAGACAGACAAACAGACGGACAAGCCAAAAACTATATGCCCTCGAATCTTTGATTCCGGGGGCATAAAAATCAACTTATTTCTCTGTTATGGACACATGACCCGAGTTACATGACAGTTACAGACCAATTAGAAACTTGTTCGTATGCCGAGACATAGGTCTAAAGATACAAATGTTCGAATCCGGAGCCACTGCCTTTTAATATATTAGTTTATTTTTATGCAAGTATTCAATTCACTTTTAAACAGAGCGAAACAGAAAATTTTCAAGAATCTTAGCGAAATTTTATGGTAATTCTTCAAATTCAGATTATTTGTAAGAGCAAGATTATTTTTTTCTGTCACACCATAAGCAAAATAATTTTTTTCCATCAAAATTTAGAGCAAAATTATTTCATTTGAAAAAAACCCATTAAGCCCCCTCCCCCAGAATATCAAATGGACCATGCCTAATGATAATTAGTATATTTAAAACAATTTCGACATTTTCTGATGCTGTATTGTTTTTTGCACGGCATGCAGTTCTAATTCAACATGTTTAGGATTTTCTAAGGAAAGGGCGGATCAAGAAAATTTTTAAAACGGTCCGATTTACATCCTCAACCACTTCTAAAAGGAAGTTTGAAGTAGGTTAGCATATGTTCCATGCTTTAAAGTAGAATGATATTCTCTGTACTTGTTTAACTTGATTGCTTGGTACATGCATCCAATCACAAAACATACACTGTACTGTAATTGTAGAATACATACAGATCATGTTTCTTCCAGTGCGTTTTCACATGGTTGTAACAAAGACTGATGGATGCTATCTTGAATGGTATTTTGACCTCCAGCTATCCCGATAAGTTAAAGAAGCAGTTAATACAAAAGATAGCAGCCAATGGAGCCAATCCTCAGCCTGTAGCTGTCATACAGTCTGTGCTAGAGCTCACATCAAAATGGTACCTCAATGGTGAAACAGACCTCGCTCAGAGTCAGGGCTTGTCTGTATATCTGGCATGGGCTAGGTAAGTGACATATAGCTAGTATTAGGAATTGAATGGAAAAATAAAATTGATTATAAATCGGATATTAAGTCTTTCGAGTGATTTTCCATTATACATGTAATAATATTCTTATATTATACTGCAAAACTGTAAGATATATATACTTCTTGATTTCTCATTAAGTTTCTTTACATTGACTACAAATTTTATTGAAACTCAGCAAAATGTTTCAATTTCGAGCATGTATACTGATCCAAGTCAATGATATTAGGCAAGTGAAATAAGTACCTGTAGTATGACAATGTGCATGTGTGTACGGAAGCCTTTGGCTTACATAATAAATGTAAAGAGACATCTGTATCAGGATCTATTAAACCAGTGACTATTATAGTATTTGTGTACATTGTAAATTCATTACTATACATGTATTATAATAAGTTTTATGAAGAGTGAATTGCATTTCTACTTTAGGTATAACCTGAGAGTGTTGGAGACATTTTTCAGCCGTGAGTTTCTGCTAGAGCTACTTCAGCTTAAGTGCCATAATGAAGGCAGTGTCTTTATCCTAATAAAGGATAGCATGACGTTATTACAGCAGTCAGCCGTGTTCTCAGCACATCTTCAGGTCCTGGAAGCAAAAGCCATCAGCTATGTACGCGACCATCCCTCTACACCGTGTCTCAAAAACCTGGCCGTATTTCTGGAGGACTTTAAGCAGTGTATACCCAAAGGTGACTTTGCCAGTACTTTCTGTATATCGCTCATACAGTCACTCAGTCTATGCACTGTACCTGATAGTCCCCAGGATGTTATAGAATACATCAGGGATGTGGAGAGAGTGTGTAAGCTTGTATTCAATATTTGGAATAGCTCAGATTCTGAGAACATCATTATCGATTCGTTGAAGGCCATATTTGCTGTAATATCAGACAGCGGTGACAATAAGCCGTCGTTCTGCCTGGCAGCGGTCGTACAGTTTGTACCCAATGACATGATTGACAGAGTTGTTAAGTTTACAATCCAGTCCAGTGTAGATGACAGGAGTATGACGGTAGCATTACAAAGGATTGTTGATTGGCTGCAATGGCCAACGGCCAAAAATATCGACCAATGGATAGTGATTTTCCTCAGGGCTTTGGCATCTGTAAAGAAGTTCAGTATTCTTATAGCTGTAACAGATAGCAAAATTGAGCAGGTATGCAATTCTGACATTCATAATTTTCCAGGCAAAATGTAATGTATTTTGTCCATTAAAAGCAAATTTATACAAAACTTCAGAAGAAAGACATGCACTATGTATGTACACATACATGTATATTAAGATATCAAGTTTCACTCATGAAGGTGACACCTCTTAAAGCAAGGTAATTCCGAAACACTTTGTTGAAAAATCATTTCTTAAGTTTAATTCATAATGATTAATTTTAATGGTTGTAGGTATGTGAGAAGTTACAGTTTTCAGCGATGTGTGAGCCAGCCTTTAATGTACTGGAGCACATGTTACTAAGCTTCCAACATTCCCCAGAGCCTTTCCACAAGGTAAGTTTACCTGTACAGGTATACATGTTACTAAGCTTCCAACATTCCCCAGAGCCTTTCCACAAGGTAAGTTTACCTGTACAGGTATACATGTTACTAAGCTTCCAACATTCCCCAGAGCCTTTCCACAAGGTAAGTTTACCTGTACAGGTATACATGTTACTAAGCTTCCAACATTCCCCAGAGCCTTTCCACAAGGTAAGTTTACCTGTACAGGTATACATGTTACTAAGCTTCCAACATTCCCCAGAGCCTTTCCACAAGGTAAGTTTACCTGTACAGGTATACATGTTACTAAGCTTCCAACATTCCCCAGAGCCTTTCCACAAGGTAAGTTTACCTGTACAGGTATACATGTTACTAAGCTTCCAACATTCCCCAGAGCCTTTCCACAAGGTAAGTTTACCTGTACAGGTATACATGTTACTAAGCTTCCAACATTCCCCAGAGCCTTTCCACAAGGTAAGTTTACCTGTACAGGTATACATGTTACTAAGCTTCCAACATTCCCCAGAGCCTTTCCACAAGGTGAGTTTACCTGTACAGGTATACATGTATACTTATCAACATTCCCCAGAGCCTTTCCACAAGGTGAGGTTACCTGTACAGGTATACATGTATACTTATCAACATTCCCCAGAGCCTTTCCACAAGGTGAGGTTACCTGTACAGGTATACATGTATACTTATCAACATTCCCCAGAGCCTTTCCACAAGGTGAGGTTACCTGTACAGGTATACATGTATACTTATCAACATTCCCCAGAGCCTTTCCATAAGGTAAGTTTACCTGTACAGGTATACATGTATACTTATCAAACATGTGAAAGTTGAGTATTTGTGAAGTTTTAGTTATAACAGTGATTAAAATGTGTTAATGACTTTGACAGACTGATTATATTTGTTATTATCCATATACATGTAGATTTATTATTCTATAGAAAAAAGTCAAGTTGATCAAGTAAGAGTAAAATCTCACTCCTTGAGTCCTTATGCTTATTGCACTTTGAAATCATAAACTGGAAGAGTACAGTACAAATATATGATGTACTGTATTTGAGATCATTTTCATGTGCAGTATCCATGCATGTCTAATGCTAAGTTTATATGAATAATCAGGATAATTGACATAGTTGTTTAAAATATTGAAAAATTGTACATGCACTTGTCATTAAAGGAAAACCTACATGTATCTATAGTATATTGTATGATACATCTACATGGATTCATACATTTTTTTTCATACTGTACATTTATAGTATAGAGATACATGTATGAACATTTTGACAACATCTCTCTCACATAGGTATTACCCATGATTCCTGGCATCGTAGAAACACTAAGGGCAGATAACTCAGAGAGGAATACCTCATGCCTCCAGAGACTTGCGAGTCTATTACATTGCTGTATGTTTCTCCATGCTGGGTACCCGGACTTGTATGATCCAATACTAGAGGCTGTTAAGGTAATATATGGCTAAAGAACAGTGAGGGTTGCAAACTTTCTTGCCTCTGTACATAAAAGATTTCCTATTTTATTGTAATACTACTGTATATCGAGGGAGATAACTCCAAAATCAACACAAAATGTATTAAAATAATGGAACATGTAGGGAGTGTCCTTAAATGTATATATTTAAATTTGTTTGAATGTAGTAAATAGTCGAGATTGTGTCTGGTTTGATTTTCATGTGGGGCTTTTTCTGAGTTCATATTCCTATGTAAAAATCTGCAAAGGGGTAGGGGCAAAAGTGACCATTTTTGGCCCCAATCAGAATTTTTAAAAAAGTTATATTTTCTTATTCATTATATATATATATGCTTCTTCTAAACAAAAAATGACAAATTTTGTGTGATTTTTTGAAAACCGTGCCTTTCAGGGCAAAATGATTGAAAGTTTAGCACTATGTCTTCACATTAGAAATTCTGATTTTTGGCAAGGGACACACATACCTACAGTTGTAAGCCCTAGAGCAAGGGCGTGTTACAGGTTCATACTCATATGGGACATATTCTGAATGTACATGAAAGAAATAAGTTTGTTACACGCGCTTGCTCTATATATACTATAAATTATTATGTTAAAATCTGGTTGTTATAATTTTATACTAATTTCTATAGTAGTGGGCAATTTTGGCGGGAAATAACACTCATATTAGTTGATTATATCTATTTTTGATTCAGTTTCAATAAACAACAATATATCTATTCTTATTTGAAAGATAAAAAATAGTATGAAAACAATTTTTGAAAATAGCAAAAAGATGGGGCCAAAAATGGCAGATTTTGCCCCTACCCCTTTTTACATGTGATAAGTATATGTATTTATTATCATCAATTTATATAAGTTACTGAATTCATTTTTGCTTTACTCTTCAATATTATATTCCAAAGGGTTTACCAGAGCCACAGACATCCGAAATCAAGGACATTTTAAGTAAAAATCGATGGACGGCACAGAATCTAGAGGGCACAAATTATGTTACCAAGGTAACACAGAAGTCAGAGACGGGAAAGACTGGGCTGTATAACCTTGGTAACACGTGCTACATGAACAGTGTGCTACAGGCGTTATACATGTGTGATGGGTAAGTGTGCTACAGGTGTTATACATGTGTGATGGGTAAGTATGCTACAGGCATTATACATGTGTGATGGGTAAGTGTTATACATGTGTGATGGGTAAGTGTGCTACAGGCATTATACATGTGTGATGGGTAAGTGTTATACATGTGTGATGGGTAAGTGTGCTACAGGTGTTATACATGTGTGATGGGTAAGTGTGCTACAGGCATTATACATGTGTGATGGGTAAGTGTGCTACAGGTGTTATATATGTGTGATGGGTAAGTGTACTTCAGGTACATGTATTATACATGTGTGATGGGTGTTGTACATGTGTGATGGGTAAGTGTGCTACAGGTGTTATACATGTGTGATGGGTAAGTGTGCTACAGGTGTTATACATGTGTGATTGGGAAGTTTGCTACAGGCACTATACATGTGTGATGGGTAAGTGTGCTACAGGCATCATACATGTGTGATGGGTAAGTGTGCTACAGGCATTATACATGTGTGATGGGTGTAATACATGTGTGATGGGTAAGTGTGCTACATGTGTGATGGGTAAGTGTGCTACATGTGTTATACATGTGTGATGGGTAAGTGTTATACATGTGTGATGGGTAAGTGTGGTACAGGCGTTATACATGTGTGATGGGTAAGTGTGATACAGGTGTTATACATGTGTGATGGGTAAGTGTGCTACAGGCATTATACATGTGTGATGGGTAAGTGTGCTACAGGCATCATACATGTGTGATGGGTAAGTGTGCTACATGTGTTATACATGTGTGATGGGTAAGTGTTATACATGTGTGATGGGTAAGTGTGGTACAGGCATTATACATGTGTGATTGATAAGTGTGCTACATGTGTTATACATGTGTGATGGGTAAGTGTGGTACAGGCATTATACATGTGTGATTGATAAGTGTGCTACATGTGTTATACATGTGTGATGGGTAAGTGTTATACATGTGTGATGGGTAAGTGTGCTACATGTGTTATACATGTGTGATGGGTAAGTGTGGTACATGTGTTATACATGTGTGATGGGTAAGTGTGCTACAGGTGTTATACATGTGTGATGGGTAAGTGTACTACAGGTATTATACATGTGTGATGGGTAAGTGTGCTACATGTGTTATACATGTGTGATGGGTAAGTTTTATACATGTGTGATGGGTAAGTGTGGTACATGTGTTATACATGTGTGATGGATAAGTATTATACATGTGTGATGGATAAGTGTGCTACATATGTTATACATGTGTGATGGGTAAGTGTTATACATGTGTGATGGGTAAGTGTGGTACAGGCGTTATACATGTGTGATGGGTAAGTGTGCTACAGGTGTTATACATGTGTGATGGGTAAGTGTGCTACAGGCATCATACATGTGTGATGGGTAAGTGTGCTACAGGCATTATACATGTGTGATGGGTGTTATACATGTGTGATGGGTAAGTGTGCTACATGTGTTAAACATGTGTGATGGGTAAGTGTTATACATGTGTGATGGGTAAGTGTGGTACAGGCATTATACATGTGTGATGGGTAAGTGTGCTACAGGTGTTATACATGTGTGATGGGGAAGTGTGCTACAGCTAGGTGTTATAAAAATTCAAATTCAAATTCTTTATTGGCTTAAACAGATGTTCACAATGGTCATATTAATTGCCCATGAAGTAAATATAACAAACATGCAAACTACAATTACATATAAACAATTAAAAAGTGATACATATTGCAACATATGTGATGGGTAAGTGTGCTTTCTGTGCAATCTTTGATTTTCAAACAGAAACCAAACACTGTGTGATGCATATCAAATTTTACTTATTATATTGGCAGGTGCACACAAGCTAGCTTCCCCTACAAGTATGCAGTTTTATAAAAATTGTTTGTCTGCATGTTCATTGACATTTTAATGAACCAAATATTTTGGTTTAGTTTCAGAAGAGGAGTTATGGCATACAGCCCATCCCCTGATGAGAAGTTACTAGAACAACTACAGCTTGTCTTTGCTTACCTTGGTCATACACAGGTAACATTCTTTTCATAAAAAATAATAGCCGAAAAAATGTAATTTATTTGTTAATTCATCACCGTGGGGTATCACGTGATACACAAATGATACATGTATGTTCCACGGGAATCCCCATTGATTTAACCAAGTAAATACTGTCTAAATCTACTTTATATGAATTTATTTTAGGCTTATCATATGGTCATTATCATAAATTATAAGATGGTAATTTATTCTGGTCAAGAAAAGACATATATTTGGAGAACACTTAAACAGAAAATTTTTTATCTGTCCGTGTACCATATCATAACATGTGGTGAGCATTGAAAAATTTCTGTTTAAGTGTTCTCCAAATACACGTATATTCTTGACCAGAATAAATTACCATCATATAATTGATAATAATGACCATATGATAGTCCTAAAATAAATTCATATAAAGTAGATTTAGACAGTATTAACTTGGTTCAATCAAAGGGGATTCCCGTGGAACATAACATTTGTGTATCACGTGATACCCCACGGTGATTCATTAACTTGTACATTTCATTCGATATTGAATAAGTTGTAATTACTCTGCAGGGAAAGCAAAATTTTCTATAAATATGTGTTTGTATCTTATTCAGAATCTGTAGACTATTTGTTGTACTGGATGGAGATATCAATAAGAAATTTGATGTATTTTGCCTAAAATAGTATTCTGTTTGACGGTTAAGACTTGGGACCATTCTCAACCTAGATATCACAAACATAGACACTGAAAAACACATTATTCTCCAGAATTGTTTTTGTGACATCAAATTTGAAGTATCCGGATAAGTTGACATGTTTTCTGGTTTGGCATCACAATGCAAATGTCGCAAACTTCAGAGCTTGAAATTAACTTTTACTGACCAGTCGCCATGTGGGCCCTTAAAGTTGTAATTTCAGGGGTCCACAATTTTTTTTGGGGGCCCTCATCATATTCCGAATGGAAGAATAGGCGAGAAAACAAAATCATTATTCATGAGTCAGTCTTTTAAAAGTCCTTCAGCATTTTAAAATAAGTATAAATGTATGCATTTTGTCTTTTAACTCTTCTGGATAAATTGTATAGAGGTTTTTCAGCTCACCTTGACGAAGTAGAGGGGGCTTATGCTATCACCCTGTTGTCGGCGTCTGCACTATAGGTTAAATAAAACGGGACAGGTCCATTCCGCCAAACTATAAGTCCTACATCAACCAAACTTGCATGAATGATGCACCTGAGGATGCTTACAACAATGCATGGTGCGGAGGCGGCATCTGACCTTCATTTCATGCTTAAGTGAGCAGGTTAGGTAAAATGGGACAGGTCTTTTCCCGCCTTACTATAAGTCCTACACCAACCAAACTTGCATGGATGATGCATCTGAGGATACTTACTACAATGGATGGTACAGAGGCTGCATCTGACCCATATTTGACGCTTGAGTGAGCAGGTTAAGTAAAATGGTACAGGTCCATTTCAGCCTTACTGTAAGTCCTACACCAACCAAACTTGCATGGATGATGCATCTGAGGATGCTTACAACAATGCATGGCATGGAGGCTGCATCTGACCTACATTTCATGCTTGAGTGAGCGAGTTAGGTAAAATGGGACGGATCCATTCCCACCTTACTGTAATTCCTACACCAACCAAACTTGCATGGATGATGCATCTGAGGATGCTTACTGCAATGCATGGTACGGAGGCTGCATCTGACCCATATTTTACCCTTGAGTCAGCAGGTTAGGTAAAATGGGACAGGTCCATTCCAGCCTTACTATAAGTCCTACATCAACCAAACTTGCACGGATGATGAATCTGAGGATTCTTACTGCAATGCATGGTACGGAGGCTGCATCTGACCCATATTTTACACTTGAGTCAGCAGGTTAGGTAAAATGGTACAAGTCCATTCCAGCCTTACTATAAGTCCTACATCAACCAAACTTGCATGGATGATGAATCTGAAGATCCTTACTACAATGCATGGTACGGAGGCTGCATCTGACCCATATTTTACACTTGAGTCAGCAGGTTAGGTAAAATGGGACAGGTCCATTCCCGCCTTGCTATAAGTCCAACACCAACCAAACTTGCATGGATGATGCATCTGATGATGCTTACTTCAGAGGCTGGATCTAACCCACATTTCATGCTTGAGTGAGCAGGTTAGGTAAAATGGGATAGGTCCATTCCAGCCTTACCACAAGTCCTACATCAACCAAACTTGCATGGATGCTGCATCTGAGGATGCTTACTCAGCCTTACTGCAATGCATGGTACGGAGGCTGCATCTGACCCATATTTTACGCTTGAGTGAGCAGGTTAGGTAAAATGGGACAGGTCCATTCCTGCTTTACTATTAGTCCTTCATCAACCAAACTTGTATGGATGATGCATCTGAGGATGCTTACAACAATGCATGGTACAGAGGCTGCATCTGACCCACATTTCATGTTTAAGTTAACAGGTTAAGTAAATGGGACAGGTCCATTCTTACCTTACTATAAGTCCTTGGTCATTCAAAGTTGTGCGGTTGATGCATCTAAGGATGCTTTCAACAATGCATTGTACGGAGGCTGCATCTGACCTACATTTTCTGCTTGAGTGACCAGGTTTATTAAAAATTCCTGCCTTACTATAAGTCCTACACCAACCAAACTGGATGCTTAATGCAATGCATGGTAGATGCTGCATCTAACTCACATTCCATGCTTGAGCAATCAGGTTAAGTAAAATGGGACAGGTCCATTTCTGACCTATTTTAAGTCCTAGATCAATAAAAAAAAAACTTGTGTGGGTGATGTATCTGAGGATGCTTACTGCAATGCACAATACAGATGCTGCATTTGACCTAATTACACATTTGATCGACCAGGTATGGTAAAATTAGAATCTTCATTTCCAGCCTTCTTTGAATTTTTTATCAACCAAACTTATGTGGATGATGCATCTGGAAATACTTTGTGCAATTTAGGCACAGATGCTGGTCATGGGACAATGATGCCGTCAAGGTGAGCGCTGTCATCTCTGATGAACCTATGTATTTTTAACCCCCCCCCCCCCCCCCTTGCACATTGAAACGGTCAGTGCAGCTCTTTATATTCCATTGTAAATTACTGTATCCCTTTGTGATCTCACCTAGAAAATTGCACATTTTAGAAAGTATGTCCTTGCACATGTTTAATCTCCTAAGGATCAATACTTTCATGAGTGAAGTTGGTCAAAGAGGTGTGTACTTTACCACGAAAGTAAATAGAAAGTCAAAACACAGCGAAACACTATATAAATTTTCAACAATGTATGTTCCTTTCGCACAATTTTAATGGATATGTAAGTTTGTTAAAAGCTATATGCAAATTAGGAGAATTGGTATACTGAAGAAGTTTTCCTTTGTGAAACATAACGTTCAGTATTATAAAAGAAAATGCTGGACTGCTCGTAGTCAAACATGAACACGATTACAATGAAGAATTCCTTGCATGATTATTAATGGAAGTAATATGAAAAAAACCTTTCATCTTTTATGTTCAATGCGTTCCTTTTCTGGTGAACTTGAATTTGAATAGACAAGTATCTTAAAGATTCCTATGAACTAGATAGAAAATTGGCAATTCAAGTACATTGCTGTTTGCATGTTATACAGGAATTTATACCTGAAGCAAAACGAAGAAAATTGATAAATAAACAGATCAAGACACTTCAAATTTTTTTTTATGTAAAGTCGCAGAGTGTGCGAATAAGTCACACATTTCAGG
The DNA here is from genome assembly GCA_033119305.1 of Pinctada imbricata. Classification (NCBI taxonomy): domain Eukaryota; kingdom Metazoa; phylum Mollusca; class Bivalvia; order Pterioida; family Pteriidae; genus Pinctada; species Pinctada imbricata. The sequence goes on along the minus strand of VSWD01000006.1, from coordinate 61,956,885 downwards.
TTGCCCACAGTCTTCAATTGGTGAAGTGGGCGAGTGGGCAAGTGTTAATTTTTTTTATGCCTGGTGTCTGGTTACTCGTCTTGGTTACTGGCAAATAAGCTACATGTATAATGTATTACAACTAAATTATAGTTAAAATTGAACTTCTTTAAGCGTAGTTATGTCCCTTGATCACTTTGCAATGGGTTGGGGACTTTGTATTTTTAAAAAAGCAGTGTCACTCTACATATCTTTCCTAAATTAACAATCATTATATTAAAAATTACTGAATCAAATTCATATCAGTGTATTATTCAAATCAGTTCATCTACATGTAATGTTAACAAATGATAATAGCTTCGGGTATACATGTTCAATTGTTGATATTTTTACAGAGGCCTGCGTATGCCCCTATGACCTTCAGTAGAGTATCCAGGCCATCATGGTTCACAGCAGGACACCAGCAAGACTGCTCTGAGTACCTTAGATTCCTCCTGGATCAGCTACATGAACAAGAGAAAGCCACTTGTAAAGGTCAGAAGGTCAAAAGGGCAAAGGGTGATGACGGGGAGCCAACAAGTGTTAATGGTACTAATTCTGAAAGCGCCACTGTCGCCAATGGTGATGATGCTAAAATTCGGACATTGATAGATCAAGGTTTTGGTGGACAGTTAGCCACAACATATACTTGTCTGACTTGTGGACATCAGTCGTCCAGAAAGGAGGATTTTACCGATTTACCGCTTGCTTTTCCTGAGTACAGACCTGTTGGATGTCCATCTGAAGGGAAAGATAAAGACGACGATGGGAAGAAAGAAAATGGAGATGTCGAAAGCGAAGAAAATAAGTCAAAGTCAAGTACAGAGATTAAATCGTTGCATTTAAATGATCTTTTACAGTATTACTTAAAGCCAGAGAGACTTAGTGGTGATAACAAGTATTTCTGTGAGAAATGTAACTCTTTACAAGACGGAGAAAGAACACTGGATATAATCAGTGCACCAGACTGTTTGATATTGACACTTTTAAGGTTTTCTTACGACGTTAAGCTTCAGTCTCGCTCAAAAAATTTTCGGGAGGTGAAATATCCAAAGACAATGATTCTGCCCACAATGCAAAAACAGGTGTCAGAGTTAGGTAAAACAAATCCTCGACATTCACTACGAGCTGCTGTGATGGACAGACTGGGGAAGTTTGGGTTAGAGCTCAACACGGAGAAAGGGGAGGTTTATAGCCTTAATGCTGTAGTTGTACACTCCGGTACATCTTCAGACCATGGTCATTATTACGCGTACGCCAGACACTCTATATTCTGTGATCCACATTCTATCTGTGATACTATGGACGATTGCAAAGAGGAAGATGAACTAGACTTCCTACAAGACAAGTGGTACTTGTTTAACGATAATCGTGTGTCGTACGCCAAATATAGCTCTTTTTCTAATGTTACAAAAAGATTTACAAAGGATACAGCCTATGTTCTGATCTACAAGAGGATTGATCCCAGCAATGCAGAAAAGTCAGAGGTGGATCTGAATAGCTCGATCCACCCCAGGGAAGTTGATCCCCCTCTTTCCAGTAAACTACGCACAGCTGTCAGTAAAGATAATGGCCTATACCTGCAGGTTAGTGTATGTGGAAGATGTAAAATATCAATATTAATTCTATGATAATGAAATATGATACATGTACATGTATTATTGACATAGCGAATGGTGCTTCAAGTAATTTTAACCGTTTTACAATTATGATGCATATTTGACTATGAAAATCAGATTGTGGTTTGTTTTTATTGTTTACATTATACCAAAAGTGCAATGTTAATGATCAAATTTCAAAGACTAGAAGTCATTTTCCAAATTTATAAATATATTTGCCATCTTGAAAGAATTTATGAAATGAAATCAAGTAATCTTAACAAATTTTATGCATTATGTATTGTAGGAACAGGAGCTGTCTGCAAAGAAGAGGACGGCACGTAAACGGCAGAATGTGAACTCGGCATCGTGGTATAACTATAAGGATCCTGACGACAACGACAAAGGACCTCCAGGAAGCTGTGGGGGGTCGTCTGGCTTCAACAACTCAGGGCCAAGATTTGTGTTCTAGTTTTCAACCTCAGGTCCAAGATTTTTTATCTAGTCTTTGACCTTATAAAGGACAAAAGATTGTATGTTATACATGTATAGGATTGTACATGATATATGATCAATTTTATGCATGCTTTTGCTGGACTCGAGGGCATGGAAACCTATTACAAATGGGGATAAAATTCTTCTTTACAAAGTGAAAAGACATTTGAATTGCTCCTATGCAAGTCAAAGTGAAATAATTGAAGCTTTGTTATCAAATGGATAGTTATTTGGTGCATGTTAAGAAATCCTTATTTACTATCAGAATAAAATTTATAAACCTTTAACTTTACATTTTGATTTACATTTGTGGTTTATGGATTCACTACGTTTGTTTGGTCATGTATATGAATAAGCTCAAAGTGCCAAATCACAATACTGGAATGTTAGTATGAATATGAAGACTTACATGAATTGTGTATGGTCTGTAATACGTCCCTTTGACCCCAAAATTATCATTCTTGACTCATTGGAAACATTTCTGGCAAGTTTCATGATAAAAGGTGCAATATACACTCTAATATGACCTGGAAACCATTTTCAATCATCAGAGTTCTATGACCCTTTGATCCCAAAATCAATAAGTATGGGAAACATTTCTTGCAAGTTTCAAGATACACTTTTATTTAATCTGGAAACCACTTCCAATCATCAGATTTCTTTCACCTTGACCTTTTGACCTCAAAATCAACAAGGGTCGTCCTTGACTCAGGAAACATTTCTGGTGAGTTTCATGACAATAGATGCAATACACTTTCTGATATGAACTGGAAACCATTTTCAATCGTCAGTCCTATGACCTTGACCTTTGACCCCAAAATCAATAAGTGTCATCCATGACTCATGCCCAAACAACAAAAAATAGGTAAACAGGATACTCTAACATGATACTAATGTGATATAGTATCAAAATTCACATGCAAATGAGGTTAACAAGATACCTATGAGATACCAATGGGATACTACGATGTGATGCTAATGGGATACCCAATGTGATACCAATGGGATACTACGATGTGATGCTAATGGGATAGTATAAAGTAAGACTAATGGGATACTCCTCACCTGGCATTGCCTTTGAAACAAAATACCAACATGATACCAAAATGTGATATCAATTAGATACTTCCTTTGTTACCATAAAAACAGTAATAAAATACTAATGTGATACTGCAATATATATTTTTACCCCGCAATAAATCAAAGATGGAAGTAGGTAAGGATTTGAATTTGTTTATACCTCACTCATGGATATGAATGATTACAGAAGTTCAAAGGAAAAAATATAAGTTAATATGCTTGAAATAATTGAATTCATTTATATCAAAGTAATTTAAACATTTTTGGGTGAATATGGGTAATCCAATACATAGACTTTACATTTACAGTCAAACCTGTCTTATGTGACTTTGCAAGGGCCGACAGGAAATAGGTCAGATAAGACAGGTGGTAACTGAATACAGGTTCAAGCTGATCTGACTTTGACCAAAACATTTTCCTAGTATAAGAGCAATACTATCAAATTAATCACTGCAGATGTCAATTCATGTATTAATTGATTAATCGTATTGCACATATAAAATCACATTCCATTTTATTTATCAAAGACACTCATGAAGAGATTTAATGTAAATAAAATATTATGTAGTTTGGGTCCTTTGCAAAACTAAAAGTCGTAATATACAGGTTCGGAATTTGATACAGGACAGAAAAGACACGGTCGTTGTCACGTTAGACAGGTTGTCGCTATATACAGGTTAATTTGATAGGAAAATTGCTCGGGAGGAATAAGAAAGGTCACATAAAGCAGGAAGTTGCTAAAAAGAGGGTCACTTTAAGACAAGTTTGACTGTATAACAAACTATGTCACTTTTGATATGTCATTTGAAATATTTTTTTAAAAATACATGCATTATTATACAGTAGCAAAGAAACTTACTAGTCATGATACTTTCCAAGCAGATGGAGCACAATTCATCCATACATATGCACAATCTGGCATCCAATATGTATAAACATTATACTGTCCAATGGTATTAATATCAGTCTTTGAAAATAAGTTAAACTTGATATCCACTTGTATTCAAACTAAATTTTAACATATCCTAACAAATCTCAAACTCCATGTGCTTGCATGTGTGTATCAGCCAGATTTGAAATGTGTGATGTCACTAATGACTCAATAATGACATCACACAGGATGTAGTCAGCAGGGCAGTATCATATTAGTATTTTGTTAAGCTTCCACTACTGGCAGGTCAGAACAAATTTCAAAGTGAAACAAAATACCAACAAGATATTAACAGAGGTAGTTTAAGTTTAATGTGATACCAATGCAATACTCAGTCTTAATGGGATACTAACAGGATATTCATCCCCAATAGGACTGGAGTATTTTGTTAGTATCACATTAAGAGCTGACATCAATAAGATACTGTAACGTGATACTAAAGTATATCTCATTAGTATCACATTGGTATCATGTCGGTATTTTGTTAAAAATGATTTTTGTTTGGGTGGGAAACATTTTTGGCAAGTTTCATGATTAAGATAATACATGCAATATACACCCTTATATGATCTGGAAACCATTTTTAATCGTCATAGTCTTGTGACCTTGACCTTTTGACCCCAATATCGATAGGGATCTTCAACACAAGGGAAACATTTCTGGCAAGATTCATATCTTCTATGATCCAGAAACCATTTTCATTCATCATGGTCCTTTGCATTTTTGACCCCAAAATCAATAAGGTTAATCCGTGACTCATGGGAAACATTTATGGCAAGTTTCATGTTTCACTCTTTTTTGATCCAGAAACCATTTACAATCAACAGAGTCCTATGACCTTAACCTTTGGACCCCAAAATAAATGGGGGTCATCCTCGTCTCATGGGCAACATTTCTGACAAGTTTCATGATAATACATTTAGTTACAATATACGCTCTATGTGATCTGGAAACCATTTTGAATATGATCAGAGTCTTATGACCTTGACTTTTGGATCCCAAAATTAATAGAGGTCATCCTTGACTTGTGGTGAGTAAGGTACAAAGTTTCATTGCACTAGCACTTATCGTATTCGAATTTCAGTCTGGAAACCAATTGTTGACGCCTGCCCGCATGTCTCGCATCAAATTAAGGTCATTCCTAGGTAATTCGGAAAAAATATGAACTTCTGTCAAATTTCGCATAAAAGCGGCATTTTGAATATAAAACAGTCTGGCAGTAAGGAAAGTATATGAACCCATGGATATTTTCACAGAAAAAAAAACCCGATAGAATGGAAAGAGTTAATACTATATATCTTCACTTAAAATGATGAGAGAAAAACTGACCCTGACCGGGGTTCAAACTCAGAACTTTTATCTCACACCTGCTAATAGTACGATGTTACTGAATGAGCTATTGCGTAATATACATGTATTTATAACAAGTGGGCTATATACTTTTATACACCTCCATTGAAAACTCTTCAGTCAGGAGGTTGCCAGGTCTGTCTGCAAGAACTGAGATGGAACACTCGGCTAAAAAGCACATCAGTCCGCCAGACTCCTTCAAATATTTACTAGGACTCTTACAACAGCTATACTTGGAAATGACATTCATTAGTGTGATGTAATTCATACAGGTTTTGTGTTAAATGTATATAGTACTTTCTTCATAATTACGTTAATAACGATATACAGATGCTAATAAAGTGAATAATATAAGAAAAAAAAACCACATTTATATACTGCAAGCAATACTTTCCTTTATTGCAAGGTCATAAAAACCAAATGCAGATAACAAATACAATATAGGTACAATCATGATGAAACAATTGAAAGACATGGCGTTAAACTGACATAGATTTACTTACTTAAACATATAATTACTTAAAGCCAAGATCAAATGGATTTTTATCTGTGTGAAGGTCAATATCCACAAACTCCTCCTTTTTGCCTTTTTGTAGTATCTGTAGTTTGATGGTAGCTGGTTTGTCAGGTTGATTCACCGTTTTTGTCATGTCCTCCGCGTTAGAGGCCGTTAGTTTTATGACACATCCTTTATCAATCAGCTTCCTCTCATGAGCCATGGCAAGCTGGGTCACTACTCTCCTCTCCACCTGTTATCAAAGTATAGCGTTGAGAATATAAAACTTGTTATCCAAACAGAAAGCCAAAATCGTAAGTAAAAGTCACAAGTTCAAACTTCTGATACGTATGGCAAGGTAATTCCAAAATGAATGTATAAATGAAATAAGAAAGACCTATCACTTACAATTCAGCTCAAAAATAGTAGGTCAATAAAAGATACGTCTTCTCATGATACATACACATGCAAAATATGAAAGCCCTATCACCTCTACTTAGGGGTTACCATGCGTGTGTTTTACAAAAACCGACAGGGTATCGGCGAATCCCCTGTCAGAAATTGAGTTTTACCGCAAGGCGTCAGCCAAGTGGTAAAACGGATATTTCTGACAGGGGATTTGCCGATACCCTGTCAGTTTTTGTAAAACATCAGTATGGTAACCCTATTCTAATGCATTGGTCAGTAATGAGCTAGAAAACATCTGCTTTTAATGACGTTGCCATAGGAACGCATGACGTCATAGCAAAAACTGCAGTGAAACATGAATCCCCTTGCTGTTTTTTCATCGCTCAACAAATCAGAATGCGCGTTACAAATGGAGTGCATTAGAATTAAAATTTTATACCTTTTTATTGAAAGTGGAACAGAATGACGGACAGACAAACCAATAGCTATATGCCCCCATGGTCATAAATGACCAGGGGTATAAAAACTATATTATAGAGAATTACTAAGATGACAGATGAGTCTTTTTTTGCTCACATTACAGAGTAAATCTACAGCACTAACATTCATAATCAGGGCGTTCCATCATAAATGTCTGATAGTATTTTAAAACAAGTTTCTGATCACTGAGCAATAGAAGTTCGCTAACAGAAGTTTCTGATCACCGAACGATGTAAGTTCCCTACCAAAATAAATCTTAAAGTGCTGCAACTCTGCCTAGAATGCTTTAATCCATACTGAACTCAAACTTGATCTCTAATACATCACAACATTATGTCTCCTCACACTTAATCTTACCTCATATTTTACAGACCTGGCCCTATATGTAACATGGTACATCTGTCAGTATGTCAACAAAAATATCCCCCATTTCCCACCACCACCCACACACACAATACACACCACCTTACCTCATACCGTATCACCAGAAATTTTTACAAGTATCAAATTTTGCGATTTAATGGTAAAATAGGGTGTCTTTATTTTCGCGAGTACAATTTTTCGCGATATCTAAATTAGAAACAAATATGTACATATGATGTTTAACTTCTGTTTTGTACCTTTTATTATTGAAGTATTAGTTATTTCTATCATGAGAATACACTCAATTCACTTCTCTATACGTTTAATCAGGAAAAATAAACAATGGCACATGTGCAATATGAACAATATACCAATTTATGATCAACCTTATCAAACACAATTTTTCGCGATTAAAAATCACTCGGGAATATAGCGAAAATTGATATCTCGCAAAAATTTCTGGTTATACGGACATGGCACTATATGTAACATGGTACATCTGCCAGTATGTCAACAAAAATATCCCCCATTTCCCACCACAACCCACACAATACACACCATCTTACCTCATATTTTATAGACCTGGCCCCGTAATGTACATCATATCTATCTGCCAGTATATCTACAACATTATGATCCCCAAACATCCCCCCCCCAACCACCACCACCACCACCACCACCCACAATACACACCACCTTACCTCATATTTTATAGATCTGGCCCCGTCATGTACATCATATCTATCTGCCAGTATATCTACAACATTATGATCCCCAAACATCCCCCCCAACCACCACCACCACCACCACCCACACCCACAATACACACCACCTTACCTCATATTTTATAGATCTGGCCCCGTCATGTACATCATATCTATCTGCCAGTATATCTACAACATTATGATCCCCAAACATCCCCCCCAACCACCACCACCACCACCCACACCCACAATACACACCACCTTACCTCATATTTTATAGATCTGGCCCCGTCATGTACATCATATCTATCTGCCAGTATATCTACAACATTATGATCCCCAAACATCCCCCCCAACCACCACCACCACCACCACCCACACCCACAATACACACCACCTTACCTCATATTTTATAGATCTGGCCCCGTCATGTACATCATATCTATCTGCCAGTATATCTACAACATTATGATCCCCAAACATCCCCCCAACCACCACCACCACCACCCACACCCACAATACACACCACCTTACCTCATATTTTATAGATCTGGCCCCGTAATGTACATTGTACATCATATCCATCTGCCAATATGTCAACAATATTATGATCCCCAAACAGCCCCCCCCACCACCACCACCCACACCCACAATACACACCACCTTACCTCATATTTTATAGACCTGGCCCCGTAATGTACATCATATCCATCTGCCAGTATATCTACAACATTATGATCCCCAAACATCCCCCCAACCACCACCACCACCACCACCCACACCCACAATACACACCACCTTACCTCATATTTTATAGATCTGGCCCCGTAATGTACATTGTACATCATATCCATCTGCCAATATGTCAACAACATTATGATCCCCAAACAGCCCCCCCCCCCCCCCCCCACCCACAATACACACCACCTTACCTCATATTTTATAGACCTGGCCCCGTAATGTACATCATATCCATCTGCCAATATGTCTACAACATTATGATCCCATTGTAACTTTATGTTGTGCTTCTTGTCAGCCTGACAGTGTATAAAATCATTGAAGCACATCAATTTAAGATTTTCACTGTGTCGCATTTATTAACTTCTATTTTTTTTTCATACTCCAAAAGTAAAAGTTCTCTTTCCATTTGAAATATCTTTAAAACAGAAATCAGTAGTCACACAGATTTTAAAATGTCTTTCTCATGAATCTTCACATGTAAATCTGTTCAAATTCAAAGTCATACACTTCATTTTTCTTTTCACAATTAACAAAATTCTATTCAGAAATCTTGGCCAGGATAAACATTTTAAAAGTACCTGATTTGCCCAGAATTCCAGTTCCTTACTCACTAATTTGCTAAGTTCAGATCTTGAAAAAGGGAGAAAGTAAACTATTTCATTTATCCTTCCTAGAAATTCATCTCGCTTGAATGCCCTCTGAAAAAAATATACATTTACATCTGTAAGAGCAACCTCGGAAAAGTACAGTCAAAATATTGATACAATGATGATTTAATTTAATTATTTCATGAATTTTGTATCAATATAAAATTTACATTTCTTCATAATTTCAAAATTTTATCTATTTTGATTTTATGTACAGAGACAATAATGTAAATTTTTGTTTACAAATATCAACCATACATGTACCTACAAAATTGTGTCATTATAGCAACATTAACAACACCTGAAAATATCTACTCCATGATACATGACAAGTATAGCATACCTTTAATATAGGACGAACGACTCTGTCCTTGAATTGACGTGATATGGTTATTCTCTCTGTGGCCTCAAGATCCTCTACAATTATAAATAACACCTATTATTAAGGAGTGTAAGTTAGATGTGTCAATGGAGTACTATGCTTCCAAATGAGTGTTTGTTATACTTATGCACATACATGTAGTTCATAGGCCTTTTTGTGTTTGTAACACTTGACACACATAGTTTATTGTGGTTTTCTTTACTTTACACAGCTTGTTAACTCTTCTGATAGTGTTTGTTTTACTTTACACACATTGTTTAATAGCCTATTTGGGTTTTTACAAGCCTAGTTCTCTGGCTTGATTGTGTTTGTTTTACTTTACATACATGTACCAATTTTATGTTTGTCATACATGTACTCTACACTCCTAGTACTCTAGTACTGTGGTTTGATTGTATTTGTTATATACCATACATAGTGTTCTCCCTAGGCCATTTTAGTGTGGTGGTCCCGCCACGCTATCGAGATTTACTGCCATGCTATCAAGATTAGCACCACGCTATATTTTACGTTGCCTGTTTGTATTTGTTAAACTTTACACACCTAGTTTACATGCCTGTTTGTATTTGTCATACTTTACACACCTAGTTTACTGGCCTGTTTGTGTTTATCATACTCCTTGACTTCTTGCCGTAGTTGTAGGGCATGGCCGGCTATCTCCTCACTGGCCAAGTTAGATGTCATAATAAACACAGCATCCTTACACTCTATTGTCTTCCCTTTACCGTCCGTCAAACGACCCTATAAAATATACTACGTCTATAACAGAGGGATCACAATACTTATATCTATGATGATAATTTCTTTCATTTCCAATATACATGTACCGTTTGGTTGTTTATTATCTGCAGAACAAAATGCAGCAACACTTCTGAGACAGAAAATAAAAATTGATCACTTTATTCTTTTTTTTTAGGAGCATATGATGGAAACAAATTACCTAAAAATACCTTATCACAATCAAATGATGTCAGCAATAAATTGTTTTTAACTCGGAAGTGCAGTACAAACTTTGTACCCAAAATAAAGTAAAAATGTCCAATGTATACTTGTAACTCACTGTGTACATGGCTTTGAACTCAATGTAGAAGTTTACCAGTAACTGTGTCATTAGATATTTAGTAATCAAATAAATCTGCTCACCTATCTTTGAAATTGTCCCAATATTACATTGAGAAAAGAGCAAAAGTAAAGAGTAAGTACATGTAGTAAAAATTTCAAAGTACAAATGTATCTGAAAACATGCAAAATCTAGCTGCAACTTTTCTTTTTTTTCAAAAATACAAATGATATCACGATAACTACCTCATCAAAGAGCTGTAACATAATGGTCAGCACATCAGGGTGGGCTTTCTCTACTTCATCAAATAGAACCACAGCTTTAGGGAACTCTGTCAACCTCTTGGTGAGTTGTCCCCCTTCCTCATGACCCACGTAGCCTGGCGGGGATCCAATAAACTTTGCCACCTGAAGCATGTAAATACAATGTACATGTAAGTCACTTGAATTTAAACACAAAGTTTAGACTTCATGAAAAATATATCAGTTCTGACTTACAATGTTTATTTCTGTTTCATGTTAATTTGAAGAAAAAGAATATAAAGTAAGAATTGTTTATATAATTTTTCATAGCACAGAGGTAATTAAACCATGACAAAAGGACAAAATCTTTTTCATTGTGAGGGACTAGTGCTCCATCCTTTTATTTCTGATATACATGTATAAACAAAATTGATTCAATCCTTATCATTCTTATTTTTCTTGTAATTTATGGCTTAATTCTGCATATGATATGAAATGATACAGTATGTGAAAAAAATAGTTGGTACGGAATATTTACATGTACGTACATTACATACTTTTCAATTAATCATAAGCATTGTCACAATGAAAATAATTTGTGTTCATCAAAATATTGCAACACTGATGACATAAGTAAATTACTGATCAAATCAAAGTTTCCTGATAGTAGATGAAAAAACAAATAACAATGTAGTACACAAAGTATTTTTAAATTATCACAGTAACAATGATTCCGACTGGTTGATATGATACCTCATGTTTCTCCTGATACTCTGACATATCTATTCTGATGAAGCCCTGAAATTATAACAATATAAATAATGTAGCATAAATTGGGAGGTTAGTTTTTGTGACAATCCGTTTTGGCAAAATTTGCTGAAAATAAAACTGTGCAAAATGAGACATGGCATACATGTAACACTTGGATGTTAGAATTCTTCAAGAAAACAGGAGCAAACTGAATATTTATCAAGTGGTCTTTCTGACCTCTTATCGAATACCCTCCCCCCCCCCCCCCCAATTACAGAGTGTATTGTATGTACTGAAGATGCCCAATACACTATTTCAATGAGCTCCGGTCTCCCTATAAAACACTGTTTACTTAACATAATATTTCCCATATAAAAGACCTACCTTTTTAAGATCTTTATGGAGGTATTTAGCCGTTTGTTTTGCCAGCTCTGTTTTACCTAAAAATTGTAAAAAGAAGAGGTTTTCATTGTATTACATGTACCTTATAATCACTCGTAATTATGAGATTCAACTTGGAATACATTACATACATAAATATGTGTTAAGGAACTGTAAAACATACCAATGAAATGAAATGAGGATCAAAAATACAAATTATCCACATTCAAAGATATATCTATTAAACAAATACTAGAGGAGTTCAAGCTATAATTCAGCAGATTTAATCTATATTTTGTTCACAGAGACAGAAACATTAAGTGGAAAAGGAAAATACTGTAAACGTTGAAATGTTATTGTGGGGGTAATTTTCGCGTATTTCACAAATCAATGGGCTTCGCGAAAATTTGCCCAATGTGAAAATATTCCTGCAGAATTCCTACAAAGGCAGAGATATTCATATCACAAATATTTCCCTCAAGCGTAACGTCTGAATTCTTTTAAAATTAGCAAAATTTTCCCCCAGTGAAAATAACCACATTTACAGTAAATTTTTGATGAAAGTTTTATTGGGAATTTGAAAAATTTCCATTGCAGTTATTTAGCTAAAATGTAAATCTGCAGGTCAGTGTGAGATTTTTAACCTGTGTACACCATAAATAACTCACCTATACCAGACGATCCAAGAAAGAGGAAGACAAGAGCATGGTCCTCAGGTCCTCATCATACCAACCATTACTGCTGGTAACCTGTGTACACCATCAATAACTCACCTATACCAGATGATCCTAGAAAGAGCATGACAAGAGGGTGGTCCTCATCATACCAACCATTACTGCTGGTAACCTGTATACACCATCAATAATTCACCTATACCAGATGATCCAAGAAAGAGGAAGACAAGAGGGTGGTCCTCATCATACCAACCATTACTGCTGGTAACCTGTATACACCATCAATAACTCACCTATACCAGATGATCCAAGAAAGAGCATTACAAGAGGGTGGTCCTCATCATACCAACCATTACTGCTGGTAACCTGTATACACCATCAATAACTCACCTATACCAGATGATCCAAGAAAGAGGAAGACAAGAGAGTGGTCCTCATCATACAAACCATTACTGCTGGTAACCTGTATACACCATCAATAACTCATCTATTCCAGACGATCCAAGAAAGAGGAAGACAAGAGGGTGGTCCTTATCATACCAACCGTAACTGCTGGTAACGTATGTACACCATCAATAACTCACCTATACCAGAGGATCCAAGAAAGAGGAAGACAAGAGAGTGGTCCTCATCATACAAACCATTACTGCTGGTAACCTGTATACACCATCAATAACTCATCTATTCCAGACGATCCAAGAAAGAGGAAGACAAGAGGGTGGTCCTTATCATACCAACTGTAACTGCTGGTAACGTATGTACACCATCAATAACTCACCTATACCAGAGGATCCAAGAAAGAGGAAGACAAGAGGGTGGTCCTCACCATACCAACCGTAACTGCTGGTAACCTGTATAAACCATAAAATAATTCACCTATACCAGAGGATCCTAGAAAGAGGAAGACAAGAGGGTGGTCCTCATCATACCAACCATTACTGCTGGTAACCTGTGTACACCAGTAATAACTCACCTATACCAGAGGATCCAAGAAAGAGGAAGACAAGAGGGTGGTCCTCATCATACCAACCATTACTGCTGGTAACCTGTGTACACCAGTAATAACTCACCTATACCGGAGGATCCAAGAAAGAGGAAGACAAGAGGAAGGTCCTCATCATACCAACCATTACTGCTGGTAACCTGTGTACACCAGTAATAACTCACCTATAACAGAGGATCCAAGAAAGAGGAAGACAAGAGGAAGGTCCTCATCATACCAACCATTACTGCTGGTAACCTGTGTACACCAGTAATAACTCACCTATACCAGAGGATCCAAGGAAGAGGAAGACAAGAGGGTGGTCCTCATCATACCAACCATTCTCTTTTCTTCTGATTGCTACAATAAATCATACAACAATATATGAAACTTGAACAATGATCACAAAAAACTAAAGCTTAAAATAAGAAATTTAAATGGATCTTTTTATCAAATTCAGCAAAAATTAAGGACTATTTCTTAATTTGTAAATTCTAATGATTTAGATACTGATATAATGAACCAATCAGAGTACAGTGACAACAGCTCTATTGGGTTTAGAAAGGAAAAGATTGAAAGTTTAACTGTCCCTTCTATAGTCCCCGCTCATCCCCTCCAGGGAATGCAGGTTGGTCAGAATTAGCAGTCTCAGATAAACAGACAGATGCAGTGTATAGACTGTCAGACATGGGTAAAAACAGTAAAATAAATAAAATTAACAGCAGTCAGATAGAAGATCAGACAAATGAAAGGGTTTGATCTTTGTACATTGTACATACAAACAAGCAAACAGATAGAAGAACAGACAGTCTGACAGATAGATGATACCTGCTGCTACAGTATTAATGGCCCCTTCCTGTCCTATAATATGTTCCTTTAATCTCTGCTCCAGTGGAAACTTGATCCTCTCCTCTGCTGCCCTCTTATCTCTTATCTCCTTGTACTAAACAGAATACAAAATTGAACTTAACCTCATTTTTATTTCCAGGAATTGCAAAATAAAATTGGTAAGTTGAAAACAAAATCCGTATTATTAATCAAGAACATATTTTCCTGATTTCAACTGATACTCAAAATTGTCATCACTGTGCATATTATAGTTTTATACAATTCAATTCTAATCATGGTATCACAATTAAAATCAGTGCAAAGTATGCACTTTTTTCTATGTATTATTGTAGGAGTTATCAATTATTTGAACAGAAACTTAGGTCAAAACTTTAATTTACGAACTGCACTTATTGATACATGTACATGTATAGGCATTGATGCACTTGTAAGTTACAAAGCAGCAAAGCAAACTTAATACCCAATGCCTTATGTACACAGAATTATGAGATAACTTACTGTTTTCTCAGCGTTTTCCAGCATGGACTGCATGGAGGGTGTTTTAGCGTAATCTACAGCACGGTGACCATTGGAGTTCTCTATGGTAGGGTCTGCTCCTGTGTACAAAAGAACACTCAAAACAATGAATTGTTGGAATATTATTACATGTACTGAGATCTTTATAACGTCCAATAAACAAGAAGTTCATTTTATATACAATATAAACACAGACAAAGATATCATATCCATACATGCTTGAGCTACCAGTAATTTAGGGCAAAATATCGGTTCCATCCCCAATGCAAAATAGTATTTTTTTTCCAAATTTAGGCACTAAAAATTCCCAATTTTCTGTATTCTTTGTTTGATATATATTCAATCATCACTTAACGGAGAATCTTGCCTTGATGAAAGGTTAAATTAATATTTCAGTTGTGAAATTCCCAATTTTGCTGAAAATGCTGATGTTTTCCATCATGTTCGTGTGCAATTGTGCATGTGTATTTTTTCTGAATCTATCACTTTTCCTGCCCCTCAACCTTCAATTAAATTAATCTGAATTTAAAAAATCAAATCAAGTGAAAATTTTTGATTTTGCACACAGCTTAAGATGTCTTTGTTTGATATGATTCATGTAGACAATCAAATTATCATGTTATCCATGACACAGGTGGCATTACAATACAATACATTCAAATGAACAAGATGTCAAGTCATTTTAATTTCAACTTCATCCAGTTATGAGTTTTCAAATGCTCTGTTTTCAATCCATAATTAGTTTTTATGCCCCCGTAACCAAAGACTTGGGGGCATATAGTTTTTGGCCTATCTGTCTGTCCATGGCAAAAACTTTAAGATTTTTCAATGGTAGGTGATAAAGCTTTCATATTTCACATGTGTATACCTTGTGACAAGACCTTTTTCATTAATAGCAAAATTTTTTACCTCCTGACCTTGACTTTTGCCCTACTTTTGAATTTTTTAACAATGGGCATAACTTTTCAGTGGTGAGTGATAGGGATTTCATATCTCACATGTGTATATTCCTTGTGACAATACCTTTCCATTGATACCATAATTTTTGATAGCATGAGCCATGACCTTGACCTTTGACCTTCTTTTGAAAACTTTAACATTGAGCATTACTTTTGAATGGTAAGTGATAAGGGTTTTAGATTTCTTAAGCATATTCCTAATTTCCATTGACACCAAAGTTCTTGACCTTTTGACCTTGTCCTTTGATCTACTTTTGAAAAACCTTAACATTTATTCTTGCACATTGAGTTTGACCTACTCTACAGAAAATTGTATTAATATTGACACAGATGCCGACGGAGGCATTCGCGTATCGCAACCACAGTTTTAAATCTTATTTTTCTATAAACTAAGTTTCAAGCATTTCAGTTGTTTGCGAAACATTAAAAGGGATATTTGGTCTTTTTGGTATACAGAATTACTTCCAACTTGAGAAAGTGTCTGGTGTAAACTAACTGTGACTTCATCATACTCATTTATTTCTATGGAAACAACCTGCAAAATTTAGGGAAAACATGAACCATATACAACAATTCTATAAGAAAGTCTATACGTCCTAATGCATTTACATCATTTACCGTCCCAAATGGGAAGTAACTCTTTCATTCTTAAAGACAAAATACAGTAAATACTAACTATCTGACTCGATATCAGTATAACAGGCACAGAATACAGAAAATATCAACTAATTGACTCAATATGAATATAACATGTACCTCCATCTAATAGAGCTTTAGCTGTCCTCTCATCACCCATCAATACTGCATAATGTAACGGTGTACAACCTCTGAAGTTGGCACGGGGACTGAGATGACTGCTGAACTCCTCCTCTCTTGTCATCATTACTATATATAAAGATTGTCATACATGTATTAGGTTGTTATGTATAGGATAAAGACCTCAACGAGGTCTTTATCCGACTTACAAACCGCAGATTTTCTTCAATTTTCCGAAAAATAAAAATCTAGATATTTAGTACACCCCTGCTTTTCAAAATGAAATCGACCATGCAAATTATCGGGTGGAAAATATGCAACGGCAATGATTAATAGGCCATAGAAGTAAAATAATTTGTTATTCATCCCGATAATTTTCTGATAGGTATCCTGTATTCGGTCAAAGAAAAAAAAATAATAGTGTGTAACAATGAGTTCTATTTCCATTTTTAAGTTTTTAAAAATGTGATTACATTATTGCAAATAGAGATAAGGAAAGATTTTCTAATCAAGTGAGGATAATATTTCTTTATTTTGTTCATCGAGTTCCTCAATATACATGTATTTGAAAGGCATTTAGACCAATTGGTCTTCAAGAATCGCTAAAGGGATCTAAATTGATTTGAAATGGCATTTTGGGGTTTACGGTATAGAAGAATCTATCCTTCTCCTGTTAACATTTCTGATAAAAGGATGTCTTTTGCGGACTTGAAACGCAATATTTTCTATGCTATGGCCGAATACTCATTAGAATAAAAACAATTCACACCCGTGACTGAAATAATTTTCTTTTCTCCGCCCCTCATTGTTTTTTATTGACCTCCACACTTCATTGAACGTTCATAAAACCTCGTATATTTAGAATCGTCCGCGGTCTTTATGAAATAAAATGACCGATGAATAACATAAGAATCACATTTGAAGGTTTGTAATCAAACTTAAGAGATAGAACACTAAACATATAGATGCTGGTGAAATAAAGTTATTAACAACATTTAGTTAGTTTCCATTTCTTCATCTTTATAAATGATACTACCTTAAACTCAGCTGATGCATCTTGAATAGAAATGAGCAAGTACAGCTGATAATGTAAAGACTTTAAAGTATAGATTATATACAAACAGAACTGTTTTTATACCATGTAAGGGATGGATGCCCTTCTCTCTACCCACAGTCAGGTAATTAGAATATTCATCCTCCACATTAGGGTCAGCTCCATTCTGTAGAAGAAGCTCCACCATTCTATACAAAGACATATATCTAATCAATTATTTTATACCTTGTATGTACATGTATACTTCAAGTAATTTATTGATTATTTGTAATTAACACATTCTTGAGTGCATGTGTCTATAGGATTAACACTTCAGGAGATACACTTCAAAATTTATGAAAACATGCATTACCTGAAAATGTTACAAGTGCAACATAGAAGTTAAGTCACTACTCATACTTAAATTATAATACAAGAAGTATTTTTTCTTTTCTTTTTGGGCAGGTAATGATCACTCAAAGGACAAAATCAGTCAAAGGAATATCAGTCATGTACATTCTAAATAGAAGTATCTTAAAGTTTGAATATTTGTTTGACGTCAGCAGCAAGCAAGTACATGTGAATGGCAAAATTAATGCAATTGTAGAATTTAACATGGCAAATACAATGTTATGATGTAATTGCAACATTGCATTGGATCAATTTATCAATGAAAAACTGAATTGAATATTTTGACCACTCAGCAATGTATTGTAAAGCAATGTATTTGTTTCCATTTTACTGAAGTGGTTCAGGGTGGGCAGGTGAAGATTGAGGATTTTACACTAATTTGTATAAATACATAAATTCATAACATATGTAGTACCTTGTACTCTGTGCTATAGCTGCTACATGCAAAGCTGTCCATCCTAGTTCATGTCGTGAGTTAACATCTACACCAGTCTCTAAAAGTCTACAAAATATGTGTACCATGATTACACATCGTAAAATTGAAAATTTTTCATAAGCATGCCAAGAATATCAATCATGTACATTCTAAATAGAAGATTTCTTGAAAAAACACACCATTTTAAAAAATTTTCTTTTAGTATCAATGATGTGTATAACTAATTGATGATTTCAGTGGGTATATTTAGCGAGATACAAATGTAAACCATTTATGTCATCACAATTAGGTTTTATTTTTACCTTTGAACTGTTGAGACATCTCCTCTTCTCACAGCCTCTATAAATCTTTTATCTTGAAAGAAAATGAAATTGTGTTAATTCACCATATATAGCTGTAATCTACTATGTACCTGTAATCTATAATGTATAATAAATGAAGTGCTGTATTGTTTGGACTAAATACTTACTCATAAAAGTTTACATATTGATGATGAGAAACTATAGAAATATAAACATAATATAGGTTCTGATGCAGATTAAAAATTTACCAACAAGTTTGATCCTAAAAGGTATTCATATGTGTCTATGCAGTGAATTGTCACAGATCTTACTCAAATTATTAGTGTTTAATCTGACCTAAAAAAAACTCAAGGCATAATCCTATGAGGTATCTAAAAGCTCTACCAATCTTGTGCACAATGTCTTAAGTTTGTGTTAATTATATTATGTCTTACTATATATGATGTTATGCTCTGCCTATGTGCTTGTGGTTTTTTTTTTTTTCATATGCCAGTCAAAAGAGTTTGTATTTGCACGTTGTTCACATCTGCCAACTTTTGAAATAATTCTATATCTTGTCTTGTCTAGTTAGTTGTCATGTTACACCCATTGCGTTGGTAGAGTGTGGACTTCACAGGCAGATAAAAATAGTGATACCATGATTTCAATGAAAAGATGAAGGGTCAAAATGATTAAATTCAATCGTCACCAAGCAAGATTATCTACTTTAATTCATTCCTCCATCCCCCACTGAAAATTATGTACAAACATATATGGTGACATTGTTTGATAAAGAAAATAAGTTTAATTGTCCAAATCAATTATTACATACATGTATACATTCATTTTCATAGCAAACAACTTGATCTAAAATTCTGATGAAATACCATGATAATTGTACAAGTTGGTTCACAAATAGTGTGACAGCTGATGCTTGACAATTTTCTGGTAAAAAGAATTAAAGGTCATCCTAATTTTAGATCACATAAAGTTTGATTCTTAGATTAAGAATATTTTGTGCATATCACTCACTGTTGTCACTGTTATTTGTGATGCAAAATGCTGTAACTGCAACAGTGAACGACGAACCCAGTCCCATGTATGAAATAGTCCTGAAATAACGAAACGACCTCAGCCATACTCTCGTATTTTGTAAAAACCTATGACTCTGAACCGCTAAGATAGTTGATTCTCTGTTTAAACCAAATACTTTCTTTAAATTCGACAGATATCTCTTTTTCAAAAGCTGTCTGCTAACTTTGGTGGCCATGCTTATCGAAAGTGAATGAACTCTTTTTACGACATAGGTTATCAACGGAGAGTTTATCTTTTTGCGTATTTTTGGTTGAAAATTAATTATAACCAATCAAATAGTTGAATTAGTATATATTTTCATTCGTTGACGATAAATGGTCATTACATAAAAATCTTTAAAGATACAAATGTCGCAAATGTTTATAATGACGGTTTTCGGCAGACACCAGCTGATAGGAAGGAAGGAGAAACAAAAAGTGTGAGACAAAGAGAAGGTGTATACAAGGTCATTACGCTTTGACAGTAAATAGAATTGTATTCTTCATAGTCTTTAGTATCACGAGTTTTTTTTTATCAAAATGTATATTGTAGTAAATAGTTTATCGATAAAATATTTTGTTATGGTTAGATACTGCTTTCAACTTCAACTTAAACCCTCCTATATCACATATCTTCACATCCTTGGATACTGAATGAAAGATACATTTAACACAAAGATAATTAAGAAAATGAAATGTACAACTTTTAATGCTTCAAAGTGAGTCAGGGTAAAATTGGAATAAATCAGAAAATGCTTACTAAATTAAATATAATTAATTCATGCTAGTTTAACTGACTTATATAAATCAAAAGTGTTTTTTTTTTTCAAATAGATGAGGTTAATGATTCTAGATGACTATGACAAGGTCAGTGAGTGGTCAGCAAAGTATATAAGGAGGAGGATTCTTGACTTTGATCCAGGGCCAGAAAAATTCTTCACACTTGGTTTGCCTACAGGTATTATATATCTAGCGTATATAGGGGTCAGAGATGCCCTAGGAAAGCTGTCATTATTATCTTTAGAAATCTTATCCATAGCCATTCAAAGTTCAGTTACAGCTGTACAGGAATTTCATATTTCGAATATGTATTCCTTGTGACAGGACTTTTCTGAAGTAATCAAAATCTTTGCCCTTTGTAACCTTGACCTTGGTGTATGACCTACTTTAAAAGAATCTTGAAACATTGCCCTTAACGTTGAATGGTAATTGATAGACTTTTATGATATATGTATAAATTTTTCATTTTTTTTATACAGTTTTACATCTTGATCTTGGCTTTTCTTCTTACTCCATGGATACAAGCATTTATTGTGAAAAAGCTTCAGACAGAAGAAGTAGATTTTCACAAAAATGTCTTGTTTGATTAGGTGTATGATGAAGTCACACACAGGGATTTGAATTACCTTTAAAAATTAGTAATTTCTAATAGAAATTCCAGTCCTTGTAAAGTAACATAACTTTCTTTACTGAATTTAAAACTTCATAAGTTTAAAAAATCAAAAAAAAATCATTGGAATAGAAATATAAAACTGCCATGTGCTATTTTTTATACAATTATATATATCCTGATTGACAAATTATCTCTTGACATGAAATTGATTCTTTTCTAGGTAGCACTCCACTTGGGACGTATAAAAAACTGATTGAATTTCATAAAGCTGGAAAAGTATCTTTCAAATATGTAAAGACATTCAACATGGATGAATATGTGGGTATGTCTATATCAGAGATGTTTCTTTATTTCTGCTTCTTATACAAACTAAAAAGGTCATATTGTCATTCTAAAATTTGTAATTATATCCCCCGCAAACGAAGTTTGGGGGGGGGGGTATATAGGAAACACGCTGTCCGTCTGTCTGTCCATCTGTCCGGTTAAGAAGTTCTTAAAGCAGATAACTCTTTAAGTATAAGTGATAGGGCTTTCATATTTCATACGTGCATTCACCATAATAAGTACTACATTTTGATACCAAGACATTTGACCTAGTAACCTTGACCTTGAACTTTGACCTTATAGTTATATTTTGGTTATGAAGTTCTTAAAGCATATATTTTTTCACATATAAGTGATAGTGCTTTCATATTTCATACATACATTCACCATAATAAGTACTACATTTTGATACCAAGACATTTGACCTAGTGACCTTGACTTTGAACTTTGACCTTGTAGTAATATTGTGGTCAAGAAGTTCTTAAAGCGAATATCTCTTCAAGTATCAATGATAAGGCTTTAATATTTCATACACGCATTCCTCATAACAAGTATTACTCCATGACATTTGACCTTGTGGCCTTGACCTTGATCTTTGACCTACTTTTAAACTGTAAGGGGTAGGGCTTTGATATTTCACATATATATTCCTCATGACTAAAACTTTCATTTGATACCATGACTTTTGACCTAGTGACCTTGACCTTAACCTTTGACCTACTTCTGACCTTTGACCTACTTTTAAACTATAAGGGGTAGGACTTTGATATTTCACATATATAGTCCTAATGATGAGAGCTTTCATTTGAGATCATGACTTTTGACCTAGTGACCTTGATCTTGACCTTTGACCTACTTTTTAATTATAAGGGATAGGGCTCTGATATTTAAGATATAGATTCCTCGTGATGAGATCTTTCATTTGATATAATGACTTTTGACCTAGTGACCTTGATCTTGACCTTTGACCTACTTTTTAACTAAAAGGAATAGGGCTTTGATATTTCACATGTAGATTCCTCATAACCAGAGCTTTCATTTGATACCATGACTTTTGACCTAGTGACCTTGACCTTTGACCTACTTTTAAACTATAAGGAATAGGGCTTTGATATTTCACATGTAGATTCCTCACGATCAGAGCTTTCATTTGATACTATGGTTTTTGACCTAGTGACCTTGACCTTTGACCTACTTTTTAACTGTGAGGGATATGGCTATGATGTTTAACATATAGATTCCTATGTCATAAATGAATCCGTTTAGAGAAAAACGTCCTGCAAGGGATATAATTTGTCACTTTAGGGCAGTTCTAATTTGTCACAATCCTTCGATGCTTTTTATTGATACTTACACGTAAATCACTTGCATATTATTATACAACATCCCCTTGTATGATGAATAGAAATAATAATAAAATCATGTGTACCTATATCTTTGTAACTCCTAAACGGGTATGAATAATATTTCATAGCACTGTTGCCAATGGCCCAAGAATGTGTCAAAATCTTGAACAAAGGTTATAATTGCAAGGTTAAGGTCATGGTAAATACTTTTCAGAAAGAAGATATAATTGAAGTACATTGTATTCTTCAAAATTGACATTAGTATAATTTATCAGGTTTACCACGAGATCATCCTGAGAGCTACCATACATTTATGTGGGAGAATTTTTTCAAGCATATTGACATAGATCCCCAGAATGCCCACATCCTGGACGGTAATGCTGCAGATACGACCAAGGAATGCGAAGAGTATGAGAGAAAAATAAGCGAGGCTGGTGGAATAGAATTGTTTGTTGGAGGTAGGTTTTCCTTATGATTTCTGATGATTAATTATGTGTTTTTTATCAATGCTACCATATTTTAAATGATCTTTGAATGAAATCATTGTGTAACTTCATACATGTATATCTATTTGGTTAATTCACTGGTATCAACTTTGAAATTTTGTTTTTATGAAATAAGAATCCTATTTTTAAGACGTTTTGAATTACTTTAATGGTCTAAAGGGAATTTTTGTGATTTAGAATAAATTTTGTTATATGTATTGTTATTAAAAATTTTCACATTGAAAGAATAGGCGTCTACACTGTTCCTTGATGTAAATGTTGAAATTGCTGTTGATCCCTTAGTTTATGGCTGAGTCATCACATTTTATAATATTGAAATAAAATTTATATAAATGTTTGTTTTTTGTATTTGATGTCCATGTTATGTCACTTTATCTAAATGTAATCATATATGTTAAGTGTTATGCCCCCAAAAGTCCAGATTTGGAAATAAATAATCTTGAATCTATACAATCTTTTGTTTTTGCATTTTAAAACTCCTTCCAATGGTAAATATTTTTGTTTCAAATTTTGCATGTAAGTATTTTTTAGGTTTTGAGATTGTCTTATGTTTTTGTATTAGAAGTTTTATTTCTTTAATTTAATATTTATATTTTCACATTTGGCTGGTTTAAATTATGTATAAATCATCAGTTATTTCAAGCTTATATCTTATATTTCTGAAATTCTTTTAATATATTGTTTATCATGATGATTCCTTTATTTTTCAATGAAACTTGTATATATTGCTCAACTCCAATGACTTATTCATATGGAGACATTTTATGAGGTTTCATATGTATTACATTTATATAAATTCTTCAAGCTAAACAATACATATGCCTTGATTTGAAATGCGTACATATTTTATGTTTGATCAACATGTAAAAAATGAATCATGTACATGTCAACATATTTTAGGAATGGTTGAAGTAAAATATCTATATGTCTGTGTGTAGTGCAGAATGGGTCTCGAATACGAAGTCTGAATTTTTAAAAAGTCATCTGGATTTAAATTTTTTATATATTCTGATTTTATACCCCAACTAACAAGTTATTGCATTTCTTTAATTGATTTTCTCTTAATTAGTTTCATAGATATCAGAATATCACAAATAATGCACAAAATACTAATCTGTATGTTTTTACCAACTTATTATTCCTTTTAATCAATTTGAATAATGATATATTTTACATACATGTATATGGGTCAGATTAATGATTTTAATACAAAAAAAAAGTCAGTAAGCGATGTACAAGGGATCCTGAGTTCACATGTACCTCAGATAATAGTATTGTAAGAGGGATCAATAAAACTTGGATGAGTGTAAAATTCATTTCAAGCATTAATACATGTAATTTAAGCTCAGAGAATTTTTCTCTTAATCTGACGTGATCATAATTTGATAATCTTAGTCTTGACTAAAGAATTGATTGTATTATAACAGGGATAGGACCGGATGGCCACATTGCCTTCAATGAGCCTGGATCGAGTTTAGTATCCAGGACTCGTATAAAGACGCTGGCACAAGATACGATTATAGCTAACGCCCGATTCTTTGGAGGGGATCTGTCAAAGGTTCCTAAGCAGGCATTGACTGTGGGAGTGGGCACTGTAATGGATGCTAAAGAGGTATGTTTAAATAAGTACAGTGTAACATATGTGAGAATATATATATTACAAATGTTTTTACATGATACTGTCATTTTTAGGCATAATTTTTCAAACTTTAAGAAGAGAGAGCCATGCTGTAACCTAAGGTTATTTTATAAAGATAAAATTTTTTAAAATTCCAAGTCTATGAAATAATGTAAAAAAAGCATTAGTTGGAGAATGCCTGAAAAACATCGCATATAAAGTCTGCCTAAAGCACTAAAGCGTCATCAATATTCATAGTTTCTATTTATGGTGATCATTGTCTATGTCTTGAAAAAATCTAACTGACTTTACAGGTAATGATCCTGATTACGGGAGCACATAAATCTTTTGCCCTCCACAAGGCGATAGAGGAGGGAGTTAACCACATGTGGACAGTATCGGCATTCCAGCAACATCCCAAATCTATCTTCGTTTGTGATGAGGACGCCACATTGGAGCTCAAGGTCAAAACCGTCCGTTACTTCAAGGACTTAATGAACCTTCACAATCAGATGATAGCGGAGAAGTAGTGACTTGATACCTCACACTGAGGTACCGTAACATGCTTTAAGTCTGAAATCCTTGAATCACTCAAACATGGTATTTGGGAATATGTAGGTGAGTGATTGGATAGAAATATGTGAGGGTGATTGTTAGGGTTACTTAATTATGGTGAACATGTAGCTATAATTATATTATAATAATATTTTGCATTTATACAATGACTGCTACATTGTGATTATGATACATGTACGACTGTACATGTGTATGTCAGTATGTGTATCAGGATTCATTTTATGATATTAATGTCGGAAAAATGATCTAAAAGTGTCCTATACAAGTCAATATATATTACACACCTTTTCAGACAAGACACTTCAATCAAATAAGTAGAAACAAAAATTTATCATTTACTGCAGTTAGGCATATATAATGTGTGGAATGAAAAAAAAAAAAAAATTGAACACGAATTTGTGATAATAAAAAAAAACCTGATATTGAAATTTATAATTTCAGTTTAGCAAGTATATATTTATAACACTATAAGAATTAATTTACTTAATATGTAATGCTACTAATTACAAGTACACTTACCTCATTTCTTTGAGAAATTGTCTTAATATCAAAACATCTCTGTTTCATTGTACACACATTAGCTACACAGCCAAAGAGTATAGAATGACAAAACTTGATGAAAGTAAATTGTACATTAAGCCTTGCCTTGCCAAAAAAAATCATTTTAGGGAGTATATGTTATACTACTTTAATATTTTTCTGTCTACATGGTTTAATTCTTGATGGTTTTTCTGTCTACATGGTTTAATTTTTCTGTCTACATGGTTTTTCTGTCTACATGGTTTTTCTGTCTACATGGTTTTTCTGTCTACATGGTTTTTCTGTCTACATGGTTTTTCTGTCTACATGGTTTAATTTTTCTGTCTACATGGTTTTTCTGTCTACATGGTTTTTCTGTCTACATGGTTTTTCTGTCTACATGGTTTTTCTGTCTACATGGTTTAATTCTTGATGGTTTTTCTCATTAAGCAGTTTAAGGTATACATGTATGTACTTGAATTTTTACGGTGAAAATGTTTATATTATTTTGTTGTGTTGTTATCGAACCACAGCAGCACCTACTATGAATAGCTATAGATAAATCTGATGAATTCAATATTGTTAACAAGGAATTCAATATACACATTCCAAATTGATTTTACAATATGCAAGGGAAGACTGAGTGTTCACGTGTTCCATGAATACAAAAACTGTTATCCACTGCAATTAAAACATGTAATGTATTCCAACATATTCAGCATGATAAAAGTAGTACACGAGCATGTACATGTAGATTTGTTTTTAATTTAAAGTGTCATCCATGTCTTGATGGTTATTACATTATTTTACTTTTATTGGACTAATTCAAGATACAATTAATATACATGTATGTTGGTGTTCTGTATTCTGACCTCTAGTCAATTATATATTAAGCTTACCTATTCAGGAACAAAGCAAATTTTACATTGTGTTTTTGTTTTTAATACTAGTAATACAATAAATCAATGATTAATACCTCAATTTCAACAAAGTTATGTTTCCACTCTTTACTTGCACTTGTTGGCTTAATATTTAAGATTCAGAAAGAACATGCTACTATTCCTCAAGAATTTATGGTCCAGTAATTCACATTAACCAGTCTTTGAAGTTTATTTTTTTTAAGTTTGAATTTGAGAAAAAATCTGATATGTTAATACAGCAAGGAAATTATTGGACAATAAGTCAATGGAATTTTTGTTCAATTCTAATTTTCTGCAACTGACAATGTGTAAGAATCAGTAAGTTAATAATATAGATTAAAGAATGGTGAGTATGTTTGATTTCAGAGCTCTAAATTGAATGAGAAAATTACAAGATGTATCAGAATTTAAGTAAATTTTAAAAAATTGATATTGCCATAGCTTCAGATCTGGAATTGTCTAGAATTGGCTGAGATTTGCTAAGCTTTTGAGAAAATTAAGTTATCTAACATTTTGTATTCTTGCATTGATACATGTATATAAATTTATTTTTGTCATTCCAGAAAAACGTTTTTTTTTTACTATACAGTAAAGTTGGGGCATTTTATTGTTCTTTTAGTAATAGTAAATGTATTTTGTATTTGTATACATAATCTGAGTGTTGTTAGATCTGTACTTACATTATAATCCCTACCTCTTTTATTCTCCAATATTCCTGGAAGTTCAATCATCTCCTCATGTATTGCAATGTCACACAGTAAGTCAATATCTTTGAATTTGATGAGTTTGATTTGCCATATTAGATGCAGTTGTACTCGTATGAAAAGGTGCTTTTAAATGAAGGAATGACACTTATCATGTTTATCTACAGCAAACATTTTATATTCTTTAGTAATTACTTGATGACAATTAATCTGCATATGATGAATATGAAATATGTAGCTCATAATATGATTATACTGTAATTTGCAGATTACGTATGCATGTATACAGGAAAAGTGCTATTATTCATTAAAATAATCTCATTAGTTACAGCTGAATCAGGCAAACAAATGCTGATTTGTTTATGCATGTGATGTATTTAAATTTATTTACTTTTGTGTATTGTCATAATATCCTTTGATTTTATGTTAATGAAATGTATTTGTAAATGACACAAAAATTGTTGATGGCATGATTTGTTATGAAATAAACAATTATAATAGTTCATTTTTTTCTCCTATTTACAATGAAGTTACAAGGAGATACAGTATTTTCACCTTGTATTGGTAACTGTATATGTTTGTCACACTCTAAAGGTCACATTTCTCTGCAGAGCTAGTTTCAAACTTAATACACTAAATATCCAATGGTGCAATGAAAATTTCTATGCTTTTCATGATGAAAGGTTGGACTTTGTCAAAATCCTCTAGCACATGACACTTTTTTTCCTCAGAATTTCATTGAAGTTAGAATTGTTCGCTTTAATTTTTTTATTTCTCAAATTATTTGGGAGATGACCTGGTAGCAGGATATTTGTGAATCACTCATATTTTCCCAAATCATATTTCATCCATACTTTTATACATTTGTACCTTGTTTATAAGAAGAGTGGAAAATGTAAAGGTCGAATACATGTCTGATAAATGAGCCAAATATATTTCATTATAAACCTGGATAAAAATAATCATTCATGAAATTCTTACCAATGTTTTGACAAATGTTTGTTTTCTAAAATTGCATCTCTACTGTCAAGTGCTTCTGTCTGCATCGGCTCTGACGTGAAAAAAATTTAATCTGGGCTTTTTCTCTTGAACCTAAGTGGAAAGGACTTTGATTTCCTTATTACCAGAGCTTTTTTTTGATAACATTACCTTTGAGATAGTGACATCAGACCTCATTAAAAATACCTTAGCTTTGTCTCATGAAACATGAGGGATAAGGCTTTGATATTTCACATGACATTACCAGTGTCAAGGTCTTTCATTTGATACCAATGACCTTTTACATAGTGTCCTTTGTGCTTCTTGACCTACTTAAAAAAATAACCATGGCTTTATCTCTTGATATGTCCTATGTATATTTCCTTCCTGGTGATACTGCAATTTGATGTACATGTATCAGAAAAAAAATACTTGGATTTATCTCTTAAACTGGTAAGGGATAGGATTTTGATATTTCATATGAGCATTCTTCATGACAAGAACTTTCATTTCATAACATGACCTTTCAAGGAGTGGTCTTGACATACTTTGAACTCAAAACCTGGACTAGATATTTTGATAACTCACAATTACATTCCTTGTGCCATGAACTTTTATTTGATACTGTGACCTTTAACCTTGACCTTCCTGTGAAGATGGTACCCTTTAATGATTTAGGAAACTGTACTGAAGCAGGAAATTCTTAGCATGTTGTGTCTATATTCTCCAAATTTAAGACATTCATTTCCAGCGAGTTTGGCTTTCTTCTTAAACCTTTCTATTTTAAAAACTGATCTTAAAAAAATTCGGTCAGAAATAATACAAAAGACACAATACATGTATATGCCTGTACAGTCTGTGACCTTGACTTTTGTTGATTCACCTGGTCACCTCAGGATAACATATTGGTCAGATCCATGATTGTGTACTTGTATTATATAATGCAGTAAGCATCATTAGATGTATCACAAGTTTGGTTAATTTAAGCTGCTTAGGGACAGAGCAGACAATGACACCAACAACAGGGTGATAGCATAAGCCCTCTCTACTGTCTCAAAGTGAGAATAAAAGAATCCTTCAGTAAAATATAAGGTTAATCTATCTTGAGCTTTTAACATTTATTTTGAGTTTGCCATTTTCAAGCACAAAAGTACATTGTACAACAAAATCAACAACTGCCATTTCTCCAGGAAGTTATATGACAATAACACATAGCCATGACATAGTTTATATGTAATGACATACTTTATATGTAATGACATAGTTTATATGTAATGACATACTTTATATGTAATGACATAGTTTATATGTAATGACATACTTTATATGTAATGACATAGTTTATATGTAATGACATAGTTATATGTAATGACATAGTTTATATGTAATGACATACTTTATATGTAATGACATAGTTTATATGTAATGACATAGTTTATATGTAATGACATACTTTATATGTTATGACATAATTCATATGTAATGACATAGTTTAATTGTAATGACATAGTTTATATGTAATGACATAGTTCATATGTTAATTAACACATCTTAACGTACAAAGCTTTCATATGACAATGTATAAATGAAAACGCTGATAAATGAATACTCAATATTTTGATTGGTGAATATGTGGCGAATGACATGATTTTCAAAGGCACAATTGAAATACACTGAAAAGATGTCTTTTAATAAAATGTTTATAAGTTTATGATCCCTTTGAGGAAATCTCAGTCACCTTTATCCACTGGATAACATCTTATGGTGTCGCAACTTCAGAGAAATGAAATTCAGTAATTATTTTACAGTGAAATAATAGACCAACACTCACCATGCTCACTAAGGTTATAATTCTCTGTAAAGCTAAATCAAACTGACAGGTTGTGGTACAATGGCAATTTTATTCGTGATGTACTCCAAGTAATATTTGTGATTTGATCACCAGAATAAACTGTATTAAACTAATTTCATTAATCTGATGTAATATTTATTGTGTATCATATGATATCCCTTTTAATGGGTCTCACTAAGCTTTTTCATACATTTTAACATGCCTCTCTAATGACTTAAGTGCATTTTATTGGATGTTAAGATAGAAAATCAATTGTAATAGTGATGGCACCCTTTTTGCATCAAATGCAGTCAGAATGTTTGACAGTGTATGTCTTGTAATAAAGAATTTCAAATGATTTTTATCTTTCAAACAACCCATGTGATCTAAATTCCCTTGCTAAGGCTAACAGATTTAAAATCATCATTCTAATCATTGATT
Source organism: Pinctada imbricata (assembly GCA_033119305.1). NCBI lineage: Eukaryota > Metazoa > Mollusca > Bivalvia > Pterioida > Pteriidae > Pinctada > Pinctada imbricata. The sequence continues at coordinate 61,925,633 of VSWD01000006.1, read as the reverse complement.
CATTCCATATATTGTATGACATAGAAAATAGTGTGAGATATTCTACATATCCATATATAAACAGATCAAGTACATGTGTATCTACAGATTGTAATCTTATTTTTGAATCATTCTTTATTCCACAATTTGGAAAACAATAAATAATTCACAACTCTGAGATATTGACTATAATTCTACCAAAAGGAAAACTTAAACAGACATTCACACAACAATGGTGATAAAACATTTTTCTCCATGTACAATGTACAATGTAAGGTGCCCTATATTCAGTAACAAAATGAGGTGTTTTATAGAACTATCAAACTTCATCAATAAAACAAATTGGTACGTACTGATGTCCCTTAACAATCAGGTCAAAAGTAAACGTAAGGAGAAGCTCGATGTTTAAATGAAATTTTTACATGATTGCCAAACAACAACATTTTCCCTGCTTGTTGACTTTAACATTATGATTTTGTAATGAGAAGGCCCTTCAACATGATCAGAATGAAATGCGCTCGACAAAAAACCGAATTAGGAATACTAAATTCATAGCCAAGAAGCATTTAAAAACAATTTAACAACATTATAAGTTGGTGTCAATCACATGTACTTTCAGCATTGAGAAGCCTTCAGCAAAAACTGGGCAAAAAAAAAAATAACTGAGCAAATTTTGAGTAAATTCATTTTACAGGCTGATTATAGTATTGCAAATTACAGGTACACATGAACAATAATTTGAGCACATAATATTGAGTGTGACAACAAATCAATGTGGGGTCATTTTGTGTAGTAGTTCCATCAGTAGGTCTTTCTGTTGCGTGGTGACGGAGAATCGTAGAGCCCACGTGACGGCACGTTCCGTGAACTGTTGTCTCTCAATGTTGGTAAGGACTTGACTGGACTGGCATACATCTAACAGCAATCTGACAGAGTCCATCGGATTAGGAAACGGTGCCTGAAATAAGATAAAAATAGTACTGTAAGTCTTAATCGACTAAGAGAATTCAAATGTGCATTATTATCACAAATATGTTGACACCAAACAGTTATGTCCTACTAGAAATTTGATATCAAAGTATCTAAATTATTTAAGAATGGGTATCAATACCTAAGAAGACGTCTCTGAAAAACAGCACAAAAAGATGTCAACTCAGACAATTTTTAGCTAAACAACAAATTCGCAAAAACATATGGTCTATTCTGGAGTTGATGATGATAATGAAAAGAAATTACTACTAGCTATCACCGAACGGTACACAATACCTGTAAGGCGTCTGGTCTGTAAGCTATCAAAGAATGGTACACAATACCTGTATGGCATCTGGTCTATAAGCTATCAAAGAATGGTACACAATACCTGTATGGCGTCTGCTATTAGCTATCAAAGAACGGTGCACAATACCTGTATGGCATCTGGTCTATAAGCTATAAAAGAACAGTACACAATACCTGTATGGCATCTGGTCTATAAGCTGTAAAAGAACAGTACACAATACCTGTATGGTGTCTGGTCAATAAGCTATCAAAGAACGATACACGATACCTGTATGGCGTCTGGTCTATAAGCTATCAAAGAATGGTACACGATACCTGTATGGCATCTGGTCTATAAGCTATCAAAGAACGGTACACAATACCTGTATGACATCTGGTCTATAAGCTATCAAAGAACGGTACACAATACCTGTATGACATCTGGTCTATAAGCTATCAAAGAACGGTACACAATACCTGTATGACATCTGGTCTATAAGCTATCAAAGAATGGTACACAATACCTGTATGGCATCTGGTCTATAAGCTATAAAAGAACAGTACACAATACCTGTATGGCATCTGGTCTATAAGCTGTAAAAGAACAGTACACAATACCTGTATGGTGTCTGGTCAATAAGCTATCAAAGAACGATACACGATACCTGTATGGCGTCTGGTCTATAAGCTATCAAAGAATGGTACACGATACCTGTATGGCATCTGGTCTATAAGCTATCAAAGAACGGTACACAATACCTGTATGACATCTGGTCTATAAGCTATCAAAGAACGGTACACAATACCTGTATGACATCTGGTCTATAAGCTATCAAAGAACGGTACACAATACCTGTATGACATCTGGTCTATAAGCTATCGAAGAATGGTACACGATACCTGTATGGCATCTGGTCTATAAGCTATCATAGAACGGTACACGATACCTGTATGGCATCTGGTCTATAAGCTATCAAAGAACGGTACACAATACCTGTATGGCATCTGGTCTATAAGCTATCAAAGAACAGACACAATACCTGTGTGGCGTCTGGTCTATAAGCTACCAAAGAACGGTACACGATACCTGTATGGCATCTGGTCTATAAGCTATCAAAGAATGGTACACAATACCTGTATGGCATCTGGTCTATAAGCTATCAAAGAACGGTACATAATACCTGTATGGCGTCTGGTCTATAAGCTATCAAAGAACGGTACACGATACCTGTATGACATCTTATCTATAAGCTATCAAAGAATGGTACACAATACCTGTATGGCATCTGGTCTATAAGCTATCAAAGAATGGTACACAATACCTGTATGGTATCTGGTCTATAAGCCATCAAAGAACGGTACACAATACCTGTATGGCATCTGGTCTATAAGCTATCAAAGAACGGTACACAATACCTGTATGGCATCTGGTCTATAAGCTATAAAAGAATGGTACACAATACCTGTATGGCATCTTGTCTATTAGCTATCAAAGAACAGTGCACAATACCTGTATGGCATCTGGTCTATTAGCTATCAAAGAACGGTACACAATACCTGTATGGCATCTGGTCTATAAGCTATCAAAGAACGGTACACGATACCTGTATGGCGTCTGGTCTATAAGCTATAAAAGAACGGTACACAATACCTGTATGGCATCTGGTCTATTAGCTATCAAAGAACGGTACACGATACCTGTATGGCGTCTGGTGTATTAGCTATCAAAGAACGGTACACAATACCTGTATGGCATCTGGTCTATAAGCTATCAAAGAATGGTACATGATACCTGTATGGCGTCTGGTCTATAAGCTATCAAAGAACAGTACACAATACCTGTATGGCATCTGGTCTATTAGCTATCAAAGAACGGTACACAATACCTGAATGGCATCTGGTGTATAAGCTATCAAAGAACGGTACACGATACCTGTATGGCGTCTGGTCTATAAGCTATCAAAGAATGGTACACGATACCTGTATGGGATCTGGTCTATAAGCTATCAAAGAACGGTACACAATACCTGTATGGCGTCTGGTCTATAAGCTATCAAAGAATGGTACACAATACCTGTATGATATCAAAGAATGGTACACAATACCTGTATGGCGTCTGGTCCTCTCTTCAGCTCATTCATCATATACTCCTGCTCCTCTTTGAGTATTGCCATGGTAACATATGATTTGGAGTATTTCTGGTCGGCTGACATATTATACCATTCATCTGGTGTATTGATGTACTTGGCAGGATTTATAATGCTCATCGGTTTTCCCTTCCCAGCATGCTCTACACCTAGCTGATGTACAGGCTCGTCTTCCCATAACACTTTCCTAGACTTGCTAATCCATTCACAAGAAGTACACAGATCTAGCGGGTTTTCATTACTAGAGTCTAGATTTTCGTGTGCCGGGCATACATGTTCATGGTGAATGTGAAAATCCAGAGAATGTGTCTCAGCCGATACAGAACGTGTGTAGCTGTGCACATGCTCCATATGACTATGATGCTGGTGGTGGAACATGTGAGGGTTAGTTACGCTTGATTTGGCAGGAGGCACAGGTTCACTATTATGACGTTTTTTACATGCATGACCGCTCATATTTGATAGAGCATGGTCAAGCTGTTCATGATTATGCACATGTTCCTGAAGAGTGACATTTGGCTCCGCCTCTGAGAAGGAGGATATGTCACGTGACACCTGAGATGAATATTCATGAGGCTGTGTTGAATATTCATGAGCCTCAGTATGAGTTTGTAAAGTTTCTGACTGTGCGGTTGCAGAGAGGGAATTTGGTTTCTGTGCGAGTAAAAGCTGAGATATTGCCTTGTGTATGTAACCCAGGGTTTCTATTAATGCATATCTCTTCCCTTGTATGTCCCATAGTAATCCACGAGATAATTGTGACAAAAGCATCAAAGTTAGGCAATATGGCTGATTCTCCTGGCTCGGTATATTAACTGATTTATCAGTGGCATCAGTATCCGTTAAGTTTGGTGTATTATCACCCTTTTCATCCGTGACATTTTGAGATTCCTGCATTCCTCCTGCTATATGTACGTTACTATCAGATTTATCACCGGAGACATCTTCAGGCACTGAGACAGTAGAGTTTGTCTGAAACAGACGTAAAGGGTCAGCGTCTACACTAGACCCCTCCCCTGTAACGCTCCACACAGGGGGGATTTCTTTAGGTCTTACAGAGGCACTAACTTGTCTTTGAGAGCCAGAACTACTTGCTTCACAGTTTTGTCCATTCTCTCTAGATAAAGTGGGTAATTCTGTCTCAGTGCTATCTTCAGTTTTGCCTTTTTCCTTCACAACACTTATTTCTTCAGTCACACTGTTTGTCTCTATTTTCACTTCACTATTGTTATGCATATTATTATCTGAGTTCACTTTGTCCTTATCTTCACTAGTCTCACTAGCTGTGTTGTCCCCGCTGGGCCCCGTCACCGACTCTATGCCTCCAGTTTGACTGGTATCAGCAGTAACTATGTTTGTTATTTCCTCCTTACACCCGTTAGCCTCAAGGGCACCTGTACTAGGCACAATTGTCTGTTCTTGTAACATATCCTTGACTTCTGCTCCTGACACTTCCTTATCTTGATTCCTTAATCTAGAAACAAAATTAAATTCATTACATAACAAACACAAACTATCCTAAATACTGGAAACTGCTTTAAAAACAAATGAAAATGTGAAACAAAATAAATTATCTTTAAATATACCTCTGCCATCCTGCCAATATTCAATTTTGTAAAAATATGTGTAAAACTTAAACTTCTAATATTTGTATGAAATTATTATTTACTTACTTGTTCCTCAGATATTCCAGTATGGCCAGGTAATAGTATGCTCTCAGACAGTCTAACTCCCGACAGCGTATACCCCCACATGACACGGAATCCTCGTCTTTGATCTCTGACAGGTAACGTTTGATTGTGTGTACCTTAGACGCTCCGTCATAATCACTGCGGCTCTCCATGCTGATCACAACTCGCATGGCTGTTATCTCCTGCTGAAGCTTTAACATGTACTTAGGTCCTAAAAAATAAAACATCAAACACTAAGTTAAAGCAGGTATAATTCAAAGCAAAAATTGATTAATGTATTTTATGTCTATATACTGTATGTGTTGATAAAACATTTGAATTTTAAAGTCTTCTGTCTTACATCAAACCTTTTCCTGATGGTTCATTCTTCAAAAATGTTGAAGAAAATAAGTTTGATTGTCTCTGAAAAAAGCAAAAATTTATTGTTGTAAATGAGCTTTCCTGAAAATCCTGAAAACATATCTCAAGGCAAGAAAATGCATTCTTCAGATAAAACAATGAAATTGAATGAACATACAGCCTTATATGTACTGCTTCCATGATATTTAGGTGACTCATCTCATGTACAAAGCTAACAATGTATAGTAAGTCGGTTAAAATAGAGATAGAGGGAGCAAGCTTTTGATCGCTGAGCAATATATATATATCACCTACCAGCAAAAATCCAAGTCCTGCAACTCTACCTTGAATGCTTCAAACATAAATTAAACTTAAACTTGATCTGCATTACATCTCTTAACCTAATTATTCAAGTGCACTGTTACCTTGACCTTCGATCTTGGAAATACCATTTGGTCAAGGACATTAAGTCCTTGAAACATAGAAATCTATCGAAGCAGTGAAAAGATTTTGCCAGGACAAGATTTTTTAAAACGTAAGTACTATGACCTTAGCCTCTGACCTATGGATGGGTCTTGGGCAACAATTCTATGAAATATCATTCAGATCCATGCAGGAAGTAAAAAATATTGGTCTGGACAAAATTTTCAACCTGCCTTGACCTTTGACCTTGAATCAAGGTAATGACATATCCTTGGGTCATGGGCGACAATTCTATTAAATATTATCTAGATCAATGAAGGCAATGAAAACTTATGGTCATGACAAGATTTTTCAACCCATGTGACATTTGACCTAAGATAAAGGAAATGACACATCCTTGGATACTGAACAACAATTCTGTATCATCCTGATCTCTGAAGGCAGTGAAAAAATGAGCTAACCGAGACAGACAGACAAAATGACAGCGAGGAAACCTAGAAGTCCCCTCCAGTGCAAGGGGATATACATTTACTATACTTACCCTGGGGAAGAAACAGCCTGAGTACTGTCTCCATGACCTTGAGATGACCTGCCTCATGTAGAGAGCTGACAGCATGTAGTAAGTGGGATATAGCTGTGGGTGTCTCTGACATCAGTAAGGACAGCAAACATAACACCAAGTCCATGCTAACCTGCACCAATAACTGTAATGAGGAAAGACAAGAGAATTTAGTTTCAATATATATTCTAACAATATACATGTATACATCACATGGAAGATAAAGATAGGAGATAAAGTAAAAAAAAGCTTATATAATACTCTTCTCCTTAAGAAAGAGAAGTTATTCTTAGATCGCTACCTACAGAGACTATGTGCAATGCAAAAAGATGGCAATCGAAGAAGAGATTGTTTAAGTAAGAAAATGCTTAATGAAAGATCAAGTCTTAGCTACAGTATTCATTACTTTGTCTATACATTTATAACAAGTACAAATATGCAAGATTTTTTTGTTTCAGGAAACTTTGCTGGCTATACAAGTAGTAGAGAATGCCTTGATTTAACTAGTAATTCATTGTTCACTGTTATCTCTAACTTTTGTGTTATGACAGATTAACAGAATATCACACGCATTTCAGTAGCCTCCCTTAAGAAATCTCCACGCTGAAGATTTTTTATTTTCATAACTTAAATGTCTTGATGTTGTGGCCTTGTAATAATCACTCAATCGGCAAGTCGATCCAGTGGCTCTGATGTAGAGCTCTCGTCTAACATGCGGGCAGACCGTGGTTTGAGTCTACATTTAAATGTATTCACATACACATTTTTTGCAAAATGGTAAGCTTTGAGTGACCAACAGTAGTTGCATTATTGCTGGAATTACAACTCACTTCGAGCTGATTTGTAAATGAACAGATACATTTTTGTTATAACTTTTTTTACCTACATACATACGTCATACTTATTTAGAAATAATTATGTCTATCAGATTTTTGAAAAGTGTTTGACAGTAGAGAAATTTGATCTTTTACACTGTTCATATGAATGTATCCATATGCGTATGGTTATTATACAGTTAAAGTATACCATTGAGGGAGTTAGCACGATTCTGGTTCCCGAGACCAGACCTATTTCCCGAGGTTTCGCCTCGGGAAATAGGTCTGGTCTCGGGGAACCAGAATCGTGCTAACTCCCTCAATGGTATACTTTAACTGTTTTATTATACCGAAACAAACATTATACTGAAACAAACATCTCTCTTAGGTATACCGAAACAAACATTATACTTAAACAAACATATCTCTTAGGTTCACATGGTTCCAAGGGAAATTCTAATGATTTTGCCTTGCCTTCTCGACTGAATGACTGAGTAACGGAAAATATTCATTTCTGATGATAAGATAAACAGAAACATCATTTATCATACTCATACATGTTTAATTTTTGATTGTTTTATTTCATTGCGGATTAATTTATGTGTTAAGCGGATAGGAGGCGGATTACTCTGCTCGCGTATCAGTAGCGTCATCCGATCATCTGATCAATATTCAACGGCGCTGATTAGCTGATACTGACACACCCCCAAAGAAGCTCTGCCCCATTTTGAGACTAACTCCCTAGGGAAATAGTCTTCTCAACTAATGCATCCCTTTGCAGGGAAATAGTCTTATCAGGCGATTTCAGGGATTTAGTTAAATTTAATGAGTTTTTTTTTATATAGGAAAAAATCAGTAGAGGTATAATAAATTATTATACAAAATTTGATATATATATTACATGTAGTAATCATTGTGATTGCGGGAACACTGCTGTGGTATTTCACACAAGTTGAATATCCTTATGTCAGTCAGGTGTTTGTCAAGTGTTTGAATGTAGGAAAACTTAAAATACATCTTAACCATATTGTAATATAATTACACGTGTGCACATATTTTTATATCATTACACAAAATCTTTAATCGGCTCTATTTATTTACATGTACATATTGAAATCATTGTGAGTGATGGAACACTGCTGTGATATTTTACAAAAGTTGGTTTATATAATTTTCATGTTTTTGTCTTTAGTCATATATAGTAAAGAAAGATTACTCGCATTGGATTTTTTACATAATGAGATACACATTCAGTCATATTTTGCAACAAATGACACAGTAATTGAATTACTTCTTTCTACAAGAGTTTGGACAATATGATGAGGGAATAATATGTGAAGTTTCTTTTGAAATTCTTGGGCTGAAAAAATAATATATCAAAGAAATGAGCACTTCCATTACAATCAACATGATCAATGGATGGCAGAAAAAAAAGTTTCAAAATCTCAAAATTTTAGATGGTGACCTCCTCCTGTTGTTTCTTACATCTGAATTATATCAGAATCAGAAATTATTATGCTTTTTTTCTGACAATAATTATCGTAAAACAATATGGAAAGTACATGTATGCTTGGAATTCTGATACGGGGTTAAGGAGGATTTAACTGTATTAGTATGATAACTATTAACTATGACATCTGTCCACATTACTTACCTGTGAGATTTCCTCTACGTGTATGATAACTATTTACTATGAAATCTGTCCACATGACTTACCTGTGAGATTTCCTCCTGTGATTGTTTTCCAGCATGTAGAACACTCAGGCTCTTGTACATGTCCTCAATGTTTTCTGTATCCATGGCAATACTAAGATAGCTGTACCACACCCTCAGCACATGGTGAGGAAATGTGTGACCTTCAATTAACCTTGGTTTCCATGGTGATATAGGATCGGTATCTTGCATGTCAAGGATGAAATCTAATAAAGAACATTTTTTCATAATGCTAGGTTTACACTTAGCCAAGATCGCCCTGATTGCCCCGATTGAGGTGAATCGTAGAGATCGTAAGAGAGCGTGGGGTTGAATCGTGACGATCGTAAGAGAGCGTGGTGGAATTGTGATGATCGTAGGAGATCGCAGAGATCGTTGCAAAATTTTTGATTCTCAAAAAATTTTTACGATTGTCCCGATTGATCCTTACATCGTGAGAGAGCGTAGGAGAGCGTAGTGAACGTGATGGAGCGTAGTAGAGCGTAACAGATCTTGACAAAGCGCAACAGATCGTAATATGCGATCGTAGGAGATCTTGGTGAAACACGTTCTCCTACGATCCACTACCATTTCACTCACGCTCTTTGGCGATTTGTTACGGTTTCCACGATTCAGTCCACGATCTACAAGATTCGTTGCGATTCCAATATTTCTATAATGAAAATAGCAATCCAAGGAATGCTTGTGTCGCCTGCGAAGCGGTTTGATTATTATTCTAGAAAGTGGATCAAAATTATTGGTATCAGTAGAAAAGTCTTTTCAAATGAAATTCATTGGAAATATCAGACAACTTAATTACAAATTAAAGATGTGGTGATTCTCAAATTTTCAGAAAAGAGTGTCAATCATCTAGTTCAAGGTCAATACGTAAAAATTGGTAACAAAAAGGTCTCATCATAAGAAATAAGACCTATCACCTACCAATAAAAAGATATATACAACCTTAGAAAAGTAGGTCAAATATCTAGGAAAAGGTAAAAAATTATGGTATGTGTAGAATGGCATTGTTAAAAGGAAAATACATGTGAAATATCAAAGCCCTATCACCTACCAATCAAAAGATATAGCCAATATTACTTTTCTTGAAAAGTAGATCAAATATCTAGGTCAAGTTCAAAAGGTCAAATATTATGGTCTGTGTAAAAGGTCTTGCCACAAGGAATACTCATGTGAAATACCAAAGCCCTATCACTTACCAATCAAAAGATATATCCATTCTTAATTTTTTTTGAAAAGTAGGTCAAATATGTAGGTCAAGGTCAATAGGTAAAAAACTATGGTATGTGTAGGAAGGTCTTGTCACAAGGAATACACATGTGAAATATCAAAGCCCTATCACTCACCAATCAAAAGATATCGCGAATCTTATCTTTTTTTCAAAAGTAGGTCAAATATCTAGGTCAAGGTCACAAGGTCAAAAATTATGGTATGTGCAGAAAGGTCTTGCCACAAGGATTGCACATGTGAAATATCAAAGTCCTAACACTTACCAATCAAAAGATATATCCATTCTTAATTTTTTTGAAAAGTAGGTCAAATTTCTAGGTCAAGGTCACTGGGTCAAAAATTATGGTATGTGCAAGAAGGTCTTGTCACAAGGAATACACATGTGAAATACCAAAGCCCTATCACTTACCAATCATAAGATATATCCATTCTTAATTTTTTTTTAAAAGTAGGTCAAATATGTAGGTCAAGGTCAATAGGTCAAAAACCGTGGTATGTGTAGGAAGGTCTTGTCACAAGGAATACACATGTGAAATATCAAAGCCCTATCACTTACCAATCAAAAGATATAGCGAATCTTATCTTTTTTCAAAAGTAGGTCAAATATCTAGGTCAAGGTCACAAGGTCAAAAATTATGGTATGTGTAGAAAGGTCTTGCCACAAGGATTGCACGTGTGAAATATCAAAGCCCTAACACTTACCAATCGAAAGATATATCCATTCTTATTTTTTTTGAAAAGTAGGTCAAATTTCTAGGTCAAGGTCACTAGGTCAAAAATTATGGTATGTGTAAGAAGGTCTTGTCACAAGGAATACACATGTGAAATATCAAAGCCCTATCACTTACCAATCAAAAGTTATGGGCTGTGACACCCAAAGTGTGACAGACAGACAGACTGACAGACGGACGGACGGACAGACGGACAGACGGACAACGGACAAAGTGATCCCTAAGTGTCGCTATGCTTCGCAGGCGACACAATGATCCCTAAGTGTCGCTATGCTTCGCAGGCGACACAAAAATGATAATAAGACAACCCGTTTTTTGATGGATTTCAAGTGTTTTTAACATCCACAACAATTTCTAACATACGAAGAAGACTAAGAAAAGAAGTCTTGATAATCAGTGAGGTGCTGCATTAATTGTCTTCGAACGAATTAAATATATACACGCAATCAAAGATTTGAATTGCTCAAGAAAAAATGTAAACTTTAATAATCGAAAAAAGAAAGATCAAATAAGGTTCATCAATGCCATTTCCTGCGTTTTGCGATATAAATTATTCATCTCCTGGATATTAAGCTTAATCTTGTTCGGATATTGCAAGTGGTATTGAAACTAGTTGTCTATTTCATATCAAATCGTGTTAAATCAAGGCAAATCGTAGTCCTGCATCGTAACAGATCGCAACAAAACTTGATAAGCGTAGGGAACCGTGATAGATTGTGGCAAAGCGTAATAGCTCATCTTAATAATCGTACGGGAATGTAACGAAGCTTGAGAGAACGGGATGCAAATCGTAACAGATCTTATCTACAATCGTAACAAATCGCTACAGCGCGTATCAGAGCGTGATGGAGCGTCGGAGAGCGTGCAAAGACCAACTTTATTTATAAAATCGTGGAGCTTCACGATTTTGCTCAATCGTGGACATCGTAGGGCATCGTGGCTAAGTGTAAACCTAGCATAAACAAACATGATAAAATTTGTTTTGAAAATTGAAACAGGAAATATCTCATATAAGACACTTCCATGAATATGTAAGAAATCATACAACAAAATATAATAATTCATCGGATCCTTCGGTGATAACGTTAAAATACTCAATACACTATAATTACAGAATATAAAATACAGAAACTGTGACCTCTACTCAATATATTTGAAACTATTCAGTAATAATTACACCATTTATTTATTTTTTTTACAAACCTGGTATGATAATTTTCGATGCTGTTCGACTTTTCCAGTTGGTGAATTTTGATTGGTCGATTACTGGTACACTCTGTACTTTGTATTCCATGAGTTCTTTTGTTATCAGTTCATGCATTCCTGTTACAGCTAATAAACCCTGGATAGCAAATATGATTACACAATTACATGCATATTACATTATCCTACCAAAACAAAACCTGCGTAAGGAAGCACAAAGCATATAATACAGTGTAATAGTCAAGTAACCTTACAGTTTTTGTTAATTGTTTCTTTTATCTTACTTTGCTCATGATCTTTAATACGGGGAAAATCAATTTACTTTCACCTCTCTTACATTAACCTCAGGCTTTAAAAGCTATTGGGAAACCTCATCTTTAGGCAGAGACATAAACATCATTTTCTTGCATCAGAAAGACGGCTTTATAAAAAGGCACAATGACAGAATCCATACAGCCTTACTAACATGTTGGGCTTTACTAGTGCCTACTGTCTACAAGTTAGTTTGAGGCTGACACAGATTTTCAAAAAGAATTTGAAATCAGTAAATAGTAGAACAAGATTAAAATCACTAGGACTTGAACATTTAGGGGTTACCATGCGTGTGTTTAACAAAAACTGAGAGGGTATCGGCGAATCCCCCACTGATACCTTGTCAGTTTTTGTAAAACATCAGTATGGTAACCCTATTCTAATGCTTTGGTCAGTAAGAAGCTAGAAAACGCCCACTTTTAACGACGTCGCAATAGCAACACATGACGTCATAGCAAATACTGCAGTGAAACATGAATCCTCTTGCAGTTTTTTAATTGCTCAGCCAATCAGAATGCGTGTTACAAACGGAGTGCATTAGAATTGTGATTATTGGCTAAGTAATGTGTGAACCTGGAAAGCCTTTTGTTCAGTGAGGAACTGTTGAGCCTCCTCCCACTCTGCCTGTAGGAGGTGCTGATGAAGGATCCGATGGGCGTACACCATCCCCTGCTGACGCTCGCTCGCCACCAACGATATCCTTGCTGCTGTCTTCACGCTCGACTGACAATTATAACGTCTGGCTAGGAGCAGGGCCGCATCCTTAACTTGTCTCATGGCGAGATGGCTGTAAAAATACAAAATAGTGCCATCAAATATAATTCTGACTTAAGCAATATATATATCTTTTTTAATATTCACTAGATTTTGTTATGGCGTAGTAGGTAGAGACTCTGGCATACAGACACCTCAGAATACCATATATTTAACTTCTGTAACAAATTAAATATTACATTATGAGAGAGAGATGGTCTCACATCTGTTTGTCAGGCCCTGAACATGATCCTGGAAATACTGGTAATGCATACAAGTTTATATTATGTTTTTTCATACACTGCATGTGAAAGTGAAGTTGATAACATTTTAATAAGTATGAACTTTGAAATACAAGTGTCTGTATAACTTTTGAGTAATTCCATCAGTATTAACATAGTTAGTACCCAGAAGATGTCAAGTGATATAAAAGGGTTTTTTTTTCAGTTGAACTTTGTGTAAAATAGAACAATTTCTACACAAACAACAGTCACTTTATGCAGTTCTTTCTTGAAAACCTTTCAAATTGTATTTTTGAAAAAGAATTCTTCCAATGCATGGCAATTTCCTTCATAAGTATAAACCTTAATTTGTTTTTGTCCTTTAATCATAATTTTTCCCAGGAGTAATTTTGAAGGTTTCATACATTAGTTATAGAAATTCTTGACACTATAAAATGGTTGATTCTTTCTGCTCCCTTTTTTAAAAATATTTAATTCTTTTTTATAAAATACAATGAAGACTGATTTTTCTTGAATTCTCTCCGGCATCTGATATATGCAAGTTTCAGTTAGAAAAGAAAAAATGAAAGACTACCAACAAACATTACTTTATTACAAAACCTTATTTATAAACATGTATCTTATTCTATGGAGCTTGGCTGTGCCAGTTAAAGCTAACTCAAACTGAATAGAAATCCTCTGACACTCTTGATACGGTTGGAGTTTAAAGTGTTTATAATGCTTGTTAAATGGGCCACTTAAAACTTTTCAGGAATGAAACAGACAATTAAATATACCATGCTATTTAACTCCCCAGTCAAATCTGTAAATAGATCTATCAGTAATTAGGTAAAAGCATCATTGTTGTTTATGTCTGTAGACAAGTGGTTCCTTCATGTAAACGTTTAATCTAATTGTCTTCTAAGACTTCTTTACAGCCTGTCAACACTTAGTCTTTGTACGTGCAAATCAACAGGATTGATAGATTGAATACCACATGGAGGGTTTCAAGTAAAAAAATAAAATTAAGTACATCAAAAATCAATAATACATCAAGTTAACTGAAAGAAGACAAAGTAACAAGTGACAGGTTACAAGAGGCATACAGAAATCTCTGACAATATACAGGCAGTGAAGCATCAAATATGAAATTCTAGCTGACAAGTTACAAACAGAGACTAGAGTTGCCAGTCATCTGTGTGTGTTACATAATGATACAGACCTCTATCCCACCAGACTCCTCGGCACCGAGGGGCAGGTGTCACGTCACGGTGAATGAATTCTCACAGTTTAGTTGTGTATTGTTAGAGAGAATCAAGATACTCTCACAGATACTGATATTTTACAAGGCCAGACTTATGGAATGCTTTGTTTCTGTTGCCTTTGTTTAAGGTAGAGAAGAGGTAAGAACTATAGCTAATGCATGCATGTTACAAAAATATGCAGGCATACTTATGGAAGACAACCTTAACAAATAATGCCGGATGGGTAGGGGTTAATGATAAATTGTATGTTCAAACCAAACTTTTCATATAATATTTTTATAATACATGTATACAAAATCTGGGGCTGCAAAGAGGCTGAGAAACAAATAAATCCTGAGTATAGCCCTCCTGATCTGGTATTATCATAATACAATCTATATGTATACTTGATCTACCTCAGAGAAGGTGATATGATGTTGTTTACATACAAAGTCAGATGGGGAATCAAGATGTTAAGGTATATGTAACAAGGCTACCAGGTGATCAGTACTCTAGGTCAGTCTCACTCATTATCTACTGTCATTTACACCTCCTTAACACTAAAATAGTACCAGGAAATTTTATCTGTATTCATAATAATTTACAGGTATGATGATACTAAAACAAGGTAATTTTACCTATATCTTTAGTATACATGGAGATATGAGGAGATTACAACCATTAGTAATCTATGGCCTTAATTTCCATAATAATGCAAGATAAATGTATGTGTAATGCATCATACACGATAATATTACAATGTACTATAAAACTGATAGCTGACAACCTACAAAGATAGATTAGTAATTTATTATGTCATTATTCTATGAAGTATTCATACATTATACAAGGACATAAACCTAGGCCTATACATTACAAGGGATCGGCAGAGAAAAAGTATAAAGATGAAACATAATTTCAATATCATTTCATGGCCATTATCTTCAATCATCAAAAATTCTCCCTTTGCACCCAGTATATCTATCATACACTGGGGTTCACTTTATTTTGGGATAAAATTCTACTTTGAGTGATCTTTTTTTCATCGAGAAAACAATTGCGTAAATTTATTAAGATCATTCATGAGGGAGTTATCGGTTCTGGTTTAATTCATGTAAGATTCATGTGTACTTATGTGTCTTAAATTATATGAATGTTATGATGTTCTCTATGTAATAAGAGAAAAATAAATAAATAGAATATTGAATTTGACAATTTATATCATATTCGGTAATAAATACTAGAGATTAATTAGCTCATAAGGTGTGAGCTGAAGGCGGCAGAAATTCAAAACGATACAAACATTTATTATCATGATTATTGACTTTCATTTGATACATAATGTATCTCCTTATTAATTAACGTTATAGTTAGAACATTAATCTTCAGGCCTGAAGAACATTAGCTGACATTATTAATATGAAAATATCAGTTAAATAGGTCCCAACTAATTAACTATTGTTACATCTTGTCATTGATTTTGGATGTTTTTGACAAGACAAATGAACTGCCTGCTGTAATTCGTCTGATGTTCACATAAAACAGGGATAGGTATTAACGGACACCTGACAAAACCACAAACCAAGGCCGACACCTCCGACATAATAAGACGAGAGTTTGTGTAAATAGTTGTGGCAGCTACTGACGTAATGTTGTTGTTTTGGTGACATGCTTAATAAACAAGATATGGTCATGTTTTGTAATAATGACAATATGACATGCTTAAACAAGATATGGTCATGTTTTGTAATAATGACAATCAAATATTATGAAATTAGTTTATAAACAAGAGAAAATAAAAGCAACCCCTTGAATGTCATCCTAATGAACAATACCGATATCATAATTATAACCAAGAAAATCAATTAAATCTTGTTACATTTCACAATTATTTTAGCTAGTTTGAGCAGAATCTTATTGGGCTTTAATGTTCTCTATAAGGTAATATGAAAATAAATACATATTTTCAATTCATAACCTTTCATAATTCATGACTTCTGACCTAGGAATAGAAATAAAAATCTTACAGGATATTCACAGTAAACAGCCTTTACTACAGAGCCAGCAGGACTAATTGAGATTTTAAAAATAAACTGAACATAAAGTTATCAGTTATCATGATAGAAAATAGAATTTTCTCATATAAAGTATGTCTTGCAAAATTTTGCTCATATAATATATGTAATTCACAAACAAATTCTCCGAATAATTTCCTACTTTCCCATAGAAATACCATAGCATTTCATCACATATAAGGGAGGTAATTAAAATGACGGATTACCATGCAAAGGAAATGACATGACAGGTACATACCAAAATAGAAAGTGCATCAAAATATGTAACTCTCAGAACCTTACAACAAAATGTGACTGAATTCAAATGAGAATGAATTATTATAATGCTTTTACTTCCATTTTTATAACTTATTTATAAAATGAGCTGTGAGCTTTGTTTCATTCAATATTTCAGTATGACAAACATATGTACTCTAGTATATACATGTGTCAATAGCATGAATAGTGAATACAAATAACAAGCTACATATAACATCAATAATATCTTAATGTTGGTCAATTCTCCCTACATTTGAAAGTTGAACAGTACATCACAATAGGCAATCAGAATACGGGAGATCGCAAGTACATCTAACAAAAGTTATACGGTTTTTTCCACGCACTTTCTGAATGTTCTCCATTGTCTTGACGTCATCAATTTAAGTTTTGAACAATGGTTTAGGTAGGTGACTAAATGCAAATCAGAACAGACATGCTGACACGCTGTAGTTGTGATTTTGAGTATCATTGGAATGTAATTCCAGTTGCCTTCTGGAGCATTTAATATTGGAATCTCTTACATGTAGTTATGTAAAATGACCATATGACCTTACCATTTAGCTGCCTGTTCATAGTTGCCATCTTTGGTCAGTTGATGTGCCCACAACATGTACAAATCCTCTAGTACTGGATCAAAGGGAGACAGTCTAACTTTGGCAAGGGCAATGGCTTCTCTGTAAATATAACTTAGGTATTGAGCAAATTTTCATATCATAATTATTTTCTGTGAAGACAACTTTTCAATGAATTTGAATAATTTTTATATTAAGGATTTAGCTAGTTCTTTACAAGTGCTTTCTGCTCAACTTTCTTGTCTATATCTAAATATCTGATTTACTATACATGTATCTTTGAACAATATGATTTCTTAAATTCATGGACATTAAATACTTATTTGGAATTGATTTACAACCCCTTCACAAAGCAAACTGATTCACAGATTGTGGTTTCCTTTTGAGTGTTTGTCATTAAAGTAGGTCAAACTCAAAGGTAACAAAGAACGGTCTTGTCACACATAATGCACATGTGAAAAATGAACACATATTAATCAAAAGGTACATTCATGTTTACAATCAAAAGGAACAGTCATGTGTAAAGTTATCATGTCTGACAGACCAACCAAATAGAAGAAAGATGAACCAGATTTAATATCCCCAAGTTCTTACGATAGCAGGGGACAACAAAACCTGACTACAATCCCACTTTCCCTCACTGTCTTCCGTCCAATTGTGATTTTCAATCTATCACCCTTTAATCTGGTCTACCACACATAATACTTACTTGAACAGTCTGTGTCGTTTGAACAGTTCCAGGGCCTCGTACACCTTATGTGCCGCCAGTAGATAGGTGGCCGCCTTATGGTATTGACCTTCACCTTCAAGCTGGGCCGCGTAGTCCTGACATGTCACAATCCATGTGTCAAAGGCAGCTAAGGTCACAAAAAGGTCAAGGTCGTTACATTTAGAGTGCTTTTGTTAAATTATATGTACAACATTTAGGTATCTCAAAATTCTTCTTATAATTTTTTTTTTCATTTACATTGAATTTATTGACTGACTTTTTTATGCAATCAGCATCCATTGACTTCATTAAAAGTCAAATTACCCATTGGTGCCATAGCAACTAGCCAATCAGAAAGCTCCTCTCTTTCCCTGGCCAATCGTAGAGCCCCATTGATATTTCCTTTCCAGATTTCCAGTTGGTAGTAATAATCCATGTTGTCATTGTCACGGTGATGTTGCCCTGGAAATAAAGTGACAAATACATTCAGAAACTTGAGATCAAAACTAAATCATATCAATTATCATGATTATAGTGTTTATACTCATAAAATCTTGAGTCTTTTATCACAACTACAGTAACATAATTATTGACTTTACATCATTTGGGCACCACGTAATAGAGAGGGTACGTGCACTACTACATGATAGGGATTTCAGTCACGTGATCTTTCAAGCTGACAAACTGATCTATCGGTTACCGCACTATACTTACCTTGCGATTTCTACCAGAATTTTTGATAAAAATATATTATTCTTTCTCTAAACTTTAAAGTGATATTTATTCTTTTTATATATATTGTATTTGTAATGAAAATATGAACAGAAGCGGTGAAATGATCAAGTTTTTTGACTACAACGCACGAATTTGTACACCTCTCGCTGCAAATATCTATGGCACGGGGAACGGGTCATGAAGAATTTGTGGGTCGTTCTGTTTGGCGGCTATTTCAGCTTATTTATTAATATTCATTTTATAAAACTCATGTATGGTTAGATAGATTGGACTCTCCGATTGATAACCGAGGTTGCGCAAAAGCTTAACTCCAAATATAACGAAAGTTGTGCCATTTTTCAGTTTTCAGGGGAATATGTATCACTTTTGATGTCATCCTTTCTATTTTGCGCACTTAAATACTTAAAGTTTGAACCTTTCCGATTATTTTGATATATAGAACACCAAATTTTATCATGGTTTACCTAGCTGCATTCCGATTTTTCCGCCTCGACCCCTTTGATTATTTACTGCGTGATAATGTCTTCCATGACGATTTCACACATGTTACAATGTATCAATAAAGTGTTCGATTTCTTTTATATTTACTTCAAAAGACGAGTGTAAAAAGGAACTAGGGAAATATATATACATTAAACTTTCATTTACGATGATATGAAATGATCAACGTTTTTTTTTTTTAGAACTATCGTAGGTACTCTAAAGGATTCTCTCGTGTGTGCTCTTTGTGTTTTATTTTTTTTGGGGGGGGGGGGGGGGGGGGGGAGGGAGGGGGGCTTATTTACGCAATAGCTCTGTTACTGGTAGACTCGTTAGATCGCATGTTTTGTTTTTTTTTTCTTCTTCCTTTATATTTTCTTTTCAAATTAGCTTAATTTCACCGAAAAGAACAAATGTATATCTTTATCGACATTAAGATACATGAAAAATCATTTCTTTTTTTCCATAGCAACCGAAATGAAGTACTTTAAAAGCAATGATCACACATTTTTTTTTTTTTTTTTGTATTTCTTAAAATATTATTTCGATTATCTTTCAAGTCAAACAAGTGAAAATTAAGTTTAAAAATCTTAAGATTTTCAAAATTTGCAAATTTAAATCGATGGTGGTCATTTGTTTTAAAATGGTTACCATGGCGACACAACTTTATTATCATTGTAACATAAGACGAAAAGCTGAAGTCTTTCCAAACAAAATGATGTACAGATCATTCAAATAGCTGTAAGATTATTTAAGTTATAGCTATTTCAATACGCTGACTGACCACTTCAAGTTAAATTTGAATGGTGCCACAACATGAGAAGATTTATATTGAATACTATAGAAAATTGTGTCACAGAAATGACACCAATCATCAAGCTTTCAACTTCATTATCTCTGTACTCGATCAACCGATTTTGATAATTTTTTCTGTAAAATGTTTCTATGGCACAGAGCAATGTAACAATCTTACAGTGCATGGATCTTAATGATTAATTAATTTTAAGGTAAACTCCCTATACATGATTTATGTTAAGACGGTAAACCTAACATAAGGTAATAATAAATCTGTCGGGAATCGTCATTTATAAAAACGGATACAATCTAATTCTGCTATTTAATTAATCTCCAACCTACTATATTCCCGGAATGCGGGTATCATTACGCCCCCTAGCGGACTACTGTCAGATTCATATAACTGATTCCTTTTATATGGCATAGTGTAAAATCTGGATTGGATTGGACTGGACGACTGGACTGGACGATTGGATTGGACTGACAAATTGGATTGGATAATTGGATTGGACGAACATTTCAAAAACTTTGCTCATTCAATTATCTTGTTTTTGAATGTTATCTAACTAAGAACAAATTTTAAACAAACAAAGAACAAATGCTATCTAACTAAGAACAAATAATAGTAAGACGGAGTGTCATAGAAAGTTAAGTTTCTTTTGTCGATCGACTTCTTACATGATACAAATTGAAAATACAGCAAAATATGGGGTAGTCAAAAGTTATAAGTTCACCTAATGGCAGCACAATTACATAATTACTTTTCTGTGTAAGCATTAAAGTAATTGAGAGGAGTACCTAACTCTTCTCTAAAATATAGAATCTGAAAACAGGCTTATTGTATACAACCTATAGATCAAAATAATTAATGACGGTATACCATGTATAATACCGTGAGATTTCGCAACATGTACCATGTGTAATGTGCCCAATACTGGCGATAAGAAACGAAATATTTGAAGTAGAGGAAGTAGGCCAAGGTCATAACTCAAAACGTTCATCAAACATAGGTAATCACAGATTACGAAGCTCACCTCGTGACAGCAAAATTCAATTCAAACATATTTCCTAGTACATGTATATTGGCTTTTAAAGGCAAAACCACTCAAGCAGAAAAAGTAGGTCGAGGTCATTTTATGAAAGTTTGATCAAAGATACATCTAATATGCAAGTTTGGAACATCTAGCAGTTATACTTTGCTCAATATTGGCTTTATAGAGCAAAATCACTCAAGCGGAAAAAGTAGGTCAAGGTCATTTTATGAAAGATTGATCAAAGATATATCCAATATGCAAGTTTGGTACATGTATCACTTATACTTTGCTCAATATTGGCTTTTAAAAGCAAAATCACTCAAGCGGAAAAAGTAGGTCGAGGTCATTTTATGAAAGTTTGATCAAAGATACATCTAATATGCAAGTATGGAACATCTAGCACTTATACTTTGCTCAATATTGGCTTTTAAAGGCAAAATCACTCAAGCGGAAAAAGTAGGTCAAGGTCATTTTATGAAAGATTGATCAAAGATATATCCAATATGCAAGTTTGGTACATGTATCACTTATCCTTTGCTCAATAGTGGCTTTTAAAGGCAAAATCACTCAAGCGGAAAAAGTAGGTCGAGGTCATTTTATGAAAGCTTGATCAAAGATACATCTAATATGCAAGTTTGGAACATCTAGCACTTATACTTTGCTCAATATTGGCTTTTAAAGGCAAAATCACTCAAGCGGAAAAAGTAGGTCAAGGTCATTTTATGAAAGTTTGATCAAAGATACATCCAATATGCAAGTTTGGTACATGTAGCACTTGTACTTTGCTCAATATTGGCTTTTAAAAGTGAAATCACTCAAGTGGAAAAAGAAGGTCAGATGCTGCATCCGATGCATGGGTCCATCTTGGCATCCAAAGATGAATCACTTGTGCAAGTTTGGTTACTGTAGCATTAGTACTTTGTCAGATACTGAGCTACCCCAAACTTCTTATCCAAATCACTCAAGCGGAAAATGTAGGTCAGATGCTGCATCCGATGCATGGGTTCACCTCAGCATCCAAAGATGAATCACTTGTGCAAGTTTGGTTACTGTAGCATCAGTACTTTGTCAGATATTGAGCTACCCCAAGCTTCTTAACCAAGTCACTCAAGCGGAAAATGTAGGTCAGATGCTGCATCCAATGCATTGGTTCACCTCAGCATCCAAAGATGAATCACTTGTGCAAGTTTGGTTACTGTAGCATCAGTACTTTGTCAGATACTGAGCTACCCCAAACTTCTTAACCAAGTCACTCAAGCGGAAAATGTGGGTCAGATGCTGCATACGATGCATGGGTTCACCTCAGCATCCAAAGATGAATCACTTGTGCCAGTTTGGTTACTGTAGCATTAGTACTTTGTCAGATACTGAGCTACCCCAAACTTCTTAACCAAGTCACTCAAGTGGAAAATGTAGGTCAGATGCTGCATCCGATGCATGGGTTCACCTCAGCATCCAAAGATGAATCACTTGTGCAAGTTTGGTTACTGTAGCATTAGTACTTTGTCAGATACTGAGCTACCCCAAACTTCTTAACCGGACGCGGACGCGGACACGGACGCGGACACGGACGCGGACGAGGACGCGGACGCGGACGCGGACGCATGGGGTTATAGCATAAGCTCACTCAACTTCGTCGAGGTGAGCTAAAAATGCAAGTTTGGTACATAAACCATTTGTACTTTGCAGATCCCTGAAACGGAAAATGTTGGTCTATGAAATATTGCTAAAGTACGACAGAGATGCATCTAACATGCAAGTGTAGTGCGCAGTAATGCTGTATAGCCATTTCATGCAGAATCAGAATGGAAAAAAAGGTCAAGGTAAAATAATAATAAAAAAAAATACCAAAGATCCCTCCAAAGTGCACGTTTGGTGAATTTGGCAATCGCTCACATTGGCTATTATGAACAAAATCATTCAAGAGGAAAAAGCAGGTCAGATGCAGCATCTGATGAATAGATTCAACTACATTGTACGCAAACTTAGATTATTCACTTTGTGAAAGTTTGGTTACTTTTCACTTTTTCTGATACTGAGCTACCCCAAACTCCCTAACCGAGTCATTGCAGTAGAAAATGTAGGTCAGATGCAGTATCCCAAGCATTGTGTTCAATTCAAAATCCCATAATGGATCACTTGTGCAAGTCTGGTCACTATTACATCAGTACTTTTTCCTATACTGATCTACCAAACTTCTTCATCAGACTCAGACGTCGGGGTATAGCATAAGCTGACTCAGCTTCGAAAAAAATCATTTGTTCTTTGTTGAATAACATTCAAAAGAAAGATAATTGAACGAGCAAAGTTTTTTAAATGGTCGTCCAATCCAATAATCCAGTCCAATTTGTCAGTCCAATCCAATCGTCCAATCCAATCCAATCCACATTTTACACTATGCCCTTTTATATATGTCATTTCATCAAATAAATCTCCACATTACCATAAACCAGAGCTATACAGCTATAGCTGAATAGCCAGAGTTGGGACTATTATTATGTAATGTTAAAATCGTTAGGAATTTTCCTCCAAGTAATTCCCAGAGCTGCATGCAAATGCACATAATTGTTTTTGATACACAAAGACGCGGCAGGTAAATTCTGCATTCCTCCTGAGGCTTGTTACTTTGATTTGATGTGTAAGAACGGCTGTAGTGTTCGCCTGGCTTTTGTTGTACATGACCCACTGACGGAAAATCCCTCTGTCGTATTCAGAACTATGTCCTACTGACGGAAAATCCCTCTGTGGTATTCAGAACTATGTCCATGTATAAAAAGTCAGCTTAACGGTTCCATGTGATAAACTGAATGATATAAACATTGTATTTCAAAGTTTACCTGTATGTCCAACAATCCGTGTCTGACCTCTCTTTCTCCTTTTTTTTTTTATTTTTTGCCTTTTGTTGTTGTTGTTATTTGGTTCATAATAACTATGTTTGGTACCAAAATGAATGGTAGATAATGCCATATTTTGAGTCCAAGCGAGGTTAAGGTCATCATATCAATGTTTGGTACCAAAAAGAATGGTAGATAATGTTATATTATGAGTCCAAGCAAGGTCAAGGTCATAACATTAATCTTTGGTAACAAAAAGAATGGTAGATACCGGTAATGCTATGTTTGATGTTATAACCTTGACCTCGCTTGAACTCAAAATATAGCATTACCGGTATCTACCATTCTTTTTTGGTACCAAACATTGATGTTATGACCTTGACCTCGCTTGAACTCAAAATATAGCATTACCGGTATCTACCATTCTTTTTGGTACCAAACATCGGTAATGGTAATGCTATGGTAATGCTATATTTTGAGTCCAAGCGAGGTCAAGGTTATAGCATCAATGTTTGGTACCAAAAAGAATGGTAGATACCGGTAATGCTATATTTTGAGTTCAAGCGAGGTCAAGGTCATAACATCAATGTTTGGTACCAAAAAGAATGGTAGATACCGATAATGCTATATTTTGAATTCAAGCGAGGTCAAGGTTATAACATCAATGTTTGGTACCAAAAAGAATGGTAGATAATGCTATATTTTGAGTCCAAGCGAGGTCAAGGTCATAACATCAATGTTTGGTACCAAAAAGAAGGGTAGATAATGCTATATTTTGCGTCCAAGCAAGGTCAAAGCCACAAGATCAACCATTGGTGCCAAAGGATAGATATAAGGAATCTTTTGCGCATAGGCTTAGTCCTGGATTTCAGATCTACAAACAGACAAACAGACGACATAAAATCAGTATGTCCCCTAGACCTTCGATACGGAGGCACAATAAACTTTTAGACTACCTTAATCGTCACGCTCTAGGCAGTCACTATTGCAGGCAGTGGCATTCCATTTCTGAACACAGACCTGTCCCTTGGGCTTTAAAACAAAATTAACGACCGGAAGAAAAGAACAAGGTCTGAATAAGTGAATTATAACCCCTGGAGTAAAAATATCATGTCATGAGCTGACAATGTTATGATAGATGCTAAACTTTATCATGTTTCTTTGAGAACCCAGAAAAAGAGACCTTTACGAGACAGTCGTAAGATAATAAGGTACTTCGTATGCGACATGTATGATCAAATCTCTCTTGGACAGTGCTGTCTTTGATTCCGAGACGTCATCTCCGAAAGACTCTTAAATATTATAGATGTCATTTTCGAGGGATGCTGTCAACTTTGTGACAGTTATTTGTGAAACATGTCGTTTAAAAATAATTAAAACCCGAGAAGTAAATATAATTTCCATTTACAACGCTTCTCAGTCCGTCCCTCCCGCACTTCATTACAATAAAAGTCAGAGTGATAACGGATTACGGAACTCCATTAATGTCGGAAATACTGTGTAAAGTGAGAATAATCCTGTCAGAAAATTATCATAAATATGGTGCATTTACAAAATCAGAGCTGTTAAAGTGTGGAGGTGTGCCAGGTAAATTGTGATATGCAGTTTTAATTTATGTACCCTGCACTTATTGTAAAACAACACACTGCAAATACATGCAAATTTCAAGAATTTTGTTACTAGTATAAGGTTACGAGGTCTTGCAATAAGGAATGTACAATATTATCATAATTTCAAGGTTAAAAGGTTTTTTTGGATTTAAAGGACTGACGAACGGAATTCAAATACCCCGCGCTTTCGCAAATAGCTGGGTCACCTTTAATAGAAATAATTCATGATGGACGTTTAGGCAGGGAGTCTTTCGATTGTGAAACTTAAAGTAAGTTCTTTTGTGAAGCATCGCTTTCGTGAATGACTTAGTAGCTTGAACCACAAAAACCCCTCGGTTGACCTACTTTATCATAGTTATGTCCCTTCGTCTTCAAACTGTTGTTTTTAATTTTGTTTTATTCAATTTTTTCCCCTTTGGTCATAGAATCAATTAAGGGCCGGAAAGTTTTGTTATGTACTACATATTACGTCCAACAAACAAAAGTTATAGTTGACCTACTTTTGTTGGAGTTACGCACCATGAAAAATTTTGTGTTGGTAACTACATGTATAACAGCTTTCGTTTCACACGAATTAGCGTCAGATTAAGACGGAAGTTAAAGAGAACGTTATCTTGTATTCATGAACAATGTAACAACCAATCAAGATTTGCTAAACATGTATCTCCATCTTGTTACCTTCATTATCAGAAAACATTACAAAAATATCCAACACACAAGTCGATCTGTAACCAACCATTATATCACAGGAGCTGATGCCAACAACCCTCAATGACACCCGCCCCTTCCCATCTCTCTCTAGTCAAAGTATACATATAAGGAAAGTAGAGGTGGCTATTTTGTGGGTTGTTGGCATCGAGCTCCTGTGCATTATATCGCATCATCTCCCTGATTCAGCTCTGAAATTTTTGCCTCGTTTTTACAGCATTTCACATTACATAAACTCATTTTACAACAACTTTAGCATGCAGCTTGATATGCAATTCTGAGTTTCAGATCTGGGGTTTCCAATGCGCTACAATCCCCTCCCCGCTGTGATACAAGTTCATGCCCTTGAAACCCATTCAGCATGAATAGCATCTTGCGCAATAAAAACCACCGCCTTTCACTTCATGTAATCCTTTAAGTACTATTAGCGCAGTGTGCATTTCAATAGATCACTCTGTAGGTTGCGCAACTAGAATTTTTGACCTAATAAAACTGTCTATTCTTGCAGAAATTAGAATTTAGGTAATTCAGGTTTTTTACACTCTATGGAAAAGTTATAGGCGCACAAAATGCAATGAAGTGTTTTTTTTTTTTCATGTCACATAATTTTAAGATAATGTCTAAGTTTCATGTTCTGTCTAATTAACAACATCAATACACCAAAATACATCCCCTCCCACCATCTTTAGAGTGATGTAAAAACCAAGGCGATCAAAAGCATAGAACAAAGAAGTTGTTGTGAAGTCTCCCAAGCTTATATAGGGAAGATAAGGGAGATAATTCATACCTATCAAAAGCAGGAAGCGATGGAAAATGCATGTACTACGGAACGAAACGAAAACAGCAAAATTCTCCGTTGGCTTGAGGTCGGGCGAGCACGCAACAGGTGTCCAATGACATGTAGAAAAGTTCTGGACAGAGACCGTCATGGAGCCCTATCTTCGAAATCAACGGTATATGTATATATTTTTTTACAAATGTGATGTTCATACAATGTTCCTTACTTTGGATGTTTATACTAGTATTTTTTTAAATGCTCCTAAGATTGAGTGAGATAACTTGAATTTGTGAAATAAATTATTCGATAATTACAACTTTTAGAGATACATCTTTGTCTCCTTCCCTTAATTTTTTTATCACAGGTAAAAGAAGCACGCCAATTTAGGATAGAACGGAAATTGTCAAGTTCATTGAGTATATACAAGTAATTCCATCTTTACGTCAGAAGGCGATCATAAGATTTGGACCTATAACGGATGTCATATACAGCCGGGACCTTCTATCAGGTCTTCAGAGCGCGGAAATGAGAAGACGTCATATAGAAAGCCTTGACAAACAGTCTGTTATA
This sequence comes from Pinctada imbricata, assembly GCA_033119305.1. Taxonomy (NCBI): domain Eukaryota; kingdom Metazoa; phylum Mollusca; class Bivalvia; order Pterioida; family Pteriidae; genus Pinctada; species Pinctada imbricata. The sequence continues at coordinate 61,897,861 of VSWD01000006.1, read as the reverse complement.
GAACTGTTATTGACAGATGGGAGGACATGTTGTTACCATCATATAACTTCCTGGTATCCGAATAAAAAAATCCAAACATTTTCCACGAAAACACGATATGTTTGTGATGTAACGAAGACCTAATGAAGCAGCCGGGTGACAACTTAGCTTGGAAGTAGAATACATTTGGTTTTTATGCAAAACTCTGTGACATCGCAACTAAAGAGTGATTTTCAATCTTCTTGAGCAAATTTTGAAATTGTTCAAAGATACTTCTATAATTTAATTGTTCATCCGTATTGAAAATAGCAAAAAAAAAAAAAAAAAAAAAAAAAAAAAAAAAAACACTGAAAATTTTTTCAGATAATTTTCATGCATATATCTAGCGTATGGTGTAAATCTAATATAGATTTACTTCGGTGTATCGACGTCATTAATATTAGCTACGAATGTAATCAAGATGCTTGGATTCAGGTAATGACTTAATCACGTCAGATCTGACAGGTGTTCCAGATGTACCTATATCCTGGCTTTCCGTCATAACAGATACAAGCAATGTAAGATTTGATTATTTATATGTAATCTACAGATATCACCTTCCTAACTACACAAAATCCCACTCTATCACTCTTATACACAATTCAATTTCACTCTGCCTCCAAATGGAGACAAAAAAAGCTTAATAGAGAGAGGCCATGTAGTGCGAGCAATTCTGTGAAAACACAAACGGGTTTTATTTTCTTTACTGACTTAATATTCAAGTGGGTGTTACAAGAGATTGTAATTTAGAATTTCAAGATTAGATTACATCGCCAACATCAGCAACAAATCACAAAATCTGTGGATGTCGTTCGCAAAAAAAAAAAAAAAAAAATCCGAATCAACACGACCAACAAGACTTGGAGATAAAAAAAAAAAAAACAGTAGAATTGAGAATTGATCATTTAGATAACTGATCAACAACTCCCAATGATGTTATTTCTGTCATCTTTAGTATTAATAAATTCCATTCCATTTTCTGTCAACTTAGTTTACTATTTTCGTACGTCGCTCTTCTTAGAATAAGGTGTATGTTGACGATGGTGACGTCGTTCTAGAACCAAAATGATGTTTATACTCAAGTAATCGTACATTGCTTTTAAAAATGGCATGATCAAAAAGCCAGAGACCAACGTCAATATTTCTAAAACTTGTACAAAGCTTTCAAACTGGGAATTTCACGGCGTTTTTTTTTTTTCTCGAATTGTGAAAGTCAAAGAATAGTGTATTCTAGCTTGTCCGTTCAATACTGCTTTTTTGATCAAATATTCGATTCCAGAAGATAAAGGCGTAAGAAGCTTTTAACAAGTAAAAACACAAAACGAGTGGAAAGGCAAACATTGAGATTCTGCTCATCTACGGAAAACTCCATTTTAACAGCTATCAATGATGCCGTGATTGAAGGAAGAATGAAACCTCGGATCCATTAGGAATTCAAAGACACGTGGGGACTGGTTAAGGAGGATACATGTATTTGTACCAAGTATTATGGTCGATATAAGTACCACAGGACTAATGACCTGGGAAGGCCATACAGGACCAGAGAAAGCTATATCAAAAGGTTAGATGGATTCCTCACTGTAAGCTCCATTTAACCCTCCTACTTAAAGCGGATCTTAAAATATCACGTATAACGTCGATGCTGTAAATAGTGCGGGAACATAAAAATAAAAGTAAAGATCCGCTCTAATAGTATAGGGATATAAAAATAAAATTCAAGATCCGTTAAGGTATCATATAATTTTTATGAAATTTTCTTTGATCTGTAACACAAACCTTCACGGAAGAAAAGTTAGTACGGCAATTTTCATTCTAGGCCATGATTATAATGAACTTCAAGTGCCTGTTGCGCTAAGATCCAACCGAGATCGGTTCATACACTGCATTGCACTTCATAGATCTCACCCTAATCTATAATATGACCCAAGTTTCATCAATTTCCTATCCCTATTCTTTGACCTTCTAAACTATTACAAATATAAGTTTATTTGTTCGAATGTTGCAATGTTGAATAAGTAACTAACTTTAGAATTGGGACTGTTAATAAAGATAGCTAATAGGATAACTAAGATAGCTATAAATTTAATAGACTGATGAAATAAATAAATAAATAAATACACCATGCATTCATACATACATTTAGAGAGAGATGATCTAAGTATAGATTGCCATGTTAGTACACACCATGTGCATCAGACATAAATGTTTATAGTAAAATTACAGAAATAAAGGGCGTAGTGTAGGTAAATAGAAATATCTCTGACAAAATCAATTCGAGCAGGTCATAAAAATACCAACAAGGGTATAAAATACACACTACAGACGACACAGTGACGACTTAATATTGTTATTATATTAAATACAGATGTCATGGTAGAAACTCACTAATAACATATCGGATAATCATGATAATAGCGTAACACTAATTTTACATACAAAACATGGATTTCACATCTATTAAAGAATTCTCAGATGTCGCGATTATAATATAGAAATAATTCTGTCTTCCTCTTAAATTTTTTTTCTTAAAAAGACTGTCGTCATAAAAATATATACAAATGTATGAAGCGTTTTATCTGTCACATTTTTAGTTTATAATGTTCATGCCCATGTATCGAAATCAATTCAATACTCCCTGTGAAAAGACTGACATCACCTTCACACAAGATGCCGACAGGGACACTGTGCAGACATCACAAAATCATAATGTTGCATTAAAAGTTTTCCTTCAGGTAAAGGACTATTATATGCCAAAGACATACGGAATGGGGCAAATCTCTGAGATGGCTTCAGTTAGCAGAGCTTACGTCGACTGTTTACGGGCAAAGTAAGAGCGCAACAAATCTTGGAGAAATCGATCTCTTCTAGTATATCGATATTGTCGATTTGAAAATGTTAATCGATGAAAAGATAATACCTATGTCCACCTGTCACTAACCTTCCAGTAGTTAGTTTACCGTATATGATGGATTCGTTATAATGCAATGATACTCAGTATAACATTTTCGTTGTCCTCTTTATTTTTATTACATGCGGTTTTTCCATTGTTTGACACTATAGCCGCAAGATACTTCTGCATAAATTAGGATACAAGTATTATATTTTCAAAGGTATTCTGAATGCCAATTTTTACCTGCTTATTCATACTGCAGGCATGTTCTTAAATTTTGAACTTTTTGTTATACGGTCTTATCTGATTTCTAATCGGTCAGTATACGACCCTTTATTTACTGTTATTGAAACAACTTAAAAAATTTATTATTAAATACCATTTTGTTTTTCTTTAGGATTATTTCGCTTAATAATTGGTGCAAGAAGGGTGCGGTGTGATTTGTGCACCGTGCTGTGAAATATGCACCGAAATTAAACAAATCTAAATATTATGGGAAAAAAGTTTCTCTTTGCTAATGACTTTGGTACGACCAAACTTAACTGATAAACTTTGGTTGGGTCTAATCTAGATCAAGGACCAGGAGAATTCACTCTCTATTTACATTAAGTCTGAGGGAGTTGGCAAAACATGAGGGTCATGGTAGGTCACTGATGATAACCTAAGTAACATACTCTATCAACATTAAACCATGGTAACAAGAAATGGTACGGAATCTGAAGACATACTGGTGATAGAGGGAGAGGAATAACATAGCTCCCTAGTCGACGTTTACAGTACAATGACAGATTCATCAATTATCTCCCGTCAAAAAACTGTCATTTATTACGTCTAGCGAGAGGAAAAGAAATACCAATATTTGTAAGGCGGACATTTACCCCATTCCGTGCCAAATGGCTGTATGTAAAACAGGATTCCAAAACAAAAATATCAAAACGAGATTTCAGACAGCTGTAACCTATAGCAGTCACAGCGATGTACAGAAACATAAAATAAGGATAAGTAAATTGTGAATTCTGTTTGTACCGAGAAATTGATACCTCTGATAGAAAGGTTTTTATGATACAAAATGAAACTAAATCATTATTATGACTATGTCATGTATGTATGTATCACAAAATCAATTATCTTCATAAAAATATCACAATTTTCTGCTGATGTTGGCACAGTGTTGGATCTGAAAGTTAGGGGGGGGGGGCTTATATTTCAAAATTGTCTGATTTCAAAGGCGTCATCCCGTCATCCCACAAAGGTGTGAAGGTCGAGATATCTGAATTTTAATAAAATGGGAGAGTTTCTAGTTTTCTACATGCAATCCGGATAACTACACAACATACACATTGTACTTTGTATGTATGTTAAGATAGTACAGCTTGTCACATAGCAGTATAAGAGAAACGAAATCTAGAACCAATATAGATTCCATTCAAAAAAACAAAAACAAACAAATTTTAAGCACATTTTTCTAATGCTAATACGGTTTTCTTTTGCAACATCAGATATATACACCAAACTTCCATCACGCAGTTTTTTTCCTCCACAATACCAGATATCATACATGTATAATGTAAAATATTTATACTCATGGAAGCATAACTAATAACATCTTATATTGTATTACTGTGAATAATAAAGGTAACGTGTATTAATTGTATTAACCAGCAAATAAGTCATAGCAGAGGTGTATGTAATCCTGTGACCTTCTGATCTCGGTTTGTTTACGTCGTCCACTCTATACGTCCAGGATAAATATATAAAATAATATCATCAAAACAATCTTATATCTGTCCTTGTAAAATTACCTTAAAACAATATTATTTGCCTCTGTCGCAAGTGGTATATACAAGGATTCTGGGTTTTTTAAACCAGATTTTGAACATTTGATTGTACCTTAATTTTCTATGCGAAAATTAAAAAAAAAAATTCCAAGGAATGCATGTGTCGCCTGCGAACACTTAGGAATCACTTTTATATAGGGTGTGACAGACAGACGGACGGACAACGGAATCAATCCCTAAGTGTCGCTATGCTTCGCAGGCGACACAAAAATTATCCAGTATCCAAAATTCAATTTATATATTTCAATATTGATGAGGATAATGACTTATAACATGTTCTCGAAAAATTTTAGTTTCTTCTTTTTTTCGCACTCTGAAGGAATTCATTGAGAAAAGCAAGTATTTTGTGCTTTAGACCTATATATGATTTCAAAATCATACCAAAGATTATAAATTTCTTCATTCACTTATTCGAGTCTTAATTTATGACTTAATGTATACCAGTATAACCTTTCATTATTTAACAAATATGTAGAAAATAGACCTAACCTGAATGAAACTAAAACTTCCATGCGTCACAGTTCGAGTGATATTAAATATTCCTCCAAATTAAACAGTGATGTTAAATATGCCTCCAAATTAAACAATCCTTGAGCTCAGTGCATATTCCACAATACTTAGTCTGACTATTTATAAAACACCTCCTCCTAGTTTTAAAATTCTTACATTAATTCTTCGATCACCGTAGCGCGGGGTCAGAGTAATATATAGATCTGCCTGATTGTTAGGCAATGCATCAGTATAACTCACCACGCGGTAGTGGTAAGTAGCTCCTGATTCACGTTACGCTACCGGGCAAGTCTTCCTAACCTAAGGTAACGCCGCCTGGAGTAAGGGGGACAACCCAAGGTCGTGTCGTGGAGATAAGTTACGTGCAATGTTCCGCGCAGGTCACACGCGCTCAGACTCTGTTTGTGTTTATTTACCCATAAGTAATACACTAATATCAAATGTCGGTAATACAGTATTGTTCCCATAGAGGGCGCTTTGTTACGTTCATCTCACTTCATTTAATCCTCATTGAAGAATAGCCAAAGGTCACGGTCATGAACCAACACCAGTCTTTTTCTATTAAAACTCTGGAGTTCAAGTATAACGATATTTCAATTTAATGGGATGTAGATAACATTGTCTAAATGTCCCATAAATAGAATTCTGTTTTTTAAATATCAGAATTCGTGTTTGCACCTTAATGATGGAACGATACTAGATGAATGAAGATATGGCCAGAATAATAATATTAAAAGCTTCCAAATTCTGTATTAACAAGATTCTATCAGATGTTGACCTAACCTATCGTACATATCGTCCCTTTGTTCAAGATTCCGTCCTTGGAATTTCATTTTTTAACTTAAAAGTACATACGTATTTATACGATTGAAAGAACGTTATAATTACTGATAATACGTGTGATAAGAGCTCCCATTTGAGTGAACATTTTCATCAATAGTCTACGAGTAACATATTATGAAAAGTTTATAAATTTAAGAAATCAGAGAAAATCATGACTTGGATAGTGTTTAACTAATTGGATGTATTTCCTTAAGTTTTGAACTTAGTTTAACTAACTGATGTTTGAACACAACTGTAATATATTTGTATGACAGTACAGAGGAAAATCGCTACAAAGAATCGTACTTGATACAAACGGGGAAAACGCCACAAAGAACTGTACTTGATACAAACGAGGAAATCGCTACAAAGAACTGTACTTGATACAAACGGGGAAATCGCTACAAAGAACTGTACTTGATACAAACGGGGAAATCGCTACAAAGAACTGTACTTGATACTAACGGGGAAATCGCTACAAAGAACTGTACTTGATACAAACGGGGAAAACGCCACAAAGAACTGTACTTGATACAAACGAGGAAATCGCTACAAAGAACTGTACTTGATACAAACGGGGAAATCGCTACAAAGAACTGTACTTGATACAAACGGGGAAATCGCTACAAAGAACTGTACTTGATACAAACGGGGAAATCGCTACAAAGAACTGTTCTTGATACAAATGAGGAAATCGCTACAAAGAACTGTTCTTGATACAAATGAGGAAATCGCTACAAAGAACTGTACTTGATACAAATGGGGAAATCGCTACACAGAACTGTACTTGATACAAACGAGGAAATCGCTACAAAGAACTGTACTTTATACAAATGCGGAAATCGCTACAAAGAACTGTACTTGATACAAATGGGGAAATCGCTACAAAGAACTGTAGTTGATACAAATGGGAAAACCGCTACAAAGAACTGTACTTGATACAAACAACTGTACTTGATACAAACGGGGAAATCGCTACAAAAAATCTGTACTTGATACAAACGAGGAAATCGCTACAAAGAATTGTACTTGATACAAACAACTGTACTTGATACACGGGGAAATCGCTACGAAAAACTGTACTTGATACAAACGAGGAAATCGCTACAAAGAACTGTACTTGATACAAACAACTGTACTTGATACAAACGGGGAAATTGCTATAAAGAACTGTAGTTGATACAAACGAGAAAATCGCTACAAAGAACTTTACTTGATATAAACGGGGAAATCGCTACAAAGAACTGTTCTTGATACAAATGAGGAAATCGCTACAAAGAACTGTTCTTGATACAAATGAGGAAATCGCTACAAAGAACTGTACTTGATACAAATGGGGAAATCGCTACACAGAAATGTACTTGATACAAACGAGGAAATCGCTACAAAGAACTGTACTTTATACAAATGCGGAAATCGCTACAAAGAACTGTACTTGATACAAACGGGGAAATCGCTACAAAGAACTGTTCTTGATACAAATGCGGAAATCGCTATAAAGAACTGTACTTGATACAAACGGGGAAATCGCTACAAAGAACTGTTCTTGATACAAATGCGGAAATCGCTACACAGAACTGTACTTGATACAAACGGGGAATAGGAAAGTCAAAGAAACGGATAGAGAAATGATTAAACGAACGGAAATATGGATACTTATATACACAGTAGAAGATCGGACGGACGAGTAAACAGACATAATATGTAGGGAGAGGGTAGGGGAAACGGACAGACGGACTAACAAACGGTGATTACAGGGTATCTGTATCGTAAAACTCAGCCCTGACTATATCTAATGATCAGTATATTTCCTGTTGAAGAATATAATAAATCATATCTTAAACAAGCGAGTGAGTCTGAAAAACTTATCACCCATCATTATATCTAATGTGTCAAGTACAGTTCATGATAGCAGCTGACCAGGATGTAGACTCTATGTATGGTGATATGATAAATAGCTTCAAGACATATCATCGTGTCCATATAGACGTGTATAATAGGGTTTATTATGACATTAAGAAACGGACAGACAAGACGGCGAGGGAAACAATACCCCATTAACTCAACCTTCAATATATCTTCTACAAAAGAAATATATCAATACCAAAAATGCTCTCTTTTTATAGCATAATCATGTCGATGCCAAAGATTCAAGGATAGAGTGCTGGTTTAAAGATCAAATTATGAGGAGATTTTACGGTGCATGTTACCTTTTATAAATGTACCAGACTTGGACGACCTTGAATTAGAATTACGAGTCAGACAGAGTGAATAAAGTACAGATAACGGCGTTTTATCAAATATGACACGACCGTCACCTTGTAAGGTAACCTTGGCCAGATTAGATATTAGAAATACGTCATGTACATACCAAAAAAAGCATTATAAAGATATGCTCTTAAAGACATTGGTCCCGGTCTTGGGGCTTTGTGCTTTTCACTCTCTAAAAGAAGGGGTGGGCAAATTGGGTTTGAAGTCAGCTGCATAGCTAAGTACTAGGAACACACAAAAGAAAAGGTAACAAAGCAAATCTGTCATGATCCGGATCAAATGGCTTTCAAGAAGATGTACATAGTAATGTCAAAACGGTGTAAGGATATGGAATGTAAAGAAAGAACGTAAAGAAAGAATGTAAAGAGTGTGAGGAATGTAAAGACATGAAGAATGTAAAGTATGTAAAGACATAAAGAATGTAAGGAATGTAAAGACATAAAAAATGTAAAGAATGTAAGGAATGTAAAGACATAAAGAATGTAAAGTCATAAAGAATGTAAAGAATGTAAAGACATAAAGAATATAAAGAATGTAAAGACGTAAAGACATAAAGAATGTCAAGAATGTAAAGACATAAAGAATGTAAAGAATGTAAAGACGTAAAGAATGTAAAGACATAAAGAGTGTAAAAAATGTAAGGAATGTAAAGACATAAAGAATGTAAAGACATAAAGAATGTAAAGACGTAAAGAATGTAAAGACATAAAGAATGTAAAGACATAAAGAATGTAAAGACGTAAAGAATGTAAAGACATAAAGAATGTAAAGACGTAAAGAATGTAAAGAATGTAAAGACGTAAAGAATGTAAAGACATAAAGAATGTAAAGACATAAAGAATGTAAAGACGTAAAGAATGTAAAGAATGTAAAGACGTAAAGAATGTAAAGACGTAAAGAATGTAAAGAATGTAAAGACGTAAAGAATGTAAAGACATAAAGAGTGTAAAAAATGTAAGGAATGTAAAGACATAAAGAATGTAAAGACATAAAGAATGTAAAGATGTAAAGAATGTAAAGACATAAAGAATGTAAAGACATAAAGAATGTAAAGACGTAAAGAATGTAAAGACATAAAGAATGTAAAGACGTAAAGAATGTAAAGAATGTAAAGACGTAAAGAATGTAAAGACATAAAGAATGTAAAGACAAAAAGAATGTAAAGACATAAAGAATGTAAAGACATAAAGAATGTAAAGACATGAAGAATGTAAAGACGTAAAGAATGTAAAGACATAAAGAATGTAAAGACGTAAAGAATGTAAAGACATAAAGAATGTAAAGACATAAAGAATGTAAAGACGTAAAGAATGTAAAGACATAAAGAATGTAAAGACGTAAAGAATGTAAAGAATGTAAAGACGTAAAGAATGTAAAGACATAAAGAATGTAAAGACATAAAGAATGTAAAGAATGTAGAGACGTAAAGAATGTAAAGACATAAAGAATGTAAAGACGTAAAGAATGTAAAGACGTAAAGAATGTAAAGACATAAAGAATGTAAAGACGTAAAGAATGTAAAGAATGTAAGGAATGTAAAGACATAAAGAATGTAAAGAATGTTAAGACATAAAAATGTAAAGACATAAAGAATGTAAAGACATAAAGAATGTAAAGACATAAAGAATGTAAAGAATGTAAAGACATAAAGAATGTAAAGACATAAAGAATGTAAAGAATGTAAAGACATAAAGAATGTAAAGACGTAAAGAATGTAAAGAATGTAAAGACGTAAAGAATGTAAAGGCATAAAGAATGTAAAGACATTAAGAATGTAAAGAATGTAAAGACATAAAGAATGTAAAGAATGTAAAGACGTAAAGAATGTAAAGAATGTAAAGACGTAAAGAATGTAAAGACATAAAGAATGTAAAGACATAAAGAATGTAAAGACGTAAAGAATGTAAAGACATAAAGAATGTAAAGACATAAAGAATGTAAAGACGTAAAGAATGTAAAGACATAAAGAATGTAAAGACATAAAGAATGTAAAGACGTTAAGAATGTAAAGACATAAAGAATGTAAAGACGTAAAGAATGTAAAGAATGTAAAGACGTAAAGAATGTAAAGACGTAAAGAATGTAAAGACATAAAGAATGTAAAGACATAAAGAATGTAAAGACGTAAAGAATGTAAAGACAAAGAATGTAAGGAATGTAAAGACATAAAAAATGTAAAGACGTAAAGAATGTAAAGACATAAAGAATGTAAAGACATAAAGAATGTAAAGAATGTAAAGACGTAAAGAATGTAAAGACATAAAGAATGTAAAGACGTAAAGAATGTAAAGACGTAAAGAATGTAAAGACATAAAGAATATAAAGACGTAAAGAATGTAAAGACATAAAGAATGTAAAGAATGTAAAGAATGTAAAGACATAAAAAATGTAAAGACGTAAAGAATGTAAAGACATAAAGAATGTAAAGACGTAAAGAATGTAAAGACGTGAAGAATGTAAAGACATAAAGAATGTAAAGACGTAAAGAATGTAAAGAATGTAAAGACGTAAAGAATGTAAAGACATAAAGAATGTAAAGACATAAAGAATGTAAAGACATAAAGAATGTAAAGAATGTAAAGACGTAAAGAATGTAAAGACATAAAGAATGTAAAGACGTAAAGAATGTAAAGACGTAAAGAATGTAAAGACATAAAGAATGTAAAGACGTAAAGAATGAAAAGACATAAAGAATGTAAAGAATGTAATGAATGTAAAGACATAAAGAATGTAAAGACATAAAAATGTAAAGACATAAAGAATGTAAAGACATAAAGAATGTAAAGAATGTAAAGACATAAAGAATGTAAAGACATAAAGAATGTAAAGACGTAAAGAATGTAAAGAATGTAAAGACGTAAAGAATGTAAAGACATAAAGAATGTAAAGACATAAAGAATGTAAAGACATAAAGAATGTAAAGAATGTAAAGACGTAAAGAATGTAAAGACATAAAGAATGTAAAGACGTAAAGAATGTAAAGACGTAAAGAATGTAAAGACATAAAGAATGTAGAGACATAAAGAGTGTAAAGAATGTAAGGAATGTAAAGACATAAAGAATGTAAAGAATGTAAAGACATAAAAATGTAAAGACATAAAGAATGTAAAGACATAAAGAATGTAAAGACATAAAGAATGTAAAGACGTAAAGAATGTAAAGAATGTAAGGAATGTAAAGACATAAAGAATGTAAAGACATAAAGAATGTAAAGACATAAAGAGTGTAAAGACAAAGAATGTAAGGAATGTAAAGACATAAAGAATGTAAAGAATGTAAAGACATAAAAATGTAAAGACATAAAGAATGTAAAGACATACAGAATGTAAAGACATAAAGAATGTATAAAATGTAAAGAACGCATTAAATAAACAGTGTAAGAGCTAAAGTAGAGGATAATCCAGAGAGATGAATTGTAACAAAAGGTTCTATATTGTCTCCCTGAGATATCTCCCTTCTTGAAAGTTTCTTGTGCTGAGACGTGTGCCTCTGTCAAACCATGGAAGAAAATAGAATGATATTGACTCAAGGAACCATAATCCTAGTCCGAAAAACTCCATGACGACTGATCTGATTGAAAGAAGAACATTCATTAAGTGGCTTGATTTGGATTAAAGGGAAAAGTTTTGGAGACTGAACTGAAAAAAATTGTCCTTTTATTTATGTAGGACCGTGAATACAGCCCCCACCTCTTGCCGTAAAATTTGGCCAAGATCTGCAGGTGGGGGTCAATCAGAGTCCGAGACCTACTGCTATTGTAACAGACGCTTTAACTGGTAGCTACTGTCACAATCCATCGTATCATCTTGGTTGAGTTTCAAGGAAAACTGTATTTTTTTCTCATGAAGCGAAGCATATACAGAAGGAAAACCGAAAATACAAAAGGACAATACTTAAATCAATTTCTGACCTTGACCCAGATGTTAGTCAGGAGGTAACCTTGAATAAAGATTAGAGGATCTGTTAGTTGACGATTTACCTTCACGAAGTTGTTATCATCGCATTGACTAATATCACATTACACGTGTTTTATTTACTCGATTCTACACCTTTTCGCCACTTTCACAAATCGTATTTCGTTATGTGACAAAGTGGAATCTGATATATCGCAAACAAACTAAAAAGTTTGACTAAAAATGTGGGACATTTCTTTCTAAAATCCTACTACAATATTGACTTCGCGTGAGCAGGAAAATAGACAACTTCCTTGTTTATAAGATTTATAAGATTTTTCAATCTTCTTATGTTAGAAATATTCATTATCACAACAAAAATGACAGAAAACGAACATAAATCACGAGGGTATAGCTCGTTACAAATGTTTCTTCTTCGTCATCAAAAGGGAAACAAATTTGAAGTAAAAAATTTGTATAATGAAACGAATTAAGAAACATTCAAACTTTAAATCTAAGGTTAAAACAGACCAACAGTGGGGTAATATGTTGGTCTGTTTAAATCTCAGATGTCCCAAAATTAAGAAAGGGGAGAATATTACATATCCGCGATGAGTAACGAGTCTGGTTGTATACTGATGCTGAACATGGACCAAATTACGATCTAATAACGTTTCCTAAGTCGTCAGTATAAAGACTTGTGCTTCTGGTTTTTTTTTTTCTTTTTTAATCTTCTTGTATTCTTTTGGTTGCAGGCATTGCGTTTCAGTGCATTCGATTCCAACGATAAATTTGATGGGTACATGTATCATCGACCGCCTTTTTTTTTATCGATAATACTTACAAAAGGTCAGGGAATAACAATGCTCAATAAAGCAAAAGACAAAGAATTCGAAGACAGACGCTATTATATTTTTCATACAGTACCACTATTTGTTTTCTACCAAGATTGATGTAGATCAGGTTGTGATAATTACGTAGGTCATGACTCTATCTGTATGTTAATTGTCCTTCACAGTTCCTGGTGGTGTTTCAATCTCCACACATCTCATTGTTTTTCATATCATACAATTGTAGTAAAGGTTTGGAAAAACTGTTATTGTAGACGGAAAATATCAGCAGGGGGGCTAATTTAGTCACTGTAAACGTGGGGTAATTTTCGCATTTTTGCGATTGTATTATTATCGCGAAAGTAACCACCACGTGAAAATTAAAACCTGTATAAAAGACTTAAGGAAAAAATCCTGATTTCACCAAAATAAGTTGCAATGGTCATTTCGCGACCCCCCCCCCCCGCGAAAATAACAACGTTTACAGTGTTTACTAGTATTGAACTTCTCGATTAGCTTGGGCAACATTAGAACCTCTGCTTTAGACAGCGGCAGGTTTGACCTTGACATTAAGATCCATATACATCAGTCCCTGTACACTACTAATATGGGGTTTAAGATGGTGTGACCTTGACCTTTCTACTCCAAAATTGACAAGTTTCTCCCTACTGTCATGTGGGCAAGTATGAAAATTATACCGATTCTTGTACGATTCACAATAACACGAGGAAAGACGGACAGAAACATATCGTTATTAAGACAGACTAAATGACAAAATGCCAAGCCGAGGTCTAGATCACTGGGTGGTGATGTTTATTTGGTAAGAGAGACAATCCAATCCGGTTGGCGTGATCAAACAAAGGCGTTCTAATGCACCGCGTGGGATCGAAACTTATGATGTTGTGATTCTTTAAGGAGACTTTTGATGTTTTCTCATCATTTAAGTGGTACTGCACAAAACTAATGAGACGTTGCAGTAGAGCAATGTCTAATAAGTAAGTCCATATCGTTTATATATCTGAAAAGTCTGTAGTTTTTGCAAACACTTCAAGAGTTCGTCAGAAGGAATTATTTTCTGTCGTCGACACACTATAGAAGTGTTTGCGAAAACTATGAACTTTCCATATACCTGGACGATATAGATTGATTTATAAGGTGTTGCCCTACTGCAACCGCTGTTCAGTTTTGTAAAGTTTAATTTAGAAAATGAGAAAATACCTAAAAACTATGTAAGGAAGCACAACATCATACGTTTCGATCCCACGCGGTGTAATGGAAAAACCTTCAAAATACTCAGTTAAACAGAAGTCACTACGACGTTAATTGTACACGTATCTACTTTTGTGACAAAGTTTACTTTTTCCTTATTTTAACTAGGATTTCCAGGGATGGATTTCTATAACTTAATATCAGATTTGAAACAAGTCAGCACAGAAGGGCGGACGAACAAAAATACTGTGATAGAATGTGTGGAAGAATGCGCGATATGATGCGAGACAGGTTGTCTGAAAGGATGTCTGTTACGATAGGATATGTTGTCTGATATACTAGTAGTGTCTGATACAATACGGTAGGTTTAGTACCTGAAACGTGCATGTCTGGTCCATGTTGTAAATGTCCAGGTTTTAAATGATGCTTTTGAATTTAAAGACGTTTAACATAGGATAACTGACACGATATGATGGGATGTCTTACACGATACGATAGGATGTCTGACACGATACGATAGGATGTCTGACACGATATGATAGGATGTCTGACACGATATGATATAATGGCTGACACGATACGATAGGATGGCTGACACGATACAATATGATGGCTGACACGATATGATGGGATGTCTTACACGATACGATAGGATGTCTGACACGATACGATATGATGTCTGATGCAATACGATAGGATGTCTGACACGATACGATAGGATGGCTCACACGATATGATAGGATGTCTTACACGATATGATAGGATGTAAAACGTCTTCAAATTCATAAGCATCATTTAAAAGCAGATAAATTGACAGCATGGACCAGGCATGTCTGACACGATACGATAGGATGTCTGATACAATACGATAGGATGTCTGACACGATACGATAGGATGTCCGACACGATACGATAGGATGTCTGACACGATGCGATAGGGTGTCTGACACGATATGATAGGGTGTCTGATACGACAGCGGAATAGGATGTCTGATACGATACGATATGATGTTTGTAATATATGATAGGATACGTTCTGATGTTTGATACGATAGGATACGTTATCTGATATAGTGTCTGATACGATACTATAGGATGGCTGATACGTCTGATAAGGGTGGGATGTCCGATAATATCGGATACAATTCGGTAGGATGTCTGATACGATAGCACAGAATGTCTGATAGTGTGACTGATACGATACGGTAGGATGTCTGATGCGCGATGTATTATGCGATAGGATACGATAGACAAAGATAGCGTCTGACGTCCTGTAAATAAAATCGAGATTAAATGAGGCAAGTAGGATGCTATTACTAGTAAACTGTTTGTTTCCCCAAAAACTAATTACACAAAGCATGTGACAATATTGGCAAGATTTAAGTAAAACCTCCACAATGACCTAATAAATCTTTCTGGTGATGTGTTTTACCATTACTGATAATGATCTGAGCTGTCGTTTATTGATAGGAACGTGGGCATCTGTCCCCACTATAAATGTCTATCGTCCTATCGAGGAACATTAAATGATCCGCCCACAAATATAGCTAGGATATTGTCCAAAATCTGTAATCTTCCAAAAGCTTAACGAATATTTGACCATAAATAAGGGACCTTAACCTAATAAACATTATTTTAAAATAACTTTGACTGTTTTAACCTAAATTGCAGAACAACTTGACATGTCTTTTTTTTTTTAAATTGAATTTCTATCAAGGAGAAACTTGGCTGTGTGCTATTGATGCGTCCGGGCTCCTAATCGGTGATTGTATCATTATCTTTAACAGAGCTGAAAGATAAGGATGCTTTATCCATTTTCACCACTGTAAGTAGTGCTTGGGTACCCGAAGTCCTTAATCAATTGATATTACATTACAAAGACTTGAATTAAACCTGAGGCTCTGTCGCCTAACGTTAAGGATAAGGTAATGAATAAATTATCATATTTACACTAGAATTACATCATTTTCTCCCGATCAACCACCGCCCGTTTCTCGTCCATGCTATTATACATTCAGTCTGTTGTTCAATCATCTAATTCTACAGATACTTCCTTTTCCTATAGAATCCATTACTAAACTAATCCTTTTTCGTTGGGAGTTGAGGTGCTGCCTGTATTAATTAACCCAGTGTATATAAATAATATAACTATAATCAAACTATTATACATGACGCTTAGTATGAGTGATCAACAAAATAAGGATAAAAATTTAAAAAGTCTTCACGAAAAATCAAAGGTTACCCCCCCCCCCCCGAAAAAAAATCCCGGGGTAGCAAAAATTGTTTTACAAACTATACATTGGCGTGAAGAAATGAACGTTGGACTAATGGTTCAAAACACTCTCCGTACGTGCAACAAAGAAAAAGAAACATTCAAACAATGAATTTGAATTAAGTGACTACATAAATGTACCAGACCATGATAATGGTTATAATTAAAATTTCCCGCCAAATTTCTAGTCGATCTTCCTGATCTTGATGAACATATGAAATGCATGGAATGTAAATAACGGGTACAGAATATGTACGTTCCATTCAACCTAGCAATGAACAATTATTTGGGTCAGGAGAAAAATGAATTTAACTGGAAACTTGTTATGATCTCTCTATTGGAGTCAAACGCACCCATCGAGACCGTACAGAACAATTATTCGTTTTTTTCTCTGTCTATCTGCTTTTATCAGTTTCTGATTTTCAATGTATATCGTACACGTTCCTTCGTTCGTCTATCTGCCAGCGAAAATCCTTGTGTTTGTACGTCTTTCCGACTCTCTGTCCGCACCATTTGAACCATCTGTTTGTTAGATTCGCTTTCCCTTTTTGTCTATCAGTCATTTGTATGACTACATGTTAATCTATCTGTCTGTCCTGCTTCCTTTACATTTGCATGTCTGTCAGTCTGTTCGTCTGTCAGATGATCCTTATGCACCTTTAATATTATTCATTTAATTTAATCGCAGATGGCTGGTACAGAAGACCTGGTTTCCATAAAATGGTATCGTGTTTCTCAAAAAGAAAAAAAATCCATTTACAAGACAATGTCATTCAATTATATCCTCGTCGCATTCAGTTTTTTTTACAGGAAAATATTCCCGGAGAAAAAAAAGCTTTCATAGAAAGATAGTAAGTCATGCTCATGTCTCAACCAACATACAGAAAATATCGACAAATGAATGTTTATGTGACGATTTCTTGCAGACCATTTACCGGGAAAAAGATCACAAGATAACCCAGCTGTACTTAAAACCATTTTCTTTTGTCTTTGGATGTAGGCTAAAAAATGAAAACTTTAATGTTATAGGTGTGATAGGAGAGCGTCGTATGACATTAAGCAGTACAAGAATCTGTATCTGGTGAAACTTAAATCAAAACGTCCAAGATCACGGTCAAAGCCATAGGGCTTCCAAATACATTGTAATTTCAATCTCATTGAAACGTATGTTACTTGCATAATCAATAATCAAATCAATTCTTTTAGATAATAAATGCATTATCTGATATTACAAGTGGACAAACGGACATTCAGATAAACAGAACAGAATATAATCATACATAGGTCGGTGTATTGACCAATCTCGAATTCGAGGTCCAAGCTCCCTTTAAACAAATTCTAGATCCGCGTATGTAAGATTTGGAAACCTACATAAATCAGAAGTTTCCATCACTGTACGTAAATAACTCCATTACATTCAGAAATAAGACATTTTGACTAATTCGATTCATCATCCAATACATAAAACGCAGAGAAATCAAAATCTATCGCAATCTGAGACATTTCGTAATGCTTTCCCTCAACAAAACAATCCCTTCTTCAGGCCTATTCTATTTATTTGATAAATCTTCAGAAGGAAACGCCACATTTTCTGAGGTTTCTTGCACATTGATCTCTTTTTACCAATTCGTCAAAATCTTGACTTCATTTACAGAAAAGTACAGAACCAATCCTGCTGTAGGCGTCTCGATCATACAGCAATTCATTCCAAAGTCGTTCTGAATGTAAAATGCTGACTCTCAAGAAAGATTTTTATCTTCATATCTTGTAAATTACCTTTCTTTAATATCAACGAAATGAACGTAACAATTTTTAGCTTTTTGAAAATCTTACATACTGCATAACAGAAAATTCTTGTGAAAAAGGTATGAAGAAGTTGAGAAATGCAAAATGCGCAAATACAAATGTACTGTTATCTTAAAGTGATATGAAGTCCTTTTACCGATAATAAGGTGATAATGAGACATAATTCGGTCAAAAGTACATTGTAGGTCAACCTTGCCCAATATGAACTGGATTTGTACATGGAAGTGCATGTATTTCAGCACAATACGAGTCTATTGTAGGCAATAATTCTAACATGGGATCTAACGCATACAGACGGGACAAGAAATAGAACGATTTTGCCTCAATGAGGACAAAGCAAATCGTCCTTGAACAGAACATAGATTCCGTCTATCAGATGCTGAACACGCAATAATGTTATTTCAAACGAACAAATTTCCTAGATGAAAATCTTTACGGCACAAAGTTTGACTTCCAATAAAACCAAGTAGGGGAAGATTACAACTTGTCTCTACGTCTTCCGGTCTCATAGGACGGGATGTTAGGAATTATGGACAGTGATTTATTGTTTGATCTGATTCCAATAGGAGCAGAGACATCAGTAACAGACATGTAGGTTATGCAAGGAGTGGAAATAGAAAATAGAGGTGACAGTGATGTAACTATAACCTGATAAGACAGGATATATGTCACAACCATACTTGCACTATTACGTGATCTTTGAGATGAATGAGGCTTTGGCACTCTGTGATTATAAAACTCCCAACTTTCCCTGATCAAATCCTATTTTTCACTGATCAAAACCATCAAACATCTAAACGCCCTCCAACTCCCCAATAGCCGTCCTATCTTCCTTGTTGATTTGTATATATATTATAATACATAAACATCAAAATGAATTCAACACACAACAACGATAAACATAGTTTTCTTACTTTTTGAGGGTCAAAGTTAATTAAAGATAACAGTGCAGTTATTGGTCTTCTTTGAGCTCTGAAATAATTTTTCCCTGACTTTTCTTGATTTTTGAATTCTCACTGACCAAATTCATAATCCCTGAGAAATTCTGACCTTAAAAGGAAGGTATAATCCCTGACTTTTCAAGTCTGATGGCAAACCTGTTTTTGCTTTATTATTTCCTTTTCTTCCTTTTCCTTTTTCTCTCTTCCTTAAACATTTCCTTCAACTTTGCGAATTTCGTCAACAAAATACTACTCGTCTTTTCCTATTTAGAGAACATATATACGGAGAGGCAGACAGAACAATCAAGGTCAACGGTGAACGCCCTATCGTTTGCCCTTGGTCTTTTCTTCAAAGATGTACTGTATTTATGTATAGATATATTTGATTGTAGAGGGTAATGCACCAAAATGTTTGCCCTAATGGCCCTTGAGGCAATCTTACCTCACTGAAAGAGCTGTATTATGTTATCGAATCGATGTGTTCGAAAGGCCGAGTCTCTTCCAGCTCTTTTTGTTGACACAGACAGACATGCGAAGAATAAATTAAAGGAAAGCACAATCTATGATGAACCGATGATACATCTCTGGATTACATATTGACCTAAATTTCCTTTTTTTCAAAGGAAAAAACATACACGTACAGATAGAAAGACAAAAGTGCATGATCATGCCTTCTGTATGCACAGTCCATTATTGTTATTTTTTACTCTCGAGGGAGATAATATTAAGCTTTTGTTGATTTTATGAGGCCAAGAAATCGCCTTGTGCTCTGACAGACAGACGGTCAGACAAGTAACAAGAAATGAATACTTACCTTCAACGTTTGAGGCTTGTATTATTGATGACACATTCAATAGTAATGTGTTCCTCTAGGTAGTACAATTACCAGAAATTTCTTTGAGCTCTGACAAACAGACGGACAGACAAACACACTGACAGATCAGAGATATTGACAAGAACTAACTTCCTAAATCTATAATTATTACTCTGTCCTTGATGAAGAGATCAATATTGGTATGCTACCCCGGATAACATAACCAACAAGAAATCTTTGGCTCAGACAGACGGACGGATGGACAGACAAGGAAAAAGATGATACAAAATGCTTACCTTCGATGTCTAATGTCTGTATTATTGCCCTCCTATCCTTGATGAAGAAACCAATACTGATGTGCTCCTCTGGATTGTACACTGACCAGAAATCTTCCAATCTCCCGCTGTCTGAAGTCTGCAGTTCTGAAATTACAAACATATAATGACTCCACAGTCAAGTTTAACACTCAGTCAGCCATTGTTACTAGAACTCATGATAGTCTTAGGGGGACAAAGTCATTAATCTGCTATATTGTTACATCATGTCCTAAATGATATTAAAAAAAAAACCCATTTACTAACGAGAAATCGAGACTTATGAAACGTCAGTTCTTTTGTCAAATACAAAGTACTGAAAGTTCAACAGAGAAAAACCCCAGTCTGTAATTATAAGATGTGCATTGAATTATGAGGGGACAATCTCATTAACCTGCTTTATTATTGTTATATCGGATTTAATGTAAAAAAAAACCTTTTGTTTAATAACGAGAAATGTCTGCAAACTGAGATTTATACCCCGGCAGTACTTTTTGTTTTAAGGTACAGTGCTGAAAGTTCAACATGTGCATTAGCTCATTTGCTTGTATTTTCTGAATAAGTTTGGGCAGAGATGAGTTATCCTGTATGTAACCTACATCTATCATGTACACGTACCGATAATCAATTAACAAGCTATACATTATTTATAAAAAAAAAAGATTCGTTATGTATATCAAGTTCTAGGTTAACGATTATTAATTGAGAGAATAATTCATATACATTGTATATCTATAAGCATTATTTCATTGAAGTTGTATCAAAATATCCAAGAAACATTCTATACGTTAGATGACATTTTATGACGAAAACTTTTAAATTTAGAAAGCCATTCCATGTATCAACAGAACTTGATCTGTGTCATATGACCTTGGGTCACGGCAAGGTTACTTGGACCTTTTTGGTTCATGATTTTGTTCAGGACATAAACCGGACATGATTTATGAATTTCAAATCATTTTGAAATTAAGAATTTTTTTTCGTGCATCTAAAGACACCGGCAAGGGATATGACCGGGGTTTGAGACGCTTTTAACTCATAATCAATCCGATGATATCATTACACTGTGTGTGATAATATATGGATTACATGTAGATGACTTAGTCATCATAATTAAACAATAAATATGATATACTATTCATACCATCTACATTCGACTAAAAGATTAAAGCAGACAAAAATGTAAAGACATAAAATGAACCAAAAGAAAATTTCTTTTTTTGCAAAGCTATGGAAATGGTTGACTTGAATTGTCATATTAACACAAAAGTCCTACTCCCTTTGTTCAAAATATACCAAGCTTCAAGTCTGTACACGCGGACGCCGACAGTATGCGACAATCCGAACATAAAACGGATAATATCAATCTATCACAAAACGTAACCTTTACGAAAACATAACGTAACCTTTACGAAAAGAAAACGTAAACTACACGAAAACAAAACGCAAATTTAAGAAAGACATTTAAGGAAATTGATGATCTAACTTGAAAAGTGAAGTCACCGACACAGAACATAAAATCACCAAACTTAACGTACAATGTAAATTCAACTTATGTTAATGTCAAGCTTACCGTACACAATCCTGGCTAGCTTCTCAATGTCCTCAAGGACGGCCTCCCTACTTCTGTTGTCATGGCGACCAGATATAGGAAACAGAGATTTGGTCTTCCATTTCTTATTCTTTTTCCCGTCTCTAACAAGGTCTGAAATTAAAAATATACATGACATATATACATTAAAATCATATAAAGGCGATGAAATCTTTCAAAAGAAAAAATGCAGAAAAAAATAGAGATAAAAAGAAAATCTTTGAATGCAACAGCATTCGTTTTAGAGCGAAAGGCGAAGTAAGTCTTTAGTATAGAGTGCATTTATTTTCTAGCAAAATAATATCACAAATGTCGAATATAAAGTTGAGAAAAACATACGTCATTACAAGTTGCTTGATTATAGGTTTTATATGTCAATGATTCCTATTTTCAGAATGTGTGACACGGTATATCTATAATCATGGTCTCAAACAATATCAAAACAGAATATCTAAAGATTATCTAGCCAGTCGCACGCATAAAAAAAATCAATTCTGATAAATATATAGTTTTTGGGGATCAGGTTTCGAAGGATGTAAAATCCATATCTCTTCAGTTGAAATACAATCACATAGGGTTTCAGGCGCATCATCGTGGAAAGTTTGGGAACACGAGCGCTTCTATTCTCCAAGTTTGACTCTAACAAACTTATCTTTGAAACCTGAATGGTTTAGTCACAAGAAACTGTAGAAAGGTCTTGTAGCAGGGAATCCAAGCCCTATAAATTGTCAATCAAATATTTATGAGTGCGAAATTAAAGTTTGGCAGACAGACAGACTGACAACAACGAGTATGTATGTTCCTTTTCTTCTCTAACATCCATGTACATGTATTTATTAATGACGATGAGTGCCGTTTCTATACCTACATGTACCACTTATCAATCAAAATTTAAATCTATCTATAGTTTTTTGAACAGACGAAAGCGGGATAAAGAAAGCTATTCACATGAGTCAATTGTCATACCTTATAATTAAATAAATATTCCGTCCATAAAATAAATGCTCTCATAGAAAATTTAGACTATTTTCCAGAAATACCAGTAAGCATTATATTGCATTATATTCCTATAACACCTTCTTCTCCCCTTCAAGTGCTTAAAATGAAGATTTCACCGAAAAACTAATCAAATTCAGATTATAACGGGATAATCATTAAATCAAATTTACATGATTTTTTCCTCATATCTTACATAGTTATTGCATTTAAATGTTAATTTCCCTCCAAGGAAAGGCATGTCTAAATGAAATTTTCGCATACAAGCAATAACAATTATATCGTTTATATTGTGCACTCAATTTTCTATGTCTGTTTTTTCCAATTTTCTATTTTTGTAGGCGACATTGTTATTTCCATTTTGTAGTCTATATTATTGATGTCATGTTGTTTTTGTTTTACTATTCTGTGTCGATGGCGTCACTCAAAGACAATTCATATAACAAACTTCATACCAGTAGTTCAACACGCACGTATAAAAACTGAGCTTATATTTTACTTTAATAGAATCAGTAACGGTTTTTTCCATAGTCGCTTTGGTTTATTCCTTTATTTCATTTTTTAATTTGTTTGCTTTTTTATTTGAATGTTTGACTGTTGTCTTTAAGTATGCTGTGAAACTGATGAAAGTAACATCCAATATCAAAAGAAGCAGCAAAAGGGCAAATCATCTGGAAGCAAACAGAAAAAGATATGGTTATGTCAGCAATTTTATTTAATCTCTGTGAGGGACCTGGTCGTCCGTCGACCGATTATAGACCCTGGCATATTAGGCATGGAGAATGCTCCCCATCAATTCATATAATCTACTGTACATATTGATCGGGAAGCCGGTCATAAGCTTGTTTTCCCGCGCATTTAGCCAAATAAAGCGGACGCACAGCACGGCTAATTTCCCGCCGCCGTCCATTCAAATGTCAAACAACCACAGTCTATAAGTTTTAGTATAGATGCCGGGCCATTCTGAATGCCGAATGTTCCGGTCATAAAAGTTGAGGAAAAGGTTAAGGAGGCCTTTTAATCGTTGGTCTGTTAACATTATTAAATTAATTATTACGGTAAATCTGATACTGATGTTTGACATGCAGGGTCGGTCATGCTTAGTACATAGAGTACCAAATAATCTAGGAATAAGAGTACAATGATTTTTGTTCACTTTCATTTGCGAGGCTTTTTAACTGACCAAAACAAAAATCACGATTGTATTTTTGTAGCTTTCATAATTTTCAATTCATAAGAATATGGAAGAATTCCCTACATTGGCCACAGCGAAACACAACTACAGGGTGTAACGAACATACCAAACTACAACGGAGAACAAGGCACAACGAGGCACACAACTACAGGGTGTAACGAACAGACAAAACCACTACAACAAAGAACAAGGCACAACCAGACACACAATTACAGGGTGTAACGGACAGACCAAACCACTACAACAAAGAACAAGGCACAACGAGACACACAACTACAGGGTGTAACGAACAGACAAAACCACTACAACAAAGAACAAGGCACAACGAGACACACAACTACAGGGTGTAACGAACAGACAAACCCACTACAACAAAGAACAAGGCACGACGAGACACACAACTACAGGGTGTAACGAACTAACATAACCACTACAACAAAGAACAAGGCACGACGAGACACACAACTACAGGGTGTAACGAACTGACATAACCACTACAACAAAGAACAAGGCACAACAAGACACACAACTACAGGGTGTAACGAACTGACATAACCACTACAACAAAGAACAAGGCACAACCAGACACACAACTACAGGGTGTAACGGACAGACCAAACCACTACAACAAAGAACAAGGCACAACGAGACACACAACTACAGGGTGTAACGGACAGACCAAACCACTACAACAAAGAACAAGGCACAACAAGACACACAACTACAGGGTGTAACGGACAGACCAAACCACTACAACAAAGAACAAGGCACAACAAGACACACAACTACAGGGTGTAACGGACAGACCAAACCACTACAACAAAGAACAAGGCACAACGAGACACACAACTACAGGGTGTAACGAACAGACCAAACTACAACGGAGAACAAGGCACAACGAGACACACAACTACAGGGTGTAACGAACAGACCAAACCACTACAACAAAGAACAAGGCACAACAAGACACACAACTACAACACCGAACGTCCAAACAAACAAACCTGACACACCAAAACACGTAATAAGAAAGACAATTGACCAATGAGCAATGGGCGACGACCTTAGACAGACATCCCCTGCATTATGGCGAATGGTATCATTTGTGTACACCATCCAACATTTCTTTTATAATGGCTTGTATTCCTACAAGGCGAGGGATTTTTCAAAGGTTATGTAGGCGATGTGCTTAAGTATTAAGTAACTGTATATAGGTTTTAGAAATTTAATTTTTCACTTAAATACTTGTTGCCTCCATCTTTTTTATATAACAAACAATACGGAAGTAACTTATCGTCAGTAGCTTCTGTTTTCGGTATCCAATGAGAAGCTAACGATCGAGGAGGGAGTTATTTTATTGATAAATTCTACATCAGGAGACTTTCCTTTACATCATCTGTGCTCATCATTAAAGAATTCAATTTAATCTTGGAATAAATCTCCTACACTTCAATACATGTTCAGGCTATTTTGGTGATAAAAAGGAAATTACTCATTGATCGATCCACAAATAGATCTCTAAGGGCATTATCTTTCAAGTATTATCGGCGTGAAGGAGGGATAACAATGACAAACAATGCAGTATCTTCTCCAGATTTCTTCAAGAAGTGATTCTAAGCGAGAGAATCATTAAGTCGACATAAGCCTAACATAAGCTGACAAACTGTCTGATTTTAAAGAATCGCAGACACTTACAAAGCTACAGTTGGATGCATAAACAGACAAATAGGCTAACAAACTAGGTAAATAGATAAAGGAACAGATGAATGGGAAGACAAATAAACAGACAGAAGAGGAATAAGAAGTGAAGGGGTGTATCTCCAAAACTAACAAATGTCTTTGTTATCCGGATTACGTACTCACAACCCACACACTTGTCAAGTTACCAAGTGGTCGCGAAAAATGCACAATTATTGTATATTATAGCCTCCTCACTCAGACCTGCCTATCTGTTTCTTACGAAAAGTGTAAAATGTTGCTAAATAAAGTGTAATTTAGGAAATTAAGCGTATAAACAATTGATTGTTATTTTGAGAAAAAAGGCATCTATTAGTCTTTTCCCTACTTTGACATTTGTACAAATCTTAATCAGTTACACACTTGCTTATACGATATCAAAACATCAACTTGCAATGAATTCATATAGTCAAGTCTATCCGTTTGTTTTAAATATTTAAGAAGATAATTCTGCTTGAAAATATCTTTCAGGCGTAAAATGAGCTGCAAAAGTGTAGAGCATATTTGAATATAATGTGAAATATCAAAGCCCTATCACTTACCAATCAAGAGATATAGCCAATCTTAGATTTTTTGAAAAGTAGGTCAAATATGTAGGTCAAGGTCACGAGGTAAAAAATTATGGTACTCGTAGAAAAGACTTGTCACACGATATACATATGTGAAATATCAAAGTCCTATCACTTACCAATCAAAAGTTATGGGGTGTGACAGACAGACAGACAATTTTTATTGAAATTCATGCACATGGGGAGGAGTTATGCCCCAGA
Organism: Pinctada imbricata; assembly: GCA_033119305.1. Lineage (NCBI taxonomy): Eukaryota > Metazoa > Mollusca > Bivalvia > Pterioida > Pteriidae > Pinctada > Pinctada imbricata. The sequence continues at coordinate 61,871,144 of VSWD01000006.1, read as the reverse complement.
CAAGGTTTTACTAATATTGTCTATTGTGACCTCGACCTTTTGACCTATGACCTAGGTCATGACACACCTTAGGTCCTAGGAATCATTTGTGTAAAATATTATGAAATCCATGCATGGGGAGAAGTTATGCCCCAGACAAGGTGAAGTGGACAGACAGACGGATGGATGGACAGACAGATATGTTATTCCAATATACCCCCCAAAACTTTGTTGGGGGTATAATAAGACAGCTAAAAACCTAAGATCTAAGTAGCAAACAGATTAATACATAAATGGATAACAAAAGCAGAAGGATGTACGAAAAACAGTCTGTGCTCTGCTGTCTAGATCGAGTTCATGGATGCAATCATCTGAGAACTCTGACCATTTTTCAGAGAGCTCTCTGGCGAGGTTTGGAAGGGACAATCATGGAGTCCCATCGTCACAAACAATCAGCAAGAAACTCTTAAACAATGGGCTAGTACAAGGCTGCACATGGGTCAAATCATGTAATAACTACATGTGTATCTTTGTAAGAGATCATCAAGATACAGGCTTAAGGCTTACAGTAAGAGAGCACCAAGATACAGGCTTAAGGTTTACAGTAAGAGATCATCAAGATACAGACTTTAAGTCTAAATATAACGTGCGCTTTGAAAATACGTCACTAACGTCACTAATGTTACCAGGGTTAACATAGGGGTTACATTAAATTGTGTATTTATGAATTTGAATAGTGTTAATGTTGTTTATTTCTATTTCAATGTATAGAGGAGGCCATTCTGCAGTGAAAAAGTTCAATTAGTTGGATTCGAGACTGTTCGCTATGAAATCAGGGCTAGCTCTGTGTCAAATGGGGAATCCCCTTATAAGCCTGTAATGCTGAGTTGAAAGTAGCATGCTGTCCATGTGTGGTGATTTTTCTAGAAAATGAATCTAGGGACCTATTGCAAATGAGACCTTTTTGAAAACTGTAAGATTTTGTCTAAAAGATGAAACTTGTCTTTCTGGTGTAAGAATTCATAAAACGAAATCTGATGTAGCTGAAAATGGGTAGGTTTTCATCATTTTGGTGATTTTTCATGGTAAGAATGACACTCATTAAATACAATCCCAACAATACAGGAAGCATAAAGCTGATATGTTAATGTATATTTAAATTCTGCTACATACTAACTTCAATTAAATCAAAAAGTATTTGTGACAATTGGTTGCCATGGCAACAGAATTTAAAAATTCAAAATCTGCCTCTCACAGATGAGTTTTCATCCATTTGTTGGTATATTGAGACCTTAGGTTTACAGTAAGAGATCATCAAGATACAGACTTTCGGTTTACAGTAAGAGATCATCAAGATACAGGCTTTAGGTTTACAGTAAGAGATCATCAAGATACAGGCATTTTGTTTACAGTAAGAGATCATCAAGATACAGGCTTTATGTTTACAGTAAGAGATCATCAAGATACAGACTTTAGGTTTACAGTAAGGGATCATCAAGATACAGGCTTTAGGTTTACAGTAAGAAATCATCAAGATACAGGCTTTAGGTTTACAGTAGGAGATCATCAAGATACAGACTTTAGGTTTACAGTAAGGGATCATCGAGATACAGGCTTAAGGCTTACAGTAAGAGCATCAAGATACAGGCTTTAGGTTTACAGTAAGGGATCATCAAGATACAGGCTTTAGGTTTACAGTAAGAGATCATCAAGATACAGGCTTTAGGTTTACAGTAAGGGATCATCAAGATACAGGCTTTAGGTTTACAGTAAGAGATCATCAAGATACAGGCTTAAGGCTTACAGTAAGAGCATCAAGATACAGGCTTTAGGTTTACAGTAAGGGATCATCAAGATACAGGCTTTAGGTTTACAGTAAGAGATCATCAAGATACAGGCTTAAGGCTTACAGTAAGAGCATCAAGATACAGGCTTTAGGTTTACAGTAAGGGATCATCAAGATACAGGCTTTAGGTTTACAGTAAGAAATCATCAAGATACAGGCTTTAGGTTTACAGTAAGAGATCATCAAGATACAGGCTTTAGGTTTAACAGTAAGAAATCATCAAGATACAGACTTTAGGTTTACAGTAAGAGATTATCAAGATACAGGCTTTAGGTTTACAGTAAGAGATTATCAAGACACAGGCTTTAGGTTTACAGTAAGAGATCATCAAGATACAGTCTTTAGGTATACAATAAGAGATCATCAAGATACAGGCTTTAAGTTTACAGTAAGAGATCATCAAGATACAGGCTTTAGGTTTACAGTAAGAGATCATCAAGATACAGACTTTAGGTTTACAGTAAGAGATCATCAAGATACAGGCTTTAGGTTTTCAGTAAGAGATCATCAAGATACAGGCTTTAGGTTTACAGTAAGAGATCATCAAGATACAGGCTTTAGGTTTACAAAGTTCATTTAATCAAAAGATGGAACTTGAGTACATGCATATACTTTAATAATTTCAATAGATTGTTCACCATTTTTTGTCATTAGAGCATGGTGGGTTGCATGTTAAATGTAATACATAATTCAAGATTTCCCTATCATTTTTATGTATTGAAACACATAAATTAGTGTAAAAATGCTTAAAAAAGAAATTCAATTTAGAACCACCTCAATATCAATTCTGTGTCATTTCTCACCTTGGTTTACCTGTAATTACCATACAACAAGTTGTTTTTTGCCATTTTCACTTCAATAACTTACATTCAAAATTAATTGGTAGAATAATTACATAAAGAAATTTGAATAAGGAATACCAATTAAACTGACAATGTTGATATTAAGGACAAAGTTTTTGCTTTTTTAAACATGATTTTCATTTGTTGAAATTATGTCTATTGTGCAATGTGCTGTAAAATGTAAACAGAAATTTGCCTTACGTCAAAGAAGAGATCACATCTTTACATAATGGAATGATTCTTTTTGTTTTTCTTTTCTTTTGATATACAGTAGCCTTTACAAGAGAGAACCTTAATTGTAGACTGATCATAAAAAATTTCAAATTATGATAAGGCCATACCAAATTAATTAAATGTTCTTTGGATTTCCCGCACCATATTTTTCAAAATTCAAAAAATAATATTATAAAAATAAAATGCTCGCCCGCACCACGAAATTTCTGGCTCAAGATTGTTTAGGGTCGGTTCTGACTTCTGCAAGTCTTAATGCTTCTAGAAGTCTGAGATTGTGCAAATTTCGAAGAAAATGATACTTCTTCTGTTTGAAAAATTATGTTTGGGGCAAATTTGTTGTCCCATCGAAAGTCTAGGAGGGGAGAATGTTCGAAAATCTTTTCCGTAGAGCTAATATGTGCCAGGCTTCCTAGTCACCAAATTTCTATGGGGATTCCTTTTTGAGTACGAAAAACATCAGAAATGTATTACTGGGGTAACCTATATCAAAAATGAAGTTATTTTACTCGCCCGCACCTTAAAAACTGCAATACCTAAAAAAATAAAATAATTATATTTTCGCCCGCTCGCACCTTTTTTTTCACAAGAAAATCCAAAGAACATTTAATTAATTTGGTATGGCCTAAGTAGAGCTCTCTACACAAACAAGTAATGCATAGGATCCCATGACAAGACATTAGGGCTAACTATTGAACAGAAATATGACTATTGCAATAGTGAATATATTACTATTGCAGAAATCACTAATGCAGTAGTATTATTATTGTGACATAACTAGTATTGACTTGTATATAAATATACATGTATAAAGTTCATTAATCTTATGGAAGATCCTTTTTGTGTCGCCTGCGAAGCATAGCGACACTTAGGGATCACTTTGTCCATTGTCCGTCTGTCCGTCCGTCCGTCCGTCAGTCCGTCTGTCTGTCTGTCACACTTTGGGTGTCACAGCCCATAACTTTTGAATGGTAAGTGATAGGGCTTTGATATTTCACATGTGTATTCCTTGTGACAAGACCTTCCTACACATACCATAATTTTTGACCTAGTGACCTTGACCTACATATTTGACCTACTTTTCAAAAATAATAAGATTGCTTATATCTTTTGATTGGTAAAGGATAGGGCTTTGATATTTCACACATGTATTCCTTTTGACTATACCTTTGTAAACATACCATAATTTCTGACCTTGTGACCTTGACCTAGATATTTGACCTACTTTTCAAAAAAAGTTAAAATTTGCTATATCTTTTGAATGGTAAGTGATAGGGCTTTGATATTTCACATGTGTATTGATTGTAACAAGACCTTTCTACACATACATGTACCATAATTTTGACCTGGTGACTTTGACCTATATATTTGACCTACTTTAACAAAAAATTAAGATTGTATATATCTTTCTATTGGTAAGGGATAAGGCTTTGAAATTTCACTTGTGCAATCCTTGTAACAAGACCTTTCTGCACATACCATGATTTTTGACCTTGTGACCTTGACATAGATATTTGACCTATTTTTCAAAAAAGTTGGGATTCGCTATTATATCTTTTGATAGGTCAGTGATAGGTCTTTGATATTTCACATGTGTATTCTTTGTGACAAGACTTTTTTAAACATACCATATTTTTTTACCTAGAGACCTTGACCTACATATTTGACCTTTTTTCTAAGGATTGCGTATATCTTTTGAATGCTAAGTGATATAAGGCTTTAATACTTCACACATATATTTCTTATGATGTGACCTTTGTTTTGTTACCAAAGTATTTAGGTAGTGACCTTGACCTAGTTGACTGACACTATTTTCTGAAAATTTGAGATTGACCATATCTTTCAATTGGTAAATAAGAGGTCTGATATTTCACATATGAATTTCATTAGACAAGACTTTTATAGTGATACCAGTAAATTTGAACCATGTGATCCACCTCCTAGAATAGGCCGCTTCGCAGGCGACACAAGCATTCCTTGGATTGCTATTTTTTATTGAAAAAATGTCCTCCATAAGTATCATAAAAATAAAAAAACAAGGAATCCCCTTATCTACAAGGATTGTTGCAACCAGTCATTGGTGACCTCTAATGCTTCACAAGGTATTTTTATTAGCTAAACTGAGGAATCTCAAGTGAGCTAATGTCATAGCTCACCATCAGGTGTCTGTCACCCAGCATAAACTTTTCACATTTTCGACTTCTTCTCAAGAACCACTGAAGGGATTTTGATGAAACTTGAAGTACTCATGACCCCCTACAAGTGTTCTTGTTTTCCGTCCAGATCAACAAAAGTAAGTCACAGGTGGTACCCTCCTTTGACAAACTTATTCTTCATATCAAAAGCATGTATCGACAAACCAAAAGCACCAGGATGATCCAGAAGAGTGTCTTAAGAAGTGTTGTTATTTTGGGTTCCAGTCTGAAGTCAAATATTTGACACATTTTTTACATCCATTTGGACTTAGTCAGATGTGGTACAATAGTGGGACTGCATACATTTTTCTGTATGAGAAGCTGATAAACTGCCTGTTTTAAAACATGATTAACCTACCAGTAAAAATAGATGAGCTTCTAAAAATGTTCTTGTTTTTGATTGATACAACTAGAAAACCAGTATAATTTCCAAACATCCTCACTCAGCGTGGTTCTGCTAGAGATCAGTTGAAAGGACCTCATGAAATCCAACAAATGGAATCTAAAAATTACAGACCTGCCTATCTGTTTTTTCCCAGACCTGCCTATCTGTTTCTTACCAAAAGTGTAAAAATTTGCTAAAGAAAGTGTAATTTAGGGTAGTTAAGCGTAATATAATCAAATAATTGTAATGTTGAGAAAAAAAGCATAGTCTTTTTCCTACTTTAAAATTTGTGCAAATCTCAATCATTTATACAATTGCCTATACGATATCAAACCCTCAACTTACATCCAATTTAAATAGCGAGTCTGTTCGTTCGTTTGAAATATTTTTAAAAGTAATTCTGATTGGAAATATGTTTAAGGCATAAAAATGAGAAGCAAAAGCCTGGAGCGTATTTGTAGGTCAAAAATGGTAAAAATTATGCCAAAATTGTAAAAGTGTAAAAAATTGTAAAAGCCTGAAATTGCACCCCAGTATAAATTTTTCCTACCTGATTTTTCTGCCTTAGACTTAGTACCCGGCTTTGACAAAGTTAGTTCAGGAGACTTTATGTTTTCTACTGTTAACTCCTCTCCTGCTCTAACTGATTCAACACTTTCTTCTTTGCTGTCGTTTGTGGACTTGTCATCTGTAAAATGGAAAAAATATTAGACCATGCTATCTGTAGACAAGAAGGCTAGGGGTATAGAGTATGTTATTGTACGATGATTTAATAAAGGTGCTAATTAAGGTGTTAATGAATTTATCCTTGGTCTCTCCTTACACAGATTGGTCATCATAAACAAGAACAAAGTTGTGATTTCATCAAAGATGCAGCATTTTGGATTTGAAGAAAAATGATAGAACATCTATGGGGATTTCAGGTATGAACTGAGATTAAGGGGTGGGGGAGGGGGCTGAGGGGGGATTAAAGTGTGGAAAAAGAATGAGATCTTGTTATTAATGCATAGCAATAACAAAGCGCAGTCAAAGCCTTTGCTGAACTTAACCAATATCTTTATTATCACTATAATTAGCACATTGTCTTTCTAAAAAAAATGTATCTATTTCATCCTATAAGAATAAAACAGAAATTTAATTTTGGAGTAAATTCAAATTCTTTATTGACTTTCACCATATTGGCATATATCAACATAACACATGATATGCATTAAAGGAACAAATGGCAATATTTGGTTCACATGTACATGTACAAAGTATAATCAATCAGTCATATTATATACAATGATATAATATGTTAAACTAGCGGTATATTTTGTACTATGTTTTGATGAAGTAAAATTTGATGGAGTAAATTAAGTCTTAGTTCTTGATTTTTAAAATTATCAAAACTAATGATTTTGAAATCAAGAAATGAAATAATACTCCTAAAAATTCTAAAAGATATTTGACAAATTAAAGCAAAAGGCCATGTTTATTTAATATATCTATCATCTTCTTCAATTCATTTTCAAAAGTGTAGGAGAAGATAATTCATTACCCTTTTTACTGACAGACGTTTTTTTTTAATGGATCAAATTTTTTTTAGAAGCCTCTGCGTCAGGCTAGTGAATTTTTGTATTATTGATTATAGCTCCTGCTGAATAAATTTTTCTTCACAGATTCATTAATGACTCAACTAGGAAATTAGCCAAGGTAGGATTTTCATATCAGATGTTACGATACTGTCATCAAATCTACAGAAGTTGTCAAATATTTGGGTGTACAAATTGATAAATATTTGAAATTTGACCATGTTGTAAACACTATTGTGAACAAGGTGAATGCCAGATTGAAATTTATGTATCGTAATGCAAAATGTTTAGATTTTCAGTCCAGGCTAACCATCTGCACTGCATTGATTCAATGTCACTTCGATTACGCTTCATCGGCATGGTTTAGTAGCATTGGCAAAACTCAGATTAAAAGGCTACAAGTGGCACAAAATAAGATGATACGTTTTATATTAGATTAAGGCCCTAGAGTATCCATATCTGAAAAAATATCTCGAAAAGGTGAAAATGCTAAGAATTTCTGACAGGGTTACTCAATTAAGACTCAATCATGTTTTTAATATCGTTAACGGTAGTGCCCCTTCTAATCTTACTCAAAATTTTGTTTTTAATGAAGGTAGAACAAGAGGTGCAAATAGCACAATCAATGTAGTAAGAACAGTTTTACTTATTGTGCAATTAAAGATTGGAACAAACTACCCACCAATATCAAAAGCTGTAACATCAAGGCTACTTTTAAACAACTTGTTAAGGATTTTTTAAAAGGTGAGGCAAGAACAAGTGCAGAACAAGTCTATTTGTACTACTGAAATATTGTTTATGAAGTTCTAGGGATTTATAATTTTTTTTTTACTAGGGACTTACTTATTTTTTTTTTACATATATTATGTAGTTTGGTTGCAGGGGAGGGCATGTCATATGTCTGCGGTGGGGAATGACACAATCCGGTATGGGGTTCTTCCTTGTAATTATCCACATAACTACCAAATTATATACATATATATTGTTCTATTTACCCCTGTGGACAGTGGGTACCATATTCTATCTTGAAATGCCCTTATGGGTAGGACTCAACCGTCTACAGGGGGAGGGGTGGGGGGGGGCCCATTTATCTTAATCTTATCATAGCACCAGTTTAATATTTATTTTATTGGGGTATTGATAACTTTGTTTTACCCCCTTAGTGCTACATCTTGGTTTATAGTCGGTTATAAAATCTCTTGGGAGCTTATGTTTTCTGTTGTCATGTACATACTATATAAACCGACTTTAAATAAAATTCATTTACTTACTTGCATACATATCAATTACCTTATATCTTATAGTATTATACTATCATTGCCTATAAAGATCTGGCAATTAGGGACCCCAGTGGAAATAAGCTGAATAGCTTTTCTGGGTTATCCCAGGTAAAATAAGGCAATTATTGTTTATAGTGCTATTATACCATATCATAAAATTAATCACAAAAATTTGCTCAAATTTCATCTGTGATAACTCATCATTCATGTAGATGTAATCAATAGTCATGGATCCTGTGATAACATGTAATCCAAAGTACTAGTCATTATTGTTCTGTGATATATAGTTGCTTTCACCTAAGTCAGATTTGTTTAGGGTTGAATCTCTCTTAATATTGTGATACTTTATATGAATATGAAGGATGTTTTATATCATATTTATCTTGTACTCTGTACATGCCTTTTTACCTGAATAAATATTATTATTATTATAACAGTTTAAAAATCATTAATATTGAATACTCTTTTACCAGGTCAGCATTCCAGGTAAAAGCTACTACAATACAATACAATACAATACAATACAATACACTTTATTGCCAAAAAAATTGGGCCCCAAGAGGCATACATGACAGAAGATATTACTACAGAACAACAATGTATAACTACATGTATATCAAATACTTTGTTATGAAATGCCTAAAACGCGAATGCCTTCACTCATAATCACTCAAGCAAACATTGTATACTCTCTTGTAATGAAAGCAAACCCAAATAGTCTAGTTGCCAAATGGATATTTTGGGGTGAACCCAAAAAAATGTTACGCACAAAATGTTTTTGTATGAAAGTGATGTTAATACTCTCTACTTTGATAATCCGGCTGATGCCACTCTGGCATCCTTGGGCATTTCAAAATTTTTGGGAAAAAAGGTAATTTTTCAACGAAAACCGTTGAAAATTGGAAATACACAATTACTTTGTCCATGTTGTAGCTAGAACAACAAAGGGGTAGGGCCACGAAGTCCGATATTGGCCCTAATTTTGAACATTGTACTTCATAGAATTTTTAACTGTGATTTGACATTTTGAAACGTTCTCTACTGAATCAGGAATCTATCTTTTGTCAACATTGCATTTATCAATAGCTTTTAGCCCTTTGAAAACACCAAAATTGGTCATATTCCGTGAAATTGATGCAAAAACTACATATTTCTATAGAATTAGCAATGGCCGGATGCATTAACTAGGATGAAAAAAATATATGTGAAAGATTATCATTATATCCTTTTGTCATAAACGTTTTATTTCAGTTAACGCATGCGGCCACATTGAATTCTTTCACAAAAGACAAAATTTCAAGCAATTTTCGCCATATTTTGTCAATAACGTCAAAATGACGTCACTTCATGACGTCATTACAGTTAAATGGCACTATGTTTGGTGATATTTTTCTTTTCATTAAAAGCGGTGAACATTCATGTATTTTCATGAGAGATATCAAGTATTCCCCATGAAATTTATTTCTAGAGAAAAATCGAAGGCCGATTTAGGGGTCTCGTGGCCCTACCCCTTTGGTATCAAAAGAACAGCAATGCAATTGCCTTTAAGTCCCAAGCTCAGTTTATCAATTTATTCGTCCATAAAATGGGGAAAACTATGGATTTTCGATGAAAAACCGTTGAAAATTGGGAATATGTCATATCTTTTTTCATACCCTAGATAAAATAACAATTTTGGTACCAAACGCACAATAAATGTATTGCCTTTTATTTTAAATATCAGATTAGCAATTTGCAAGTACGAAAATGGGGGAAAGAATGAATTTTGAATGAAAAATCGCTGAAAATTAGGATATTGCAATGTTTTTTCCATGCTGTAGTTAGAACAACAGCAAAGAAACATAGTGTAATCAAAGATTACGAAGCTCACCTCGCGGCAGCAAAGTTCAATTAAAACATATCTCTAAGTACATGTATAATAAGAAAATCACTCAAGTGAGAAAAAGAAGGTCAAGGTCATTTTATGAAAGTTTGATCAAAGATACATCCAATATGCAAGTTTGGTACATGTAGCACTTATACTTTGCTCAATATTGGCCTTTCAAGGCAAAATCACTCGAGTGGAAAAAGTAGGTCAAGGTCATTTTATGAAAGTTTGATCAAAGATACATACAATATGCAAGTTTGGTACATGTAGCACTTATACTTTGCTCAATATTGGCCTTATAAGGCAAAATCACTCAAGCGGAAAAAGTAGGTCAGATGCTGCATCCGATGCATGGGTTCACCTCAGCATCTCAAGATGAATCACTTGTGCAAGTTTGGTTACTGTAGCATCAGTACTTTGTCAGATACTGAACTGACCCAATAACCAGACATTGACAAAGTCATTCAACCGGAAAATGTAGGTCAGATGCTGCATCCGATGCATGGGTTCACCTCAGCATCCCAAGATGAATCACTTGTGCAAGTTTGGTTACTGTAGCATCAGTACTTTGTCAGATACTGAGTTGCCCAAAAACTTTAACCGGACGCGGACGGGGACGCGGACGGGGACGCGGACGCGGACGCCGGGGTTATAGCATAAGCTCATCTCAACTTCGTTGAGGTGAGCCAAAAATGATTTCATTGCTTTAAATTCAGATTCCACTCAAGCAAATTGAATCTTCTTGTTTTGTTTTGTTTTGTTTTTGCTGAAAACAGGTTTTAAATTGTAAAAAAATCGGTTTAAAGAAATTCTAAAACAACAATTTTCGTATCAAAATGATTGCATATTGATAGTTTTAGATTTGCACTCTCTTATTACCATTTATTCTACTCTAGATATATCATTCCAAATAGTATAAATGTCCTAGCATCATCTTACAACATCACGCATCATTTCACGAAAAGAATGTTCCATTTTAATAGCAATTCTAATGCACTCCGTTTGTAACGCGCATTCTGATTGGTTGAGCGATGAAAAAACTGGAAGGGGATTCACGTTTCACTGCAGTTTTTGCTATGACGTCATGCGTTCCTATGGCGACGTCATTAAAAGCAGACGTTTTCTAGCTCATTACTGACCAATGCATTAGAATAGGGTTACCATACTGATGTTTTACAAAAACTGACAGGGTATCGGCGAATCCCCTGTCAGAAATATCCGTTTTACCGCTCAATTTCTGACAGGGGATTCGCCGATACCCTGTCAGTTTTTGTAAAACACACGCATGGTAACCCCTAATTCTCTGTAACCATTTAAACAATTTCGGCACGCATGGTCTCCGATTTTCATGAAATTTCACACATAAGAAGGGACCAATGAAAAAAGGTAAATTAGACCAAAATTTAATTTCTAGGTCATCTGGTTACCATGGCAACAGCCTTTAAAGTTGAGAAATTGGCAAAATTGAGCTACTTTGAAGCTCTATAATTTGGTTTATATACAACATTTCTGGAAGAATTTCTAAGCATCCTAAAGATTATGACCTAAAATTTGAGATAAGCTCAATCGTAGTGTCTGATATCGTCAAAAAGGCTGGTTACCATGACAACATAATAAGCTAATTTTAAGATATGGATTTCAAAATGCTGTTTGTACTTTCCAATTTTCCTTCTCTCTTGATGGGTATATGATAAGAAAATGGAATTTGTTTTATAGAATGAGCAAATTCAAGATAAACCCACTTGTTGCTATGCACATAAGTAACCTTGGCAACGGTAACTATGGTCTATAATATAACTTCAGAGTTATCTAAAAAATTTTTGCACCATGATGAACAGATGAGAAATGTTGGAATATATCCAACACAAAGAGCTATTTCAAAAACCGTGAAAAAGCTATGGGGAACATATGTTACCATGGCAACCATTTTTTATCATTTTTATAAAACAGTCATTATTGATCCCAGAAAGTTCAAATTTATTATTAATAAAGATCGAGTAAGCCTCTTTCAATATACAAGAAAAAACTTTCAAATAATTGATGTTTGCTATGGTAATTCGGCCATACAATAAAAATATATGCATTTTTTGCTGTTTTTCGAAGCCTTTTTCCCATAAAATGAAACAGGCTTACACAACTTTTTTTTACGTATATTATAAAAGAAAGTCTAAACTTTATTTTAGATTTTAAAATTTTCACATTACTTAACTTTGCATGCCCGTATCCAAGAACTAAAATTGGGCTTATGTACAATTTTACACAATCCTTCCCATAGCAACGGGCTATTTCCTGCATATTTAAAAGAAAAATTTTCCATGTTTTGAAAGATCTACTTGAATACATTCATTAATTATCATTGCTTTGAATTAAAATTCGATGATCTAGGAAATAAAGGTCTCTAAATATTGTCTTAAACTGCTTTCAATTTTGCAATTTGAGTTCATGTTTCCATAGCAACGTACACAAACTTTGTTCCATTTCTTATGTATTATTTGCATAAACAACTGAAAAATGTAAGTAATTTATCATTGAATTTTGAAAAAATGCCAAAAACAATACTTTGATAGGGTACCTGTGTTGTTGCCATGGAAACATATAGATAAGACCATAAACCCAACACTATTTTTACTTAACTTGAAAAAGCAATGATAGGTTACTGATAATTCAGTACTGTTTGTTTTAGATTATGCTGCATAAATGATGTATGCGAATTCAAAAACACCAAAAAAAAGCATTTTTTCAATATTTGAAGTCCGTTTCCATGGCAACCGGATGTGTCATTAAGAAATTTTTTATCAATTTTTTACTTTTGGGTCAAACCCAACCTTATATATAAATTTCATCAAAATCTGAGACATGACGTGCCATGCGTCCTTCATAAAAGTGCAAATGCTTACAGAAAATAGCTATTAATTGCATAATTCATACATTGCTTATTTGATGTTTGATGTCGTGTTTGCTGTTCCCTGCCCGTTTGGTTTCTCTTTCTGTGTTTGTCTTCTCTGTATTTTTACTTGAGGTGTTTTGATGTGTTGATATTGGTGCTGCAACCAAGTTTTGTTGGATATCACCTCCTTTCTTATTGCCTTGTTTTTTCATCAACATGCAATTGTAATTCTTGTGTGCAGCTACTTCTAACAACAAAGAACCCCTCTTACATGGTTGATCAAAATGCCTCCTTTGCATCGTACTCTGACAATTTTCTACTCCAAAACATTTACAGAATTAAAGAAAATTGAGTACAGAATTTGTCACATCTGTTTGTTACACAGCTCAGATTTCATGTGCGACTACAACAAATTAACAGGATACTAGTAACAGATAGAGGTTCAGACGCAATTGGCAAAATATTATCACAATAGGTCTCAACATTTATTTCAAATTTAGTTCTTTCAGCAGATCCAGGTTTGATCTTAAGAATGTTTCCTTATGCATGGCTAAAAATATTTCGTTTTTCTTGACATTTTATCGAAATTCTTCAAATAATAAAGTTGGTGGTAATGGTCATCCAAGAGTTTTGAACTCTGTGAGGAGGTTGTTTTACACCATAATTGTGCGATCTTCGAGACCTCTGGGAAATCGGAATAGTGGGAGGGTTATGCGCACGTAATCCAGGATAACCACACCGTCTGCTATTTACCTGGCAGATGGCCGTCCTAAGTCGGCAGCCGTTGTCCATTGGTCTCGTTGGTTAATGTTTAGTCTTTTATGTTTCATGTTTCTATGATCTTGTCCCTTTTGCGTCTCTTTCTGTGGGTGTCTGTTCTGTGTTTTTTTTTTGCATGGGTGTTTTGGGATTTTGCTGTGGGTGCTGCAACCTAGTGTTGTTGGAGATCCCCTCCTTTCTCTTATAGTCCATTTCATTCAATCGTACACTGGACCTGACATCAGATATACTGTCTAGATTCTTTTCAAAATCTGAATTAACTTCTCTCAAACTTGACACGGAACACCACTTCAAAAGATTTCCCACAGAACAACCTTTGTCTCTCCTATACCATCATATGTTGATGGTATCCATCATCATGATCTGTTCCCAATACCTACATCTTTAGAATAATGTGTAGAATGCGAGTTCTTAATCAATCGGATTGCTTTCTCGATCAAATGATTGCAAGTACATGTAATATCAATCAGTTGCACTTCATTTCATGAGATGTAGCTTTCTTGACTGAATCTTTTATGTCATTGTGATCGTAAGTAGGAGTCAATTGAATGCCATTTAAATTTGCTCTCTGCAAAGTAATAGCAATTTCAAGTTCAGAAAAAAGGGCCAGGGGAGCTGCTGGAGAGGATTTTGGCTGTGCCATGAAGTCACTTTAATTGAAAGCATCACTGATGAGGATTTTTCTATCCGAAACACGTGTCTGGTGCAGTAAAATTGGTTTAAAACTTTCTTCAAGAAGGTAGATAGCTGGAACACTTATCATTGAACATCTGAAGTGTTTAGTTATTTTTAGAATTATATGACCAGAAACAATCAAGGTATTAATTCTGCCATTGAATGGTCAGTTGATACACCAGAGCCCTGCATACATCAATCGATCACCAGCCCCTAGGCATTCTTGTCGAATAGTTAACCTGGAGCTTATTTTAAGAACATATTTCGAAGTTGAAAAACTGAAGTAATCTTTTTTACATTGAACAATGTCACCACTAAGCAGGTCTTTAAGATCCACTTCAATGATTGAAAACAACTTCACAACCCTGGCAGAAATCATCTATGTTAAACATCTTCAAATTCATTAGCATCATTTAAAAGCAGATTAGTTAACAGCGAGGACTAGACATGCACGTTTCGGATATTTAACCCTCGTCATTGATCCTCAATCCAAACAATGAAATATGGCCAATAATGTGTGATAATTATGTCCAAATTATAAGACGTGGCAAGATGACTAGGATATGATGCTACAGGACCCAGGTTTCAGAAATTTGTGACAATTTTTCAAACAGAAATTTTTTGAATGCGTTTGAGACAAAGGAGGGGATCTCAAACAATAGCAGGTTGCAGCACCCTTAGCAAAACCCCCAATGCAAATAACACAAAGCAGACAAGCACAAAAAGAGACGCATAAGGGACAAGGAACGTCAACGCACAACACAGAAACATCAAACAGAAAGAACTACACATAAACCAACGAGCAACCGGTGACGACTTAGGACGGCCATCTGCCACGGAAATAGCTGAAGGTGTGGTTATCCTGGATTACGATTCGAAGAAAAGACCAACCGAAATTGATCAAACTTGGCTACATGTGCCCTCGGGGACTCCTGGTCCGCCAGCAATGACACTCACCAAGTGGTACAAATGTTAAACGTCTTCAAATTCATTAGCATCATCTAAAAGCAGATTAATTAACAGCGTGGACAAGACATGCACATTATGTATCATAGACAGTAGCCGCTTCCTTTTGAACAATGTGTCCAATTTCACCCACATCTTTCAAAAGCTTGCTACAAGACTCCATGTACTAGTAAATTGTTTTTCTCAAAACTGTTGACTTGAATACACATATCTTTGTTCTAGATTTTCTCTAAACGTTTTGCATTTTTCAAAGTCCCAACTTTGTATGGAAAAAACCTTCAAAAATCAAAGTTTTCTCCCTCATTCTTCTTCTCCCATTTTATTTATGAGCAAGTTGCTAAATATGTATTCAGAATAAAAGACAATAACAAAAACCTTTATTTTGGTACCATAATTGCAGAACCTCATACTACAGTTTGAAAAAGTCATTGCATTTTGCAAATTTTCAGTGATTTTTCATCAAAGAGTAGTTGTTTTTCCCAATTTTTCGTACCAGCAAATTGCAAATCTGACTTCTGTATTCATTAAAATGAAAGGCAATAAATTTATTGTGCGTTTGGTACCAAAATTGTTTATTTAGCTACAGAATAAAAAAAGATATGGTGTTTTCCCAATTTTCAACGATTTTTCATCGAAAATCCATAGTTTTCCCCATTTTATGGACAAGTAATTGGTAAATTGAGCTTGAGACTTAAAGACAATAAAATTGTCGTTCTTTTGGTACCAATTTTGTTGATCTAGCTGCAGCATGGAAAAAGTAATTGAATTTTTCCTATTTTCAACGGTTTTTCTTTGAAAAATTCCATTTTACCCCAAAATTTCGAAATGCCCAAGGATGCCAGAGTGGCATCAGCCGGATTATCAAATAAGAGGGTATTGACAACACTTTCATGCAAAAACATTTTGTGCGTAACAAATTTTTGGGTTTCGTGAATGGCACCTAGACTAAAAGGCTACATCAAGTAAAGTTATTGACAGATCATCAGATAAGCCAGATACATGTAAGTTTCAATGTTTTAGCTGAGGATTATATTGATGCACAATTTTACCTTGTTCAGAGTTTGCTTGTTTCAGTAACTCCAGCTTCCTACTCTCTAACAGATCACTGAGCTCTGATTGGTCGTCTGACTGTAGCACCATGGCGCCACCTGCAGGAGGTGTTTCCTGACTGTTAGGGTCCAGTTTCAGTACCCCAGAGGCAGAGTCTATCTTTTGTTCCCCTACCTTGGTTATATCTTCGCCTGACCCCTCTGTCACATGGTTTTCTCCCTTGGTTTGAGGTATAACATATTTCTTTTTATTTGCTTTCGTCTTCTTTCTTCTTTTAGTGTCTGTGTTTTAAAAAACATCATTTTTTTTATTTTCATGTGTATAACATACATGTATAATGCTAATCACTGACAGGAACAGGATTGTATGCATGACATTGTAAGTATTAATGTAAGAGTACTATTTTGTAATTACTGAAATGGACACCTTATAGTTATACAATATTAATTGAGGGAAAACTTTTATCATTATATTTTTTCCTCGGGTTTATCATGCTTAATACAATCATAAAAAGAGCTGCAACAAGTTTTACCCTTCATCTATTACATTTTTATATCACTAGTACCTTTACATATAGTTGTAAACATAATTGTTCTAAGTTCAAATAAAAATCAAGATTTTTTTAAAAATTAGGAATCTTGATTTGAAAGGGGTAGTGCCACGATGCCCGATATTGGCCCTAATTTTTATAAATTTTGAACATTGTACTTCATAGAATTTTTAAGTGTTATTTGACATTTTGTAACGTTCTCTACTGAATAACGAATCTACTATTTGTAAACATTGCTTTTATCAACACCTTTCAGCCCTTTGAAAACACCAAAATAGGTCATATTCTGCGAAATTGATGCAAAAACTCTATATTTCTATTAAATTAGCAATGGCCGCATGCATTAACTATGATAAAAAATTTATATGTGAAAGATTATCATTATATCCTCATGTCATAAAAGTTTTATCTCAGTTAACGCATGCGGCCACATTGAATTCTACGACAAAAGACAAAATTCCTAGCAATTTTCGCCATATTTTGTCAATAACGTCAAAATGACTTCATTTTATGACGTCATTACAGTTCAATGGCACATTGTTTGGTGATAATATTCTTTTCATGAAAAGCGGTAAAGATTCTTGTATTTTCATGAGAGATATCAAGTATTCCTTGTGAAATTTATTTTAAGAGAAAAATCAAGGGCCGATTTAGGGGTCTCGTGGCCCTACCCCTTTATAACATATACTGACAAACAAACCTTTACTTTCAGCAGTAGGAGGATGCTTTTTATAGTTCCATTTCTGTAGCGTGAAATCTTCACCACCACTATACAACATGTCTGCCTCGAAGCCGCTCCATTGTATACAGAGTAATCTCCCCATGTGACCATGGTAACAACCAATCATCTGACCCGTACTGACATCCCATACCTGAAATGATGTATTGTCATTTTCAAGATGTACAATTTCTAAGATATAACGTAATGAATAGTATTTATCATATGATACAGCCTATATTTGATTAAATGTCATAATTTTTGCTTTTCTTAGTGCATGTGTGATATCAATTCTGGAGAATCCTTATGGTATGTTGTACTCATATCTGATGACGACCTCACAATTAAATTCTTTATAAAATATTCATGAACTGGAATTAAAATTTACAAATTCTGTTGAATTTGTTTTCAACTAATACTTAAAAAAAAAAACATGATTAAAGAAATTTAGACATATGTCTTTTATTCAAAGGTCATATAGGAATCTTGTTATGTTGTTTTTTTTTTAAATCTCACAATTTGTTTCATAAATGATAAATGATTTCATACCTCTTGAAACAGAAAACTTGAGATATTCTATCTATCTGACAGAAGGGAAAATGTGGAGGGTGTTAGATTTACATACCCTAGCTGTTCCATCATATGATACTGATGCTATGAGTAAATCATCATGAGGACTCCACTGTAGGTTAGTAATCCTGTGAGAATGACCCAGTAAGGAAACTTTGGGTTGTGTGATTAGTACAGCCTCAGTTTCAGTCTTGTTTTCTATAATTAAAAGAAATTTGCTCTAGTTTAATCATATTTCATTTCAGATAATGAAAAAGGATTAGGCAAAAGTTTTCACAATATTATATTAACCCCTCTCCTTTTAATTAATCTATAACAGGTTACTTACAGACTTACTAACAGGAAAATTGAGATACATTGATTTAACCTTGGAAAAATTCCAGATGAAATATAATTTCTTCATCTGGTATCTTTTCAGAATATGAAAATGCAATGTAACATGACATTCAAACAAATGGTCACAGCGACCTCAACATTCCTGTTATTGTACTGTCATAGAAAATGACATCAGCATAAGCGAGTGATGTCATTGGAGTAGTTATCAAGTTTATGTAACCTTGACCTATGACCTACCTATGGCTGATGTTAGATCTACAATCTGTATAGCACTCTCATTAGACCCCGATGCCATGTAGTATCTGTAAGCTGACGTAGACGATGACACTGTGGTATGTATGGGATGCCACTGGAGAGAGTTGATTAGCTTATGGTGGATGTGAATGCAACACACCAACTTCAGGTCCGGGGGACGAAGTATCTCCACAGACCTATGTAAACAAACAACAAAACATGCTCAAATCAAACTACAGGAAAAGATTAAATGCAAAATATTCTACTTGTAAAACATCCAAGTTTGTCTCTGACTTTATTTTATATGAAAATTCTTAAAATACATTTACATGTCTGGTATGATATGGCCTCAATATTCTTTCTTATAAAATTGAATGTAATTTTGTAAAAGTTACCTTACTACATATGTATACTTACCCATCATCGTTACCTACAGCTACAAGAGAGAAGTCAGGACACCACGATATCTCACTACGTACTAACTGTCTGGGCTATAAATTATAAATGATACAAATATAATACATGTAGTACACTTAAAGTCAGGACTCCACTACATTGTATATCTCACTACGTACTAACTGCCAGGGCTATATATTATACATGATACATACATATACATGTAGTACACTTAAAGTCAGAACTCCATAAAATCTCTCTATGTACTAACTGTCTGGGCTATAAAATAAATGTACATGTACGTTTATAATACATGTAGTACACTTAAAGTAAGGACTCCACGATATCTCACTACGTACTGACTGTCAGGGCTATAAATTATACATGACACATATATAATACATGTACATGTAGTGTACTCTGTACTTATTTCACTGCTAACAAATTTTAGCAGGGACAAGACAAAATACGGCAAATTTGTATTACCAGTCCTTTTGTAAATTAGTACAAATGACATCTTCAAATAAGGTGAAATTACTTAGTATAGTATTGAATCAGCATACTGTATGTGTACTTATTTTAGCGGGATTCATATTTTAGCGTACATGTAGTTAGCACTGTTAATAATGCGCCAATTCAAGAATATGCTAAAGCATGAATCTCTTATAGATTAGTGTGGAAAATAAGTCTGAACGTTAATTCATGATTACGCTAATGTTTATTTACCCAATTCTGCTCTGTTTCCGCTAAAATTTGGCTGCACTAAAATAAGTACACATAATAATCTTAACAGCGCTAGCTCAGCTAAAATATGAATCCTGCTAAAATGAGTACAGATACAGTATATTGTACATGTATTACACATTCTTTTCCCAAAAATCCATCTAGATTTTTAAGATCATTGTTTTAAGAAATGACTGTCTTACTTTTGGTGTTCATGGGTGTATAATTCTGGTTGGTCACATGCAAATTCTGTGAATCACGAAGCGATTCTTGGAAATTTTGCACGTGTCCAACCAGAATTATACACCCATGAACACCAAAAGTAAGACAGTCATTACTTATATTTACATTTACTTTAATTATCGGTCATTTTTATTTGCATGCATTTCACACATTTTGCCTGTATAGCGTCGAATGAGTTTGAACGTCGGCAAATTCTCCATACAGGCAAAACTTGAACTTGACGTCAAAATAGCAACCCGAGTTATTGGAATATAATTCTAGTTGCCTAATGGGCGTTCAACATGGGGAATATACTAGTAATGTAAATGTAAAAAGATAACTCTATACTTCCTCTATTATAATTGACACTGAGTGTAACATAGAACACAAAGAATTAATGAAAATCTTAACCTCTGTGATTACAAATGTTTACTGTACAAATGTATATGTAGCCATACCTTATTTTCAGATGTTTTAACTTCAGAAATTATTATACTGTATATTCATAAAACATACTCTCATGTATGGTGTTGACTTTTTAAGCTTAGATACTGAAAACAAAACAAAACAGAATCCCTTCAGTTACCTTAAGGTCCCGGTGTATCTTACTTTTTTTCCATTCACATTTTCGATAATTCTGTTAACATCGACAGCCTCTTCCTGAAGATTATGTGGATCATGTGACAATATGGTTCCATCACCAATGCTGTACACTACATATGAGCTGTCCTGCTCAGCTGTAAAATATGTATTATACTGAGTTAACATTGGACAAATACATGTATATGTATTTACAGAAGTTTAGTTCTCATCAAGTACTGATTATACGAGGGGTGTCCCAGAAAAACATAGACATTGCTTATAATTCCTTTATTTGGCGTTAAATCTAAACAAGATTTTCCAGCATGCAGTAATTAGGAAGGATAATTGTCCCATATGTTTAAAATTTAATGGGACATTTTCTTATTAAATGGCCATATAAACTTTTTTCAATGATGATGCATCCAAATTAAAGATTAGAAACTTTCAATCACTGGTTATTTTATAAAGATGTAGCAATTTGTTGAACATACATGTACATGTATAAGAGACATAATGACTTGAAACTCTTCAAAATTCCTTGTTAAAGTAACGAATTGAAGTGGGAATATTTCACAGAGAACTTGATTCCATGGTTTTGCCGTTGGACCTATCAAAACTAAAATATGGCAATACCAGTTGAAATAAAACATGACCTTTAGATAAAAGATATTACTTGAACGTACACCAATACACAAAGACGATTTTTACTGTTTCCGTGTATACATGTAGGCCAAATGTTTTTTTTTTTAACATCTAAATACGTCCTAAAATATGATACAAAAAAGATAATTCAACAATGCACATTGTTGCACTTGATCGATAAGCAAATGTTGACCTGCTCACCACTTGGGTTTCAATTTTGACAAGTAATATTTTAAAATATGTCATGACTTATCCACTTCTGTTAAACAATTTTTGTGGGTTTTTTTTCCCCCTGTGGATGGTTTGTACAAAAAATAAGTAAATTTTTTTGCACCATTCGGTCGCACACATTACGAAAAGAATGGGACATTTTCATTGTCAATGCATGTAAGACACATGGCGCACGTCCTTCCTAATGACTGAGGATATGAATTAATCTACCTGGAAAGTGTCAAATTGCTAAAAAAGTTTAAATCTGCCATTAAAACTGAAAATTAAATAAATCATCAGGAGAGCGGATTGACCGTACTGTTGCAGAACAAAATTTCAAGCGCCGAAAAAACAATCAATATCAAAACCGGTGGAATACTTATCAATGCATGCATAAATAGTATAAAAATCTATTCGACAGAAAGTACTGATTTTTACAGGTACATACATGCTATATTTTTGACAATGAGGTAAAAAACAATTAAATTATGAAGCAATTTATAACGCAATCCTCCATCAATCATTCAAAAGACAGCAACGTCAACTATAAAAAAAATAGTAGAGAAGATTCTGATAAGTTAATTTACTGTGCAGAGAATCCTGTTAAGTGAGTTGCTGCTTATAGAATGTTTTTAATCGCAGTCACGGAATGAATGGTGTTACTTATCACGTACCGATGAAAGTCACCCTATGTATGTATTTCTTCAATAAAAAAAATTTTACTATGAAAGATAAATTATTGATTTCTTATGCACAGAAGCCAATTTGTATGTCAAATTTATAAATGCACAGTTTTCAAGAATATGAAAATATTCGTAAACGTATATAACAATGCAGTCCTCTACTACTATCTTATGTCGATGTCTATGATTTTCTGGGCAACCCTCATGCATACTTCAGCATGATCACTATCAGTAAAAATGTACATTAACGATAGAAACTTTAGTAATGAAATCCAGCGCAGCTTTGATTTGTACAAATCACAATGAATGAATAACAGGCAGATGTACAGACATACATACATGTAGACTTACCATTATTAGAGACACTAGGACCCAAGGCTACTACATACACAGTCCTCCTATGTTAATGGGAGGATATACTAGGTGGTCTGACAGATGTACAGACATACACACAGACTTACCGTTATTAGAGACACTAGGACCCCAGGCTACTACATACACAGTCCTCCTCTGGTAGTGGGAGGATATACTAGGTGGTCTGACAGATGTACAGACATACACACAGACTTACCGTTATTAGAGACACTAGGACCCAAGGCTACTACATACACAGTCCTCCTATGGTAATGGGAGGATATACTAGGTGGTCTGACAGATGTACAGACATACACACAGACTTACCGTTATTAGAGACACTAGGACCCAAGGCTACTACATACACAGTCCTCCTATGGTAGTGGGAGGATATACTAGGTGGTCTGACAGATGTACAGACATACACACAGACTTACCATTATTAGAGACACTAGGACCCCACGCTACTACATGTATATACACAGTCCTCCTATGGTAATGGGAGGATATACTAGGTGGTCTGACAGATGTACAGACATACACACAGACTTACCGTTATTAGAGACACTAGGACCCCAGGCTACTACATACACAGTCCTCCTATGGTAATGGGAGGATATACAAGGTGGTCTGACAGATGTACAGACATACACACAGACTTACCATTATTAGAGACACTAGGACCCAAGGCTACTACATACACAGTCCTCCTATGTTAATGGGAGGATATACTAGGTGGTCTGACAGATGTACAGACATACACACAGACTTACCGTTATTAGAGACACTAGGACCCCAGGCTACTACATACACAGTCCTCCTATGGTAATGGGAGGATATACTAGGTGGTCTGACAGATGTACAGACATACACACAGACTTACCGTTATTAGAGACACTAGGACCCAAGGCTACTACATACACAGTCCTCCTATGGTAATGGGAGGATATACTAGGTGGTCTGACAGATGTACTGACAAACACACATACTTACCATTATTAGAGACACTAGGACCCCACGCTACTACATGTATATACACAGTCCTCCTATGGTAATGGGAGGATATACTAGGTGGTCTGACAGATGTACAGACATACACACAGACTTACCGTTATTAGAGACACTAGGACCCCAGGCTACTACATACACAGTCCTCCTATGGTAATGGGAGGATATACTAGGTGGTCTGAAATGTCGAATATTATTATCAAGGAAGTGATGAAGGCAGAAATAAGTGAGGTTAATTCATGGTAGAGGCCACATACCAGATAGAAATACTGTATAACCAGAAAGTTTTTCGCGAGTATCAAATTTCGCTACCTTATAGTAAAATGGGGTGTCTTTATTTTCACAAAATACAATTTTCCGCAATTCCTAAATTACAAACAAATATGTTCATATGATGTTACTGTTTCGTGTTTTCATTATTGAAGTTTTGGTTAATTCTATAATAAGAATACACTCAATTCACTCCTCATTTAATCAGGAAAAGAGAAGAATGCCACATGTACAATATGAACAAATGTAAAGGCTATTACAAGTACAATTTATGATGTACCTTATCAAACACAGTTTTTCACGAGAATAATTTTTCGCGATTCTAAATCAATCGCGAATATAGTGAAAATAAGTACCTTGCCAAAATTTCTGGTTTTAAGGTACTTTAAAGGGATACTGTTTACATGTACATATAGAAGGCTATCCCACTAATTTATTACTGATATAGCCATTGTACTCGACCTTTGACCTTCAAAAAATCTACATTCTTTCGACAGATATTTTCAAACAGTCTTTATTCTACATAGAGAGATTGATATTCCATATTAAGTCCCTGAAACCCTAACATTACAATATTTTTACGAAATACTTTGTCCCAAGAAGTGGATGTTTTGTTCATACAAGTATAAGTCAAGGTCAAGGACAAAAGGTCAACCTTTTGTCAAGTGAATTAAAGACTTATCTCTAGGAACGCCTTTATGCTAGGTTAACACTTAGCAAAGATCGCCATGATATCTATGATTCCATAGAATTGTAGAGGACGTGAGAGAGCAAGGCAATGAGTTGAGAGAATTGTAGGAGACCTTGATAAGCGTGTGGAATCATAATAGAGCGCTATAAAGCGCGATAGCTCATTATGGTGATCATAATGGAACGTAAAAAAGCATGGAGCTCCATGATTGTGCTCAATCGTGGACATCGTAGGGGATCATGTTTAAGTGTAAACCTAGCATTACTGGGGTATTTGGAATCTCACTACCATTAAGAAATAAAGCCTACGCTCACGCAGCAAGATACGCCCGTTGGGATTTTTTTCACAACACCAAAATATCCAAGTCCCATAACTCCATAAGGACAAATTGGATGAACCTTAAAATCGAAAGGCGGCTTCCTCTTCAAAGTCTGATCAAAATGTACAAATATCATGAAAATCTGTTGACACATATTCAAGTTATTGCGTTCCATGCACCTATATTTTGCCCTTAGCTTAACATGTATGTGCATATAACCCCCCCCCCCCCCCCCCCCCCCACATTACACATAATTTCTGGATTATGTGACAAAAAATTCAAAAACCCGTTATATATGTGAAAGAACATCCTCACCCTGTTAGAGCGCACGTAGGGGGTTTCGGCTATGTGTCAACAGGGGTTTCGGTTACGAAGCGAGCGGTAGACGGACGTAGCGAGTTTAAGTTTTATTTATGACTACACAAATCAAGTTTTTCACAAATGAGTATGCTGACGGAGTGGAGGCAATCATATTCAATCTACCCATCACTTTAAATTGTCTCCATACGGTCAGGTTCTGCCAAACACTTCGGTACAGTTTTGCCGATTGGACAATTTTCAACGTCACCTCAACATTTTGGTTCATTTTCTTCCCTGCTAGAATGTTAATGTTGCTTGATGAGGTTTGATTATGTCATATATAACTATCAAAGTCAAATCACCTTAAATTTACCCACTAAGAAAGTATATTTCTTCATTAAATAATACTTTTGAGTGGATTAATGCATGTGTCCACCGGGGTTTCAATTCATGTGTCCACCGGGGTTTCGACACTTCATCTAGACAATGCATTAAATGTTATCACCGTATAGGTTAGAAGGTAGTTTGAAGAGGTTAGAAGGTATTTTGAAGTTTCTACATGAATGAGAAGGGGTGAAACATCAGCAAAGCCCCTTCTTATCCATACATAAGCTTCTAAATACCTTCCAATCGCCCCAGATGGCATCTAGGTGCCACGGTGGCTCAACTGGTACTAGGACACCCGCCTAGCCTGCAGAAAGTCCCGAGTTTGATCCCCATCTCCAGTGAACATTTGTCAAGTTTTACAATATGCACGATCAATTTGAGAACATGTGATTGACTAAGCTTACATGTTGCCATCTAATTTGATTTAGAAGGCATAGGTTATATGTTGACCATGAGAGAGATATTTCTCAAGTTATGGGAAGGGTATTATAGTGGAAATCATCACTGAACAGGCATGTTAAACCTCACTACAACCCCCTCCTAGAGTGTCATTCTCATGAATGCGGAAATACATTTAAGACAGTGCACCTACATGTATTTCAAAATCATAATAATTAGACAACACTGACCGCAGGAGCCTCAAGACGGTCTAATTGGATAACGATATAGATCTATAGTTGCAGTTCAGGGTAATAAAAAAAATCTTAGCTTGATTAATCTTTTAGGATAGAGGGAAGTGGTTCTTGAATGATTTAATGGAAAATAAGTCCTAGCATCGAGCCCCTGTATTTCAATATGAGATTTCTTTAAAAGATGTTTAAGATTCTATGCAGTGGTGACCTTCTGCCAATGTTTAGTGACCGATCGCCTTGAAAACATACACTTAGAAGAGAACCTTTTGGCTGGTACTTGTTCCTTTGAAGTTTCGTGAAATTCTGTGTAACAGTTGCATGGGGAAAGGGGGGTTGATGTTTTAAAAACACGATTAGTGTGCTATATGTCATTGGCATAGCAGTAGTTCACATTCATGAGTTTCCTACAGTAACAGTGTTTACGAACACAACGTTTTTTCCTCTCCATGTGCATGAAAAACCTTACTTTAATCAGCATCATGTACTATATTATGTGTTATCATCATTACACATTTTACGCAGGTAATTATTGGACATACTGACGAAGAAAAGATTAATTCGACGAGGTTTGTCGATTTAACGGATGTAAACAGTAACACACAGATTCTATCTACAGTCATTTTGGAGGGTATTATGTTGCATTCGTCTTTGTGGTGACATTGCCGTACCGACAATGCCCCTCTGTGTGACGCCACATGGCCTCTCTGTGCTGGAGAGAACAGAGAAAAAGAAGTGTTCCTTCTCTCTATTCACTTCAGCACAAATTTCTATCGTCTTAGAGGCGAGATTGAGGTCCAGATACAGCACTGCATTTATGTGTCATCGAGATATAGCTCAATTTAGGATGCATTTTTCTTTCGAACCGAAACCCCATGTCACACGTGATACCGAAACCCCATGTTACACACAGAGTTTCTTGATATAATTTCAATATTCAAAGCATTTAAGGAGAGCTTTTGTATTCATAATGTTTGAAATATGTTTATGGTCTTTGTATTCCAGCAAACGTGTACAGAAATACACTGTAATAAGAGATTTTTAAGTTTTGTGGAGAGACATGGCCAA
The DNA here is from genome assembly GCA_033119305.1 of Pinctada imbricata. Classification (NCBI taxonomy): domain Eukaryota; kingdom Metazoa; phylum Mollusca; class Bivalvia; order Pterioida; family Pteriidae; genus Pinctada; species Pinctada imbricata. Next base: position 61,843,695 of record VSWD01000006.1, on the reverse strand, counting down.
ATTTTTCCAGACGCCGATACTGTACCGGAGTGTTTGAAGTATCTGAGACTATTTGAACTGCTTCAACGTCATCAATAGGTCACTATATAATCCTGTCCTTCTGTGCACTATACTTTATCACTGTAAAACGGATAGAAATGAAGAAAACTTTATTTCTACTTACAGTTGTTGTCTGATCTCCGCTTCAAAACCGAAACCCCTGTTGACACATAGCCCAAACCCCCTATGTGCGCTCTAACAGGGTGATCCTTTCTACTTGAAGTATACAAAATTTCATAACATTTCAACCAGAAATAGATTTTTAAATAATTTTTAACTATTTTAGTATATTTTCATTGTATCTTAAAATATCTAAGTCCCATAACTCTGTAACGACATATCGAATGAACCTGAAAATCAAAAGGCGGCTTCCTCTCCACAGTCCAATCAAAATGTATGAATGGTAATGGGAGGATATACTAGGTGGTCTGAAATGTCGAATATTATTATCAAGGAAGTGATGAAGGCAGAAATAAGTGAGGTTAATTCATGGTAGAGGCCACATACCAGATAGAAATACTGTATAACCAGAAAGTTTTTCGCGAGTATCAAATTTCGCTACCTTATAGTAAAATGGGGTGTCTTTATTTTCACAAAATACAATTTTCCGCAATTCCTAAATTACAAACAAATATGTTCATATGATGTTACTGTTTCGTGTTTTCATTATTGAAGTTTTGGTTAATTCTATAATAAGAATACACTCAATTCACTCCTCATTTAATCAGGAAAAGAGAAGAATGCCACATGTACAATATGAACAAATGTAAAGGCTATTACAAGTACAATTTATGATGTACCTTATCAAACACAGTTTTTCACGAGAATAATTTTTCGCGATTCTAAATCAATCGCGAATATAGTGAAAATAAGTACCTTGCCAAAATTTCTGGTTTTAAGGTACTTTAAAGGGATACTGTTTACATGTACATATAGAAGGCTATCCCACTAATTTATTACTGATATAGCCATTGTACTCGACCTTTGACCTTCAAAAAATCTACATTCTTTCGACAGATATTTTCAAACAGTCTTTATTCTACATAGAGAGATTGATATTCCATATTAAGTCCCTGAAACCCTAACATTACAATATTTTTACGAAATACTTTGTCCCAAGAAGTGGACGTTTTGTTCATACAAGTATAAGTCAAGGTCAAGGACAAAAGGTCAACCTTTTGTCAAGTGAATTAAAGACTTATCTCTAGGAACGCCTTTATGCTAGGTTAACACTTAGCAAAGATCGCCATGATATCTATGATTCCATAGAATTGTAGAGGACGTGAGAGAGCAAGGCAATGAGTTGAGAGAATTGTAGGAGACCTTGATAAGCGTGTGGAATCATAATAGAGCGCTATAAAGCGCGATAGCTCATTATGGTGATCATAATGGAACGTAAAAAAGCATGGAGCTCCATGATTGTGCTCAATCGTGGACATCGTAGGGGATCATGTTTAAGTGTAAACCTAGCATTACTGGGGTATTTGGAATCTCACTACCATTAAGAAATAAAGCCTACGCTCACGCAGCAAGATACGCCCGTTGGGATTTTTTTCACAACACCAAAATATCCAAGTCCCATAACTCCATAAGGACAAATTGGATGAACCTTAAAATCGAAAGGCGGCTTCCTCTTCAAAGTCTGATCAAAATGTACAAATATCATGAAAATCTGTTGACACATATTCAAGTTATTGCGTTCCATGCACCTATTTTTTGCCCTTAGCTTAACATGTATGTGCATATAACCCCCCCCCCCCCCACATTACACATTATTTCTGGATTATGTGACAAAAAATTCAAAAACCCGTTATATATGTGAAAGAACATCCTCACCCTGTTAGAGCGCACGTAGGGGGTTTTGGCTATGTGTCAACAGGGGTTTCGGTTACGAAGCGAGCGGTAGACGGACGTAGCGAGTTTAAGTTTTATTTATGACTACACAAATCAAGTTTTTCACAAATGAGTATGCTGACGGAGTGGAGGCAATCATATTCAATCTACCCATCACTTTAAATTGTCTCCATACGGTCAGGTTCTGCCAAACACTTCGGTACAGTTTTGCCGATTGGACAATTTTCAACGTCACCTCAACATTTTGGTTCATTTTCTTCCCTGCTAGAATGTTAATGTTGCTTGATGAGGTTTGATTATGTCATATATAACTATCAAAGTCAAATCACCTTAAATTTACCCACTAAGAAAGTATATTTCTTCATTAAATAATACTTTTGAGTGGATTAATGCATGTGTCCACCGGGGTTTCAATTCATGTGTCCACCGGGGTTTCGACACTTCATCTAGACAATGCATTAAATGTTATCACCGTATAGGTTAGAAGGTAGTTTGAAGAGGTTAGAAGGTATTTTGAAGTTTCTACATGAATGAGAAGGGGTGAAACATCAGCAAAGCCCCTTCTTATCCATACATAAGCTTCTAAATACCTTCCAATCGCCCCAGATGGCATCTAGGTGCCACGGTGGCTCAACTGGTACTAGGACACCCGCCTAGCCTGCAGAAAGTCCCGAGTTTGATCCCCATCTCCAGTGAACATTTGTCAAGTTTTACAATATGCACGATCAATTTGAGAACATGTGATTGACTAAGCTTACATGTTGCCATCTAATTTGATTTAGAAGGCATAGGTTATATGTTGACCATGAGAGAGATATTTCTCAAGTTATGGGAAGGGTATTATAGTGGAAATCATCACTGAACAGGCATGTTAAACCTCACTACAACCCCCTCCTAGAGTGTCATTCTCATGAATGCGGAAATACATTTAAGACCGTGCACCTACATGTATTTCAAAATCATAATAATTAGACAACACTGACCGCAGGAGCCTCAAGACGGTCTAATTGGATAACGATATAGATCTATAGTTGCAGTTCAGGGTAATAAAAAAAATCTTAGCTTGATTAATCTTTTAGGATAGAGGGAAGTGGTTCTTGAATGATTTAATGGAAAATAAGTCCTAGCATCGAGCCCCTGTATTTCAATATGAGATTTCTTTAAAAGATGTTTAAGATTCTATGCAGTGGTGACCTTCTGCCAATGTTTAGTGACCGATCGCCTTGAAAACATACACTTAGAAGAGAACCTTTTGGCTGGTACTTGTTCCTTTGAAGTTTCGTGAAATTCTGTGTAACAGTTGCATGGGGAAAGGGGGGTTGATGTTTTAAAAACACGATTAGTGTGCTATATGTCATTGGCATAGCAGTAGTTCACGTTCATGAGTTTCCTACAGTAACAGTGTTTACGAACACAACGTTTTTTCCTCTCCATGTGCATGAAAAACCTTACTTTAATCAGCATCATGTACTATATTATGTGTTATCATCATTACACATTTTACGCAGGTAATTATTGGACATACTGACGAAGAAAAGATTAATTCGACGAGGTTTGTCGATTTAACGGATGTAAACAGTAACACACAGATTCTATCTACAGTCATTTTGGAGGGTATTATGTTGCATTCGTCTTTGTGGTGACATTGCCGTACCGACAATGCCCCTCTGTGTGACGCCACATGGCCTCTCTGTGCTGGAGAGAACAGAGAAAAAGAAGTGTTCCTTCTCTCTATTCACTTCAGCACAAATTTCTATCGTCTTAGAGGCGAGATTGAGGTCCAGATACAGCACTGCATTTATGTGTCATCGAGATATAGCTCAATTTAGGATGCATTTTTCTTTCGAACCGAAACCCCATGTCACACGTGATACCGAAACCCCATGTTACACACAGAGTTTCTTGATATAATTTCAATATTCAAAGCATTTAAGGAGAGTTTTTGTATTCATAATGTTTGAAATATGTTTATGGTCTTTGTATTCCAGCAAACGTGTACAGAAATACACTGTAATAAGAGATTTTTAAGTTTTGTGGAGAGACATGGCCAAATTTTTCCAGACGCCGATACTGTACCGGAGTGTTTGAAGTATCTGAGACTATTTGAACTGCTTCAACGTCATCAATAGGTCACTATATAATCCTGTCCTTCTGTGCACTATACTTTATCACTGTAAAACGGATAGAAATGAAGAAAACTTTATTTCTACTTACAGTTGTTGTCTGATCTCCGCTTCAAAACCGAAACCCCTGTTGACACATAGCCGAAACCCCCTATGTGCGCTCTAACAGGGTGATCCTTTCTACTTGAAGTATACAAAATTTCATAACATTTCAACCAGAAATAGATTTTTAAATAATTTTTAACTATTTTAGTATATTTTCATTGTATTTTAAAATATCTAAGTCCCATAACTCTGTAACGACATATCGAATGAACCTGAAAATCAAAAGGCGGCTTCCTCTCCACAGTCCAATCAAAATGTATGAATATCATGAAAATCCGTTGACGCATATTTAAGTTATTGCGTTCCATGCGCCTATATTTTGCCCATAGCTTAACATGCATGTGCATATAACCCCCCCTTCCTATTACACACAATATCTCGCTTATGCAACCAAAAAATTAAAAACCCGTTACATATGTCAAAGAGCATCCTTCCTACATGAAGTATACAAAATTTCAAAACATTTCGACCAGAAATAGATTTTTAAATAATTTTTAACTATTTTAGTATATTTTCACTGTATTTTAAAATGTCTATGTCCCATAACTCTGTAACGACATATCGAATGAACCTGAAAATCGAAAGGCGGCTTCCTCTCCACAGTCCAATCAAAATGTATGAATATCATGAAAATCCGTTGACGCATATTCAAGTTATTGCGTTCCATGCGCCTATATTTTGCCCTTAGCTTAACATGTATGTGCATATAACCCACCCCTCCCCCCTTCCTATTACACACAATATCTCGGTTATGCGACAAAAAAATTAAAAACCCGTTACATATGTCAAAGAACATCCTTCCTACATGAAGTATACAAAATTTCAAAACATTTCGACCAGAAATAGATTTTTAAATAATTTTAAAATATTTTAGTATATTTTCACTGTATTTTAAAAATCTAAGTCCCATAACTCTGTAACGACATATCGAATAAACCTGAAAATCGAAAGGCGGCTTCCTATCCACAGTCCAATCATAATGTATGAATATCATGAAAATCTGTTGACGCATATTCAAGTTATCGCGTTCCATGCGCCTATATTTTGCCCTTAGCTTAAAATGTATGTGCATATAACCCACCCCCCCCCCCCTTCCTATTACACACACTATCTCGGTTATACGACAAAAAAATTAAAAACCCGTTACATATGTCAAAGAACATCCTTTCTACTTGATGTACATAAAATTTCAAAACATTTCGACCAGAAATAGATTTTTAAATAATTTTTAAATATTTTAGTATATTTTCATTGTATTTTAAAAATCTAAGTCCAATAACTCTGTAACGACAAATCGGATGAACCTGAAAATTGAAAGGCGGCTTCCTCTCCACAGTCTGATCACTATGTATAAATTTCATAAAAATCCGTTGACGCGTATTCAAGTTATTGCGTTCCATAGGCGGACGGACAGACGGACAGACGGACGGACTTCGCCATACCATAATACGTCCCGTCAAATGACGGGCGTATAAAAATGAAAATGGCTGAAGCATTTCAAAATCAAGATTAACGCAAAAATCAACATGTCAATTTAAAACTTTTTAAATATCGAAATAATATACAGAGCTATTACCAGTATCAAAACACTATCACTTACACTTTAAAGGTTTTACCTAAAGTTTAAATATTGGACAGACAAAATCTATCGACAAGCAAACATACAAGGTAAAAATATGCATTTCAATTTTTTTTGGATACAGGAGGCATGCATGATACACAAGACTACTTACTTATTGACAAGGGTGTCATAAATACCCACTCTACCATCATCTGTACCATACGCTAGTAAACTCTCTTTTTCTGGGTGCCAGCATAACTGTTAATACATGTATAATCATATAGAACATTGGTCATTAAAACCCTTCATACATACAAAGTTATTAGAGAGATTGAGATTTCATACAAATACTTGTATTTTGAACAGCTATTGTTAAATCATTAATTATTTTGACGTAATTTGTGATTCAAGCTACACATCAGCAATGAACATACATGTATAAAGTGTGAGATACAGGTAGGATGCTAGTTTCAGATAATTCATACATTTCATGTTACAAAACAGAATGAAATTATAGCATTCAATTCAAAATGCCTTAAACTTTCTATTTCAATATGGATTTAACCAAACTTTACATCTCTTTTGAATCTTACTCAGCCTTAAGTCTGTTCAAGTTCTATAAGTTTTTACAAGCACACACACTGATCCTTGAAAAGAAATTTCAACAACAGTGATGAGTAGTTCAACTTGATCATAAGACTATACCTGTACAAATTACACGTAGGAAATCTCAACCTCTCTAATAATAATAATTGAAAAGATAAGATAATCTTTCATTTTTCATAATCTTTCACAAAACACTCATATTTATGTACCTACTAAGAGCAGACGGTATAACGAGAACAATTACTGTATACAGCAAATTTCAAAATTCTCACTTTGTTAGACCTCAATCAAATACTTGTTCTATGATGTGAATACTAATAAAAGCAAATACATGAACATGTAGCTTCGGTGCTTATACTCTAACTACAAAAAATATAATTGTGTTACTGAGTTGAGGTAGACTTACGGCTGTGACTTTTGACTTAATTCCTTGCCATAGTGTGGTTATGTCTACTTTATTCCTGGTGTTATTCAGATTCCACAGTCTGATCATACCATCTCCTACACCCAGGGCTAGACGACCTGTGTAATACAAGGTAAATGATTGGTCAAAATGAGATCACTTGTGTGATAAAAGGTAAATGATTGGTCAAAATGAGATGACCTGTGTGATACAAGGTAAATGATTGGTCAAAATGAGATGACTGTGTGATACAAGGTACATGATTGGTCCAAATAAGATGACTTGCGTGATAGAAGGTGAATGATTGGTCAAAATCCAAAATAAGACATTTTGTTTTATACCAAGTAAATGATTTGGCAAAATTTTTTAACAAACTGTTTAATACAAGGTAAACAATTTGTACAATACAAATAATACACCTTGTGTGATACAAGATACATGTAGATATGAAAAACATGATAAATGAATGAATATTCAGTAAATGATAATTATTCTGCTTTAATAAATACCTGGATCTATACAGCAAGTCCTGGCTATATACACAAATCCCCCCAGGGTAGGTAACACACAACGAGCTGATTTATCTTCGATATCCCATATGATCAGCTGAAATAACAAGAAGGGATTAAATCTCAATTTTCTTATTCTGATACAACCAATTATTCAAATGTTGTAACAATAGGATTCACAGAAAATGAAGGCATCCCCTCAATTTCGAAATTTATACCCTAAAACAGGGACCTTCAATGAAAATTATCTTTATAAAAGTAAAAAAAAATTAGGAGAACACGGTAGGTTTTGAGTCCTCATATGGTTATAAGGAACATACCTGTCTGTCTAGTGACGATGACACCAGGGTCGTATTTCCTGGTCCTCCAATACCCAGGTTAAACACCAGTCTGGTGTGGCCATGTTACTGTAAGGAACATACCTGTCTGTCTAGTGATGATGATACCAGGGTCTTATTTCCTGGTCCTCCGATACCCAGGTTAAACACCAGTCTGGTGTGGCCATGTTACTATAAGGAACATACCTGTCTGTCTAGTGACGATGACACCAGGGTCGTATTTCCTGGTCCTCCAATACCCAGGTTAAACACCAGCCTGCTGTGGGCCATCTTCCTATCCAACGAGGTAAATGACTGCCATCGCTGGTTACCGGATACACTCAGGTCTAACTGTAAAATCTCTCCACTAAAGTCAACAAAAGATTAGTATAGTAGTTTTACTAGTTTAAAAGTTTTTCTAAAAATGGTTAGTTAAAAAGTTCCAGCCTTTGATCATTCTACTTGTACAATAGGACTGTCACCGTTAACCGAAAAATTCGGTCAACAACCGTTCAAGCTTGGTTGGTTCGATTCTTATCGTTCTTTATGGATTTCATTTCGGTTTTTTTTTCTTGTTATATACATGTATTGTAATCAGTAGTTTATCAATTTTGTATGATACACAGACTGTGATGGGGTACTTTGTCGTATTCCACCCAATGAAATTGGTTTTTTCACTTCTTGATTATAAACATGCACCTGTTTGTTTGACAGGTGGAGTCTAAGAGGTCTTCTAAGTGTTCTAGTTTGGTTATGTTGATAACTCTCTAGGAAAAATGCCTTAAAAGCGGTAAAATGAAAATAATTTATTTGTTGATTTGTTATTCTTACCATTATTTCACTCTTTTGTGGAATTAAACAACACAAACTCAAACTGAACTGAAAAAACGAGAACCGTGGTTCATTTTGCTGAACCAAACCGACTCAAGGCTGAACCCTGACAGCCCTATTGTACAAAATAACCATTATTTGAAATACAATTCTGGTGCACATACATGAACCGGTATATACAACATAAATGTGATATGTGATGTTTCTATATGATTTAGACTGTACAAGAGTATGTTGTCTGTTTGACCCTAGATTAGAGACCTTAACCTACATGGTTATCAATGTCATGGCACCAAAAGATGGACAGATTGAGAAAATAACACAAGACAAAGTGGCTTTCTCCATGCCAGTGACTTAATTACATTTATCCTATTTTTAAAAGCCTGTTTAACATCAGCTTTACTTATTTTTGGGTTCATACGAATTATAGGTCAAGCAGGCCATAGATACATGTAGATTGCAGCCAAAACTACACGTCTTGAAGAGAGCATCATGGAAGTCATATGGCTCTCTGTTACTGACCCTCTTATGATTCCTCACACATACACATATGAGCTACAAACAACATGATAATGATGATCAAATATACACATATTCCTCACACAAACCCATATGAGCTGCAGATAACATGATAATGATGATCAACTTTGCACATATTCCTCACACATACCCATATGCGCTGCAGATAACATGATAATGATGATCAAATATACACATATTCCTCACACATACCCATATGAGCTGCAGATAACATGATAATGATGATCAAATATGCACATATTCCTCACACATACCCATATGAGCTACAAACAACATGATAATGATGACAAAATATACACATATTCCTCACGCATACCCATATGAGCTACAAACAACATGATAATGATCATCAAATATACACATATTCATCAAGCATACCCATATGAGCTACAAACAACATGATAATGATGATCAAATATACACAATATTCCTCACGCATACCCATATGAGCTACAAACAAAATGATAATGATGATCAAATATACACATATTCCTCACACATACCCATATGAGCTACAAACAACATGATAATGATGATCAAATATACAAATATTCCTCACACATACCCATATGAGCTGCAAACAACATGATAATGATGATCAAATATACACATATTCCTTACGCATACCCATATGAGCTACAAACAACATGATAATGATGATCAAATATACACATATTCCTCACACATACCCATATGAGCTACAAACAACATGATAATGATGATATACCCATATGAGCTACAAACATCATGATAATGATGATCAAATATACACATATTCCTCACACATACCCATATGAGCTGCAGATAACATGGTAAGGATTATTCTTGCTCCATACTACTGCCGTCCATATATTCATCCTGGCAGCATACAGCTCTTTGCCTGTCAATCCACTGGCCTTCGGAAGTTTACATGACAAGACTTGTCTCCCCGTTGACGTGCTCCACAACCTTAATGTTTTATCCTTACTACCTGATATCAATAACTGACCCTCTGTTCCAAAGTCAGCTGATTCTGATGACTGGAGTTCTAAAATTTTAAGTAACAAATCAGTATAATAGGCTACACATAATGAATGTTGCTAATTATCTGTCCAAAGTAGGAATTTTTCTCCAAAAAGAAAACTTTCTGGTGGATTTTGCTTTGGTCTGACAAACTTTAAAGAAAACACATATCCTAAAAGAATATATACAACCACTTACATGTCACAAGGAAAAATTGATTTATCTATAATACATTGTAGTTCAGTTTATCACAAAGTTATATTTTTGCTTATCATCATATTATCACATCAGAATTTGCCATTTTTTTTGTTCTTTCTGTGATCTTTAAATCGCTTGGCACTAATATGTATGTAATTGGTGATTGTGATAGAAGTCTTGGAGTTTCCTAGTCCATGAAATATTTACCTCTTAATGATCGTGGGTTATCAAGGTCTTCATATTCCTCTTTTTTGCCTTTGAAGTTTTCCCCGGCTATAGGGCACCATGCTATACTCTGTACTTCCTCGTCATGGCCACGTAGTTTGTGAACAATGTGACCCTCCCTCTTAATATCCACAATCAATAAATGACCAGCTTTGTACCTGTGAATACAATATATCTTATGATAAAATAATACTATAGTTAATTAAATTACATGTATATAAAATATGATCATTACAATATAAACTATGAACATTACAGTTCCCTGAATCCATCAAATTTGTGTCATTTTGTTGAACAAATATATGTGAAACAGTAGGAAATATACTTTAATGTCACCAGAAAAATATATACCACAAAATACAAACATTTTCCTATACCATTAAGTACCTATTTTGTTTAACTGATAGAATAAGTATACATGTATATTATAAAGCATATAATTAAAAATTGTATACAGTCTATCGTACTCTCGATAAGTCGAACTTCAACAGACCATCAGAAATAGTTTGACATCTCAGGAGTTAAACTTATTGCATACATGATCAGCAATTGATTTTTTAAAAGACATTTCCCTTTCTCTATCACCGTTCACAAACATTTGTAATGCCCATTTTTAATGACAAAGCTACCTTTAATGTTTGTATTTAAGACTCAATAGCAAAAAAGTATCAATTATCCATCCACCAATCTCCTTATAATGAATTGGTTTTTGTTTAAGAATTGAAATTAATTTGTACTTCATCCTTGGGTTTCCTGAAAAGGAATATCCGGACAACCCATCCGCAGCTCAGAACTGTAGCTTACAATGCCCTTGTTCGTCCTCAGTTGGAATACGCCTCGTGCGTTTGGGATCCCCATACAGCTACAGCTACACACCAAATTGAAATGGTCCAAAGGAGAGCTGCGCGTTGGGTTGTCCGCGATTATGCCACTACCTCCAGTGTGACATCCATCATAAACAACTTAGGCTGGAGGTCTTTAGAACAGAGAAGGAGCGATGCACGACTCTGCCTTCTATATAAGATTGTTCACAAACTTGTGGCTATTCCCTCCCATCAGTTGATCTCCCCAATAAGAAAATCTCGGCACATGCACCAGTTCTCTTTCATTCAAATCCAGGCTACAAAAAATGTCTTGAAATATTCATTCTTTCCACTTGCCATTGTGCAGTGGAACAGACTGCCAGACAGCATTGTCTCATTGCCAACCATTGACCAGTTCAGGGTGGCAGTGAGGCATATTCACCATCTAAACCTTAAACAGTCGAAATTCTTTTATCCTCTTTTAGGCTCACTGTTCTTCTGAACTTTTATCCCTACTCACTTTCTAACTCTATCTTCTTTTCTCCCTTAGAACCTCTATTCTTCTCTATTTTCTTACCCATTTTATCAATTAACCTGCAGCACACCCTAAGCAGAGTACTCAGATTTGAGGGTGCTTAGTAAAGAGAGATAGATAGATAGAACTTATTGCGGTTAATTTTCAATGTAAAACGACTTATCATGCTTATGGGACCTAAAAATTAGTCTGACTTAACGAAAAGTTCAAGTTAAAGGAATTTGAGTTATCAGGAGTAAAAATGCAAATAAATCAATGGAAGAGAAAAGGGACTTTTAAAAACAGTTCGAGTTAAGCGAAAATTCAAGTTAACAGAGTTTGAGTAAACTGTATATGAGAACAGCTGACATTAATATCATATCATACTAGCTGCTTTATAAAGGCAGTAATCATAAAAACAAATCAAGGACACCCCTAAATCTGCCACAGAGTTCCTTAAATGTATTTGATTCATCAGATTTGCCGATAAAAGATTGTTTGGTCCGATAAAAACTCCCTATATGATTTTTATTTAGACCGATAAAAATATCTCTGCCTGATATTTCAGTTCATTTGTGTAAATAAGATTATGTGGACTACATTACCCAATGGCTAACAGATTTTCCCTTATTGGTGAATACTCCATACAGATTACATGTGAACTTTCTGGACAGAAAGAAAATGCTCTGTTGTCTGGGTAGTGGCACACAGTTATCTCCCCCTTGTCACTGGCACTGGTAATAACGTTTGACTGGAACGGGGACCACCCCACACATATCACCTTTGACTGAAACACAAAACAAGAGAGTAGAAGTAAGATTTCACTGATGTTTAACAAAAGGATGGGAATAAACTTTATGTTTAGCTTTCTTTTGATATAATCACATAAATTATTTCAACTCAGAGTATTATAAATTTTGTCTGTTGTTCCCATCGGGACTGTAACTCATAATCTGAAAAAGACATAGAACAGTTTGAGGGTGCACCACTTCAAGGGAAATAACATTTTTTTTTATTTAGTCTACATGTCAAACTCACTGGCAAAATAGTTTAGTACAAGTTTAATATAAGTAAAATTTCAACTTGTTGTCTTTAATTTTCAGCACCTGTCATCGATTATTTAATAGTCAATCAAATCATAAATCCTTCTTCTTTTCATTAAAGCACAGCAAAGGATTGTTTTGGTGGGTTGGGGTGCAGTGTTTTAAATTGTGTAATTGCACCCCAATCAACTGAAACATGTGAAACGGCTAGTTCCTGTGATTTGAACTTTTCCCATCTTAAAAAAATTGACTTGAATGAATGAAATAAAATGTATTTGGTTCCCTTTCAGATGTCACAATAAAATCCATCTTACTGTATGGTTATCTAGACAGGCTAAGGCTTCCTTTGGATTAGTAGAATCCCAAACAATAATTTTTCCATCTTCAGCACCACTGCAACACAATGAGTCAGTATTTCCCAGACAGCTGAACCTGATGGCTGTAACTTTTTCATAGTGTAGGTTACAGGAACCTCTAAACAAGGGAGGGTTAACAGTCCCGTCCATGATAAACACAGCATGTCTTGCCGCCAAGATGATGAGACCTCGGCTGTTTATGTCTATAGCTTGACTGCAATACCAGTGAGGAGACGGTGGCAACACTAACTCAGCCATGATTTTAAGAAAAAATTGTTTTGGCGTATGAATATTTAAAATAGACAGAAAAGATTGTGACAGAAGATTCAGAATGCCATCTAATTCACGACTCACGTCTTTCTCACGTTTCACTATTTTGAAAGTGAAAGTACATGTTTCATCTCTCGAGTCCGTCATAAAAAAATTTAATCAAATAGGTAAAAATGTCTGTTACACCGAATGTAATAGTATTATTATCTGAAAATAGTCTTTCTGTTGAAAGAAATCTTTCCGAGCTCGTGTTTTCATCGAAATCTGGAAAAAAACGAGCAGAGGCACATTGTTACAACACACAGGACACATACGCACGCACCCCTTACCAGGCGCTTTTACAGCCTGTGGTCCTAATATAGTTCTTATATTGGCCAATGTGCACTCCTCAAAGTTGTTTTAGTGAAATTTATCCTTTTCATTCCTTGCAAAGATACCATAACTTGCATTATATATGTTACAGGGAATAAGTGTAATCAGGGATGTCGTGTAATTCCTGAAAGGTTCAGTGATTACGCGTAATTCCTGGTCATTTTAGGGATTACATGAAATCTCCAAAATATTAGGGATTACATGTAATTCCTGAAATATTTATGGATTTTTACACTTATTTCCTGACTGTCATAAACCTTACAATCAAATGTATAATCCCATCACTGAACGAGAGAAATAGAAGCGTTAAGAAAGATTTAAGAAAATGATATCATGTTAGAAAAACTCATCTCCTCGAGACAAGAATTTTTACGTACAGTTATCTCGAAAAGATTGAAAAATTTTGCAAAGTATAATTTTGCTTTTCATATATTATAATTTTTGCCCATTAATGTGTGAATTGACCTGTCTAGTACATGTATTCGACACAGTTATATGTATGGAATCTTGATAAGACCATGTAACTCAATATACATGTCCAAAGTGTGATGATGATAAATATTGTCTTGTTCTTATGTTAATAACCGATTTCAATGGAACTTGTTGCAATTTAAAATAATATTACCATCATATTGCAAAAAGAATTAATTCTCCATCATTTATAGTGTCAGAGGAGTTGCGAACACAAGGTTACATAGAGTTATATAGGAGAAAATGACCACACCCATTTCTAAGACCCTGGGGGTCAGGGGCTCAAACAAAATATCAGGTGCACAACAAGACCACAGACCCATCATATTGCAAAAAGAATTAAGTCTCCATCATATATAGTGTCAGAGGAGTTGTCCGGACAAGATTACATAGAATTTAATGACCACGCCCATTTTATAAGACCCTGGGGGTCAGGGACTGAAACTAAATGTAAGGTGCACAACTAGACCATGGACCAAGTAAAATGCAAAAGAGTTAACTTTCTATCTCTAACAGTTCTAACAGTTTCAGAGGAGTTGTCCGGACAAGATTACATAGAATTTAATGACCACGCCCATTTTCTAAGACCCTGGGGGTCAGGGACTGAAACGAAAAGTCAGGTGCACAACTAGACCATGGTCCAAGTAAAATACAAAAAGAATTAACTGTCTATCTCTAACAGTTTCAGAGGAGTTGTCCGGACAAGAATTGTTTACGGACAGACGGACAGACGGACAGACAGACAGACAGACGGACAGACGGACGCCGGACGAAGGGTGATCGCATAAGCTCGACTGGTCCGAGACCAGTACAGCTAAAAAACGAGGGGGATGGCATATTTTGCTTGAAAAGGGATAGTATTTTTTTTCCTGAAATGTGCTCCCCCGATGTATGTTTCGTATTTGTTTCGTTTCGCACTTAACAGGGACCCATTAATTCTAGTTTAAATGTTTTCACTTTTTTGGTATAAACATTCCTTATTACTTGACAGAGAGGAGGTTCAGCATCAAACGAGCGATAATCATTGATTTTAAATGTCAAAATAAGACAAAATTGAGGTTAGGAAATAAGTGTAAAAATTCATGGAAAAATCAGGAATTACCTGAAATACCTGGCCAATTTCAGGAATTACATGTAATGACTAATCAAAGCAGGGATTACATGAAATCCCTAAATTTCAGGAATTACGTGAAATCCCTGATTACACTTATTCCCTGTAACATATATATGTAACACGATTTATGTGATATTTGAAAAAAAAAACGCGTTATTCAACAGCGCCATCTACAATATAATATGATTATTGCCGTACTTGATGTTCTGGACTCTGGAGCTTAGATTAGATTAGATAAAAGAAAGAGGGGATCTCCAACAACACTAGGTTGCAGTACCAACATGCAGCAAAACCCCAAAACACACACCCACAGAAAGAGACGCAAACGGGACAAGGAACACCAACTCACACCATAGAAACATTAAGCATAAAAGACCACACATAAACCAACGAGACCAATGGGCAACCGGTGCCGACTTAGGACGGCAATCTGCCACTGTCTTCTCTAAAGAGGTTTGGGCAGTGCCCGTCATGGAGTCCTGCCGTCACAGTCAGTCAGAGTGCAAGTATTAAGAATGCGCTCGTACAAGACTGTACATAGATTGGTCAAGTACCAAGCCTAGTGTCCGTCTGGTGACATAAGGATCATATCCACGGTATAAAAGGCGTTTGATGACTCTGACGCATTTTCGATAGTTATCTACCTTTGATCCTTCTTATTTTTGTTAATTATGACAAAGTCATCATAAAATACAGGTTGTGAAATACCTACAGTAATATATTCCGTTGCTTATATGGGTCCGAATTTCAAAAGAAGTTGATCATAATTGTTGTAAAATTTCCAGAAAGTCTTTACATGTACTAGTTTGTGAAAGCGAAAACCTTGACCTAAAAGTTTCTTTGTAATTTGTAAATTTCTACTATGTGAAAATCCAAAACATCAGTAAATGCTCTAGCATACCGGATGAGCTGTGAAATGTGGATATCGTATGACGGTAATGTAGGACATCACCGTCAAGCCTGGGGAAATTTACTATGTTGAATCAAAAATCATCTCGTTTGTCATACACACTTGTATGAATTTCTCCATTGTCAATTTTGATATTTAGGTCCAAAAATGGCGTTTCTGTGTCTGTAACGTTTGTCTTGTTTAGAGTTAATTCTTTTGGATAAATAACATCTTTATACTTTAAAAAAAGGATTATCGATAGTAAGCCAATGAAACTTTTCACATCATCATTTTATCTTTGCTTTTGAAGATTTTGAATAAATTCTTTTTCATACGTGCATAAAAATAAATCTGCAACAAGAGGCGCACAATTTGTACCCATAGGAATCCCCACAATGTGCTTGTAGAGATTCTCAACAAATCTTACATAAATGTTGTCCAAGAGGAAGGACAAGGCACTACACAGGTCTCTACATGTCCATGATTTGTATGATTTGTATTCTGTAGCGGAAAAGAAACCCTTTGATTCAGATGTACAAATATAAGTTTTCCCCTCTCTTATATAGCACCATTTAATTGATCATAAAGGAAGCGTGGTGTACATATTTGAAAAGTCGTATGAAGAAATCGTATTGGCTTGAAAATCGATATCTCTAGATTTCATCCCCTGATAAAGTTGTCCTTCGTGTTTTCTGGTGCCGTGTTTTTCTTTCGTCTTGAGAAAGTTCTCTTTTTTTTTTCAAGAATTAGTCATTAGCCTTTTTCTTCAAATTTCTGCTTTCAGGTTTTGTGTTTCACTTTCATTTACTGATTGCGGGACCCCTGCGTTTTGCAGTCTATCTTCCAGTGCATCCTCGGTTCCCCATGCTATTTGCGCTTTGGCTGAATAACCTGGGGAACCGAGGATGCTTCCAGTGAGGAGGCTTCATTTGTGCGTTCTTTATGACCACTAGGTAAACGGATTGTGTGCACGTAATCCGGATAACTACACCATTTGCTACAGACGTGACAGATGACCGTTGTTTACATAAGTTGGCATCGATTGCCAGTTTATCTCATTGGTTTATGTGTACTGAGTCTTTTGAGTTTGACTGACTTGACTAATTTGGTTGGGAGACGTTTGAGCAAAATATTTAACTTCTTACCCTTAACCTTTGTTTCAAACTCTTCATACGGGCAAAAACGCTGACGGGAGAATTTTTAGTTCACAAACTCACGTGTTTTTTTTTTTAAATTAACTTTTCTTCGTTTCTCAGAAGAGACATCTGTTGAGAATGCTGTTTTCAGTTATATAAAAAAAACCCATAAAACAAGGAAACATATACAACGTAAAACTATAAATGATTAATTAATTAAAATTAATTTATCCGTGCATTTTCATTTGATATCAATAACGTCAACTATTGGTTATGTTAATGAAGATGTTGCATCATATTCACCTTGTCATGACGTACTTATTTTGTTAATTTAAAATGAATGATTGCGTCCTTGATTTGAATTTATAAAAGGCAATTCGCTCGTTGTTTTACTCATTTCTCAAACTCTCTTCCTTGGAATCATGATGACTTATACTCTGACATTGTTGATTGTGTTTGTCAGCATCGTCTCATGGAATGTTGGTTACGGACAGCTTATAGGTAATAATACACGTAGTATATGTACGATAGCTAAACAAGATGTTCGTATATAAATTCAAGATTTATTCAAAAGTATAAAATGAATTTTACTTGATTTGATTTAAACATATGTACTGCATTTTTTTTAAACATGTTGAACGGGACAAAGTTCTGGATAATATTATTCATAATTTGATTCAATGAAATGAACACCTGCTTCTCTGTTCAGCGTACTCAAATTGAGGGTGAAAAGTACATGTATTTTAAATTTCAGGTGTACCAGCTTGTCCGGTAAGATTTATATATTTTTTTAATTTTAATAAAGTTTGTGATAAGTGTTTTCCTAATTGGCCATGTATATTTATTTTAAGTTACATATGTTCTGTTGTGATTTTCCAATTAAATTGCTTGTTTTGTCGTAAAACAATGTAGCGAAAAGGGCGATATATCAGCATCAAATATACATATGTCCTCGTTATTCAGCTATGGAAACCTCGTACCGAAATAATCCATGATTTCGGGGTTTGTTTGTTAATCTGTACTCTTGGTGCTACCTTTTTCTTGGGTTTTCTCTAATTTGAACATGAACGCATATTTTTATGGCTTTCCAGGAAGAACTCATGATATATGTATCTGTCGCTTTTTTTCTGAATTAGCCAAAAACAAAAACAAAAAACAAAAAACAAAAACAAAACAAAAGCAAAAACAAAAACAAAAACCACACACAAAAACACAAAAAAAAAAAAAAAAAAAAATAAAAAAAAAAAAATAAAAAATAAACATAAGTTCAGAAAATTGTCGGCAAACATAGGTCAAACAATTTATAAGGTAA
The DNA here is from genome assembly GCA_033119305.1 of Pinctada imbricata. Taxonomy (NCBI): domain Eukaryota; kingdom Metazoa; phylum Mollusca; class Bivalvia; order Pterioida; family Pteriidae; genus Pinctada; species Pinctada imbricata. The sequence goes on along the minus strand of VSWD01000006.1, from coordinate 61,825,102 downwards.
TTTCAAATATTGTGAAAATTCTGAAAACTTATTTCCTCAAGGCCTCTTGTCCTTTAAGATCAACCTTAGTATTTAAACTTTTAAGCGAGATAGTAATATATTCTTTTGTTGTCATCTATTTTCAGGCTCCTTGTCCGGAAGGGTGTAATTGTAATAATCTGGCTTGTACGTGTCCAGGTAAGAAACAAGATAAACTTATTTAATGTGACAGGATATATGATTTTGTAATTTTTAAGGAAAAAACTCTTAACCAAGAAAAGGGAAGGATCTCTAGTATGATCACCATGCACTGACCCAGCGGAACAAACCCACAAGAAAGCGACACACAATGACATCAGAGAAAACTACAAACCGCAAAAGACACAACAATATGCACTAGAACATCATACAAAACAGAAAAAAAAACCCATTCGAAACAGACTACAAAAAACATAAGCATTAATGACAACACATCCAATGTGCACCCGGTGCCGACTTTTGACGGCCATCTGCTATTAGCAAATGGTGTGGTTATCCGGATTACGTGAACAACAAAACAACTATAATTTAAAAAGAAACAAACGAACAAACAACCAGAATAAAAGATAAAACCGGAAACTTCCGGTAATGTCACCAACAAAGTGAGAAATACATATAGGTTATTTCCCTCTACTTTTTGTTTTTACCGTTTCAGCCATTTCTAGTCAGTGAAAAGACTTTCCTAATATACAAGTCGGGGAAACTATCAAGTATAGCGTAAGGACTGCGTCACATATTCAGTTTAGATTAAGAATAGACAAGCATGCCAATTGTCTTCAGTTGTCCATGAGAAAAATATTGATAAAAATATTATACAAATATGGACTGGGTATGAGTTCAATATGCAAAAATATTGCACGGCTACAACATATTATATTGACCGAGGCCGAAGGCCGAGGTCAATATACTGTGTCGTAGCCGTGCAATATTTCTGCATATTGAACTCATACCCAGTCCATCTTTGTTATATTATATAATCACAATCATCTGTTAAAATCTAAATCTTACTAGAGGTCTGTTTTACTATCCAAAATAAAATCACATAAAAAGTTTACCACAAGATCGGATGAAGGTCTATGTTTTTTACGTGCAAAAAAAAGAAAAAGAATCTATATCAATTCGTATTTTTAGGGACTTCATATCACGAAAAAAAAAAACCCCATTCTTCTCGTAACGTCGCTTCTCATTTGGCGCCGTATTTGACGCCATTGATGTTACGATACCATTGGTCATATGACGACAAGTATACACATCAAAATGTACCTGTTGCACGACTTTGGTTCATCAAACATCTTTCTGTTTCATGATTTATTGGAATCATTACCCAATCGTGAGTAATTCATTCATTTTCTCCCGATTCTAGATGTAGAATCGAAAGCGAGGCGCACAGCTGTGCAATATCGTAAAATACGGAACCGCTAGCTAGCAATCTGATTGGTTGATACGAATCACTTATATAACACATGGAAATAAGTGCTCCATTTTAACATTAAGGCTTGTAAAAAAACCCACACACACGCATCATCATACAATATCATGTTAAACGTCTTCAAATTCAATAGCATCATTTAAGAACAGATCTTTTTTTTTTCAGCATGGACCAGACATGCACGTTTCGGGTACTTATCGCTCGTCAGTGATCTCACTCTAAACAATCTGATATTGCCAAAGAGTGTGAAAATTATTATGTCCAAAAATTTACTGAAAGACGTAGCAGGATGGGTGGGATATGATGCTGCAGGACCCACGTTTTAGAAATTTCTAGAAATTTTGATAACAGAAATTTTCGAATGCGTTGAAGAGACGATCAACCGAAGTTGATCGAACTTGGCTACATGTGCCCTCGGGGGCTCCTGGTCCACCAGCAGTGACAGTCACCAAGTGGTACAAATGTTAAATTTCTTCCATTTCAATAGCATCAGAAAAGATCAATTTTCAGCATGGACCAGACATGCACGTCACTTATCTGTCGTCAGTGATCCTCAATCTAAACAATGTAAAATTGCCACGTGAAAATTATTATGTCCAAAAATTTACCGAAAGACGTAGCAGGATGGGTGGGATCGTGAATTATCAAACGAACTGAACTAAAATGATACAAATGTGCAGTGAATGAGAGCACAAAACCATACCTTTGTTGTAGTTTACGTAAATGAGCGTTGACGCTTGTAATGCAAAGGATTGATTTCTTTATTGTGTGTATGGTTTTCTTTTGGTATCTGATAAATGCCAAGGTGCAAAGAATTGGTGTACTTGAGTGTGTATGTGTAGTCTTTAGTGTTTAATGTTTCTATGTCGTATTGTATCTCTGTGCTTGTCTACTCTGTGTTTTGGTGTTTAGCTGTGGACGCTGTGACCGAGTCTGATTGGAGAACCCCTCCATTCTGTAGTTCTGTATTTTTATTTGTCTCATTCTTTCTCTCCGGAGGAATTATTATCTGCTGTTGTTTTGGAAAAGATTTCAGAAGAGGGGTACTCATTTGACATTTTAGGTCCCGCCCTGAATAGATCCCTGAAGACATCTGGATCCTAATTAGAATTTTGGTAGGGGACCTCATGTACATTGTGTATACCAAGTTTTATCTAAACCTTATATCTGTAGGTCTAGATACGCTGACTCTCTCCAGACACCTGGCATCACTTCTAAATATTGTTTATTCCAGGGTTAGCAGTTGTTCAAATGGAAATTCAAATGGTTTTGCCTTACCTTATCGACTTTGAGACTGAATAACTGATGGGTACTAATTCGATGTTTATCATAAGGGCGGAATCCAGACGATGACTATATAAATTAATCCTTGTGTGCAAGTTGCTACATTTCATAAAAATTCCTCAAGCTGTTCTGCGGACACCGTGCTGCAACAATAGCTCATTTGAGTTATTTGCTCTGGTGAGCTAAACCCAAAACTAAATAAAATTCTATAAAGGAACAAATGGTATAAGATCGGAGAAAGGAATATCTTTGCGTTGCATTACCTTTTCTACCATGTCATGAAGAGTAATTTTGTATTAAACTTACTTTTTCGTCATGTTTTCTTCCCTTCAGGTTTCTGCTTTGCGGTGAGTATAATTTATATACTTTTCGTAATTAAGGACCTGCGTCTTGGTACCTCGATAATAATTTCATGAATGTTTTAAAGTGTTGGTGTGTATGAGGCCGAGTGGAGAATCTCCCAAGCACATTTATCACACTGGTAAAGGGTTTGAGTCCCGGTTAATATTGTAGAGGGGAGGTTAAACGAAACTAATAGTCCCGGTTTATGACTAAAATGGCGGAAATATACAACTAGGATGCTGTAAATTTGATTTTTTCACTTTATATTTGATAATTTGAAGAATCTAAAGTCGTCACGGAACACATACTATATTCACATCTTCATATTGCTCAATGATGCAGCGATTTGGGGTTCTTGAGGCTTTTTGTATCAATATGTGAATATATTACGGGTTCCGTGATAACAAAACCACATGCTACTAGTTAACGTTTAGCCTCAGTCGTACCAGTCATACCTTTCACCCTTTGGTGTGGTCATTTGTGTTAATTTAAGTCGTCTTTGATGTTTTATCTTTATTGACCCTGTGTTGTATCCTCAAATGCTTGTCCCAACCATGTTTTTGTATCATGGATGTTGTTATTTTGTTGTTGCTACTATAGGTAAGTCCTATTGTCCCACTCATGTTTTTGTATCATGGATGTTGGTATTTTGTTGTTGTTGCTGTAGGTAAGTCCTGTTGTCCAACCCATGTTTTTGTATCATGGTTGTTGTTATTTTGTTGTTGCTGCCGTAGGTACATATGTAAGTCATGTTGTCCCACCCATGTTTTTGTATCATGGATGTTGGTATTTTGTTGTTGTTGCTGTAGTTATAAGTCCTGTTGTCCCATCTATGTTTTTGTATCATGGTTGATGATATTTTGTTGTTGCTACTATAGGTAAGTCCTCTTGTCCCACCCATGTTTTTGTATCATGGTTGTTGTTATTTTGTTGTTGCTGTTGTAGGTAAGTACTGTTGTCCCGCCCATGTTTTTGTATCATGGTTGTTGGTATTTTGTTGTTGCTGTTGTAGGTAAGTCCTGTTGTCCCACACATTTGTTTTTGTATAACGGTTGTTGGTATTTTGTTGTTGCTGCTGTAGGAAAGTCCTGTTGTCCCGCCCATGTTTTATATCATGGTTGTTGTTATTTTGTTGTTGCTGTTGTAGGTAAGACCTGTTGTACCGCCCATGTTTTATATCATGGATGTTGGTATTTTGTTGTTGCTGTTGTAGGTAAGTCCTGTTGTCCCACCCATGTTTTATATCATGGATGTTGGTATTTTGTTGTTGCTGTTGTAGGTAAGTCCTGTTGTCCCACCCATGTTTTATATCATGGATGTTGGTATTTTGTTGTTGCTGTTGTAGGTAAGTCCTGTTGTCCCACCCATGTTTTATATCATGGATGTTGGTATTTTGTTGTTGCTGTTGTAGGTAAGTCCTGTTGTCCCACCCATGTTTTATATCATGGATGTTGGTATTTTGTTGTTGCTGTTGTAGGTAAGTCCTGTTGTCCCACCCATGTTTTATATCATGGATGTTGGTATTTTGTTGTTGCTGTTGTAGGTAAGTCCTGTTGTCCCACCCATGTTTTATATCATGGATGTTGGTATTTTGTTGTTGCTGTTGTAGGTAAGTCCTGTTGTCCCACCCATGTTTTATATCATGGATGTTGGTATTTTGTTGTTGCTGTTGTAGGTAAGTCCTGTTGTCCCACCCATGTTTTTGTATTATGGTTGTTGTTATTTTGTTGTTGCTGCTGTAGGTAAGTCCTGTTGTCCCACCCATGTTTTATATCATGGATGTTGGTATTTTGTTGTTGCTGCTGTAGGTAAGTGCTCTTGTCCCGCCCATGTTTTATATCATGGTTGTTGTTATTTTGTTGTTACTGCTGTAGGTTAGTCCTGTTGTCCCACCCATGTTTTTGTATCATGGTTGTTGTTATTTTGTTGTTGCTGCTGTAGGAAAGTCCTGTTGTCCCACCCATGTTTTTGTATCATGGTTGTTGGTATTTTGTTGTTGCTGCTATAGGTAAGTCCTGTTGTCCCACCCATGTTTGTGTATCATGGTTGTTGTTATTTTTTGTTGCTGTTGTAGGTAAGACCTGTTGTACCGCCCATGTTTTATATCATGGTTGTTGGTATTTTGTTGTTGTTGCTGTAGGTAAGTTCTGTTTTCCCGCCCATGTTTTTGTATCATGGTTGTTGTTATTTTGTTGTTGCTGCTGTAGATAAGTCCTGTTTTCCCGCCCATGTTTTTGTGTCATGGTTGTTGTTATTTTGTTGTTGCTGCTATAGGTAAGTCCTGTTTTCCCACCCATGTTTTTGTATCATGGTTGTTGTTATTTTGTTGTTGTTGTAGGTAAGACCTGTTGTCCCGCCCATGTTTTATATCATGGATGTTGGTATTTTGTTGTTGCTGTTGTAGGTAAGTCCTGTTGTCCCACCCATGTTTTTGTATCATGGTTGTTGTTATTTTGTTGTTGTTGTAGGTAAGACCTGTTGTCCCGCCCATGTTTTATATCATGGATGTTGGTATTTTGTTGTTGCTGTTGTAGGTAAGTCCTGTTGTCCCACCCATGTTTTTGTATCATGGTTGTTGGTATTTTGTTGTTGCTGCTGTAGGAAAGTCCTGTTGTCCAACCCATGTTTTTGAATCATGGTTGTTGTTATTTTGTTGTTGCTGCTGTAGGTAAGTCATGTTGTCCCACCTATGTTTTTGTATCATGGTTGTTGGTATTTTGTTGTTGCTGCTGTAGGTAAGTCATGTTGTCCCACCCATGTTTTATATCATGGTTGTTGTTATTTTGTTGTTACTGCTGTAGGTTAGTCCTGTTGTCCCACCCATGTTTGTGTATCATGGTTGTTGTTATTTTTTGTTGCTGTTGTAGGTAAGTCCTGTTGTCCCGCCCATGTTTTATTTCATGGATGTTGGTATTTTGTTGTTGCTGTTGTAGGTAAGTCCTGTTGTCCCAACCATGTTTTTGTATCATGGTTGTTGGTATTTTGTTGTTGCTGCTGTAGGAAAGTCCTGTTATCCCACCCATGTTTTTGAATCATGGTTGTTGTTATTTTGTTGTTGCTGCTGTAGGTAAGTCCTGTTTTCCCGCCCATGTTTTTGTATCATGGTTGTTGGTATTTTGTTGTTGCTGCTATAGGTAAGTCCTGTTGTCCCGCCCATGTTTTTGTATCATGGTTGTTGTTATTTTTTGTTGCTGTTGTAGGTAAGACCTGTTGTCCCGCCCATGTTTTATATCATGGATGTAGGTATTTTGTTGTTGCTGTTGTATGTAAGTCCTGTTGTCCCAACCATGTTTTTGTATCATGGTTGTTGGTATTTTGTTGTTGTTGCTGTAGGTAAGTTCTGTTTTCCCACCCATGTTTTTGTATCATGGTTGTTGTTATTTTGTTGTTGCTGCTGTAGATAAGTCCTGTTGTCCCAACCACTTTTTGTATCATGGTTGTTGTTATTTTGTTGTTGCTGCTGTAGGTAAGTCCTGTTGTCCCGCCCATGTTTTTGTATCATGGGTGTTGTTATTTTGTTGTTGTTGTAGGTAAGACCTGTTGTCCCGCCCATGTTTTATATCATGGTTGTTGTTATTTTGTTGTTGCTGCTGTAGGTAAGTCCTGTTGTCCCGCCCATGTTTTTGTATCATGGGTGTTGTTATTTTGTTGTTGCTGCTGTAGATAAGTCCTGTTGTCCCAACCACTTTTTGTATCATGGTTGTTGTTATTTTGTTGTTGCTGCTGTAGATAAGTCCTGTTGTCCCACCCACGTTTTTGTATTATGGATGTTGGTATTTTGTTGTTGCTGCTGTAGGCAAGTCCTGTTGTCACGCCCATGTTTTTGTATCATGGTTGTTGGTATTTTGTTGTTGTTGCTGTTGGTAAGTCCTGTTGTCCCGCCCTTGTTTTTGTATAACGGTTGTTGGTATTTTGTTGTTGCTGCTGTAGGTAAGTCCTGTTGTTCCATCCATGTTTTTGTATCATGGTTGTTGTCATTTTGTTGTTGCTGCTGTAGGTAAGTCCTGTTGTCCCACCCATGTTTTATATCATGGATGTTGGTATTTTGTTGTTGCTGTTGTATGTAAGTCCTGTTGTCCCGTCCATGTTATTGTATCATGGTTGTTGGTATTTTGTTGTTGCTGTTGTAGGTAAGTCCTGTTGTCCCGTCCATGTTTTTGTATCATGGTTGTTGGTATTTTGTTGTTGTTGTTCCTGCAAGTAAGTCCTGTTGGAGATCCCCTCTTTTCATGAGTGGTTATCTTCTTAAATACGGTATAATCACTATTTTTGTCGAGTATCAAATTTCACGATTTTTATGCAAAACAGGGTGTATTTATTTCCGCTTGTACAATTTTTGCGATTTGAATAGATGTGAATATTAACAGTAAAATATAGGTAAGTTGCAATTTTTATATGGTTTGTTTTATATATCTCTCTTCTTTCTTTTTATCTTTCATGGATTAAATTCCATGTATGCTTGTACGTTAAACATCCACATATCCCCCAAAAATATGAATTTTCACTAAGACTTCATTCAACAGAACGCCCCAAAGTAACTATTTTTGAAGGACTTCCATGGCGTAAATTGAACTGTAGAGCTGGTGCAATCGTTTATGACCTATTGAAATGCTACAATATTCATCAATATTTAAAATAAGTTGCTTTATAGTCTTTTCAGTGTAGACGTGCGTATGGTCGTGGCTTCCGGTGTGAATTCGGACGATTCAGATATTGGTTCGGACGGTGCGTGAAAGGAGCAGGTGGCGGATTTGATCAACCATTCATATGAGTCTCGAGTTATCTCTTTATAATTTTGACAATAAAGAAGTTCAAAACGTTACCTTGATCCACACGGGTGAGGTATCAACACTATTCTTTCTTCTGTGTCATGAAAAATGACGTGATAATTGCAATATATATGCACAACCATTGTAATTCCCTGAGATGTTACTATTGAAAGGAACGTGCTGCAATTCGTGTATTAACACTCGTGACGTCACAATGCATAAGATCTAAAGAAACATGCCGCGACGGCTGTTCTAACCTGCAAACTGAACCCGCGGTGAGATGAATTTTTGCGTCACTCTTTTACCTAGAAAAGGCAATTTCAGAAAACAAGAATGAAATAGACAACTATAGTGCATATATATAGAATAAATGTCATAATTTGTGTTTTGTTACGGGTATACAACACACAGCAAGTGCATTTATCGCATGAAATGCGCTAACGCGCATTACATGTACGATAAATGCACTTGCTGTGTGTTGTATACCCGTAACAAAACACAAATTAAGACACTTATTCTATATATGAAAGCTATTCAATTGTTACGCATATGAAAAAAAAACACGTGAAATTACACTAAAGACAGAGATGAGAAAGCTGAACTATAGGAGGTACTTTTTTGTACGTTATGATGGCGTCACGGAATACCTGGTTAGCCTTTTTAAATGACAAGCTCTGAAGATATGACAAAGGATCCAACAAAATATAACCTGAATACGAAATTTTATACCTTAAACAAACCCTTTCCCGAGGTAGTGAGGAAAGAAAATTACAAGTTTACAAAATAGCAAAGCAATAAATGATGTCAAATTGATAAATGAGCAATACATAGATTATTTCAGGCGAATGAGTTGGAAAAAAAGTATAATTATTACGCTTGAAACATTCAATCGCAGGGATCGTGTAAGTCTACATAATAAGAAAATTGAAGTGTTCCAACTCGTAATACTTATATAACAATATTTCAAACCGACTCTAATGCACTAAACAAGTGTTTAGGATAATAAATCATCATCAATGGTACTTCACAAAGTGATTTTCAATCACAGCTAAATTTAGTATTTATATAAGGACTACATTTGGTACTCACTCAGCGAAACAAACCCACTAGAAAGAGACACTTAAATGACATCAGACAAAACTACAAATCGCATAAGGATACAACAATATTAACTAGAACATCATGTTACAACATTAAACATTCTGTCTGTCTCTTCTACGCATTCACAATCTTCTGTTACCAACATTCTTGAAATTTCAAAGACAAGGGTCCTGTAGCATCATATCCCACCCATCCTGCTACGTCTTTCGGTACATTTTTGGACATAATAATTTTCACCCTCTTTGGCCATATTACATAGTCTAGATTGAGGATCACTGACGAGGGTTGAGAACCCGAAACGTGCATGTCTGGTCCATGCTGCAAATTTTTCTGTTTATAAATGATGTTATTGGATTTGAAGACGTTTAACATTAATGACAATATCTAAAAGGAAGGAGACCAATATGCATACGGCGCCGACTTTAGACGGTCATCTGTCATTAGCAAATGATGTAGTTATCCGGATTACGTGCGCACAGCCCTCCCAATTATCCGGATACACAGAGGTCTCCAAAGACGCACAATTGTTGTATAAATATAAAACTTCTCAATGTAAGGTGTCATCACAAACAAGATAGATAAATTCAGTGGCTTCTTGTAACACAGATTCTATGTAAATGGATAAAAAAAAACCTATGGCGTGCGTATAAAAGTTCGGCTCTGCTTTCTGAAGGGATCTTAAGATCAATCACCCGAGAAGTCTGATCGATATTCAGATAGGATAGAGAATCAGGACCCAGTCTTCTCGGACGTGATTTGAACAAGGCCCGTCATGGAGTCCCGTCATCATGGTTGGCCATATTTGTGCAGAATTGGGAAAGACACTGGTACAAAACTGTATATTAGTCCAGTACCATTTCCAGTGTTTGTGATGACTTTTGGATCATATCCTCGGTAAAGCAGGCGACCGACTTTGTGGTTGAAGTTTGATCTGGCATTGATCCTTCTGCTTTTGTTTATTAGGACATCGTTAATGAAGGCAATGAAATTCCCAATGATACATACTCTGATGCTGGAGTTGTCCCAAATTTTGAAAGAAGTAAAGAATGGAACCTATAAAATTGCCAAAACGATTTTACAAGTTTATGATATCTAAATCATTGACTGATAAGTTTTTCTGTATTTTGTATATTTTTATCATGGAAGTCCGAAACATTGGACAAGCTCTAGCGTATCTGATGAGCTGAGAAATGTAAATGCCGCTCGATGCCAATCTTGGAACATTGCCATCAAGCCAAGGAAAATTAATTATGTTGAAGCCAAAGTCTTCCCTTTTGTCGTATATTTTTGTCCGAATTTTGATTTTGATATCAAGATCCAAAAATGTTGTAGCAATATAATCTGTTTGCTTTATTCAATGTTTACTCTGGCAAATAAATTTAATTTTTGTAATGGTCAAAATGTTGATTACCAATATTGAAAATCAATACTCAAAATATCATCAAGACACCTAAGGGTGATAATCTCAAGAATCGTGAAGCTCTAGATCTCCTTTATAAAAGAACGTACAGAGCAAGCGTATCAAGGCTGGGGAAGCGTCCGTGGAGAGAAAATTTAAGTCTCTAGGGTGGTGACGCTTCCGTAGAGAGAAATGTTTCTAGGGTGTTTGACTTGTATATCTCCTCCATCAGATCCCGTAGAGAGATAAATTTCAAGAATCTTGAAGCTCTAGATCTCTTCTATAAGAGAACGTATAGAACAAGCGTCTCTAGGCTGGGGAGCGTCCGTAGAGAGAAAAGTCTCTAGGGTGGTGACGTTTCCGTAGAGAGAAACGTTTCTAGGATGTTTGACTTGTACATATCCTCCATCAGATCCCGTAGAGAGATAAATCTCAAGAATCTTGAAGCTCTAGATCTCTTCTAAAAGAGAGCGTACAGAAGAAGTCTCTTTAGGCTGGGGAAGCGTCCGTAGTGAAAAAAAGTATCTAGAGTGGTGACGCTTCCGTAGAGAGAAAGGTTTCTAGAGTATTTGAATTGCATATTTCCTCCATAAGATCGCGAAGAGAGATAAATCTCAAGAATCTTGAAGCTCTATATCATCTATAAGAGAATGTACAGAACAAGCGTCTCTATGCTGGGGAAGCGTCCGTAGATAGAAAAGTCTCTAGGGTAGTGACGCTTCCGTAGAGAGAAATATTTCTAGGGTGTTTGACTTGCATTTCTCCTCCATCAGATCCCGTAGAGAGATAAATCTCAAGAGTCTTGAAGCTCTAGATCTTTTCTATAATAGAACGTACAGAACAAGCGACTCTTGGATGGGGAAGCGTCCGTAGAGGGAAAAGTCTAGGGTTGTGACGCTTACGTAGAGAGAAATGTTTTTAGGGTGTTTGACTTGCATATCTCCTCCATAAATCCCATAAAGAGATAAATCTCAAGAATCTTGAAGCTCTAGATCTCCTCTATAAGAGAACGTACTAAGCTTGCGTCTCTAGGATGGGGAAGCGTCCGTAGAGAGAAAAGTCTGAAGGATGGTGAAGCTTCCGTAGAGAGAAATATTTCTGGGTGTTTGACTTGCATATCTCCTCCATCAGATCCCGTAGAGAGATAAAATCTCAATAATCTTGAAGCTCTGTCATCTATAAGAGAACGTACAGAACAAGCGTCTCTAGGCTGGGGAAGCGTCCGTAGGGAGAAAAGTCTCTAGGGTTGTGACGCTTACGTAGAGAGAAATGTTTCAAGGGTGTTTGACTTACATATCTCCTCCATCAGATCCCGTAGAGAGATAAATCTCAATAATCCTGAAGCTCTAGATCTCCTCTATGAGAGAACGCACAGAACAAGCGTCTTTAGGCTGGGGAAGTGTACTTAGAGAAAACAGTCTTTAGGATGATGACGCTTTCGTATAGAGAAATGCTTCTAGGGTGTTTGACTTGCATATCTCCTCCATCAGATCCCGTAGAGAGATAAATCTCAAACATCTTGAAGCTTTAGAACTCCTTTATAAGAGAAAGTACATTAAAAGTGTCTCTAGGCTGGGAAGCGTCCGTAGAGAGAAAAGTGTCTAGAGTGGTGACCCTTCCGTAGAGAGAAATGTTTCTAGGGAGTTTGACTTGCATTTCTCCTCTATCAGATCCCGTAGAGAAAAAAATCTCAAGACTCTTGAAGCTCTTGATCTCCTCTATATTAGAACGTACAGAACAAGCGTTTCTAGGTTGGGGAAGCGACCATGGAGAGAAAAGTATCTAGGGTGGTGACGCTTAAGTAGAGAGAAATGTTTCTAGGGTGTTTGACTTGCATATCTCCTCCATCAAATTCCATGAAGGGATAAATCTCAAGAATCTTGAAGCTCTAGATCTCCTCTATAAGAGAACGTACAAAGCTTGCGTCTCTAGGATGGGGAAGCGTCCGTAGAGAGAAAAGTCTCTAAGGTGGTGAAGCTTCCGTAGAGAGAAATGTTTCTAGGGTGTTTGACTTGCATTTCTCCTCCATCAGATCCCGTAGAGAGATAAAATCTCAAGAATCTTGAAGCTCTATCATCTATAAGAGAACGTACAGAACAAGCATCTCTAGGATGGGGAAGCGTTCGTAGAGAGAAAAGTATCTAGGGTGGTGACGCTTCCGTAGAGAGAAATGTATCTAGGGTGTTTGACTTGCATATCTCCTCCATCAAATCCCATAAACAGATAAATCTCAAGAATCTTGAAGCTCTAAATCTCTTCTATAAGAGAACGTACAGAGCTAGTTTATTTAGGCTGGGGATCGAAGCGTCCGTAGAGAGAAAAGTCTCTTAGATGGTGAAGCTTCCATCATCAGATCCCGTAGAGAGATAAATCTGAATAATCTTGAAGCTCTAGATCTCCTCTATAAGAGAACGCACAGAACAAGCGTCTCTAAGCTAGGGAAGCGTCGGTAGAGAGAAAAGTCTCTAGGGTTGTGACGCTTCCGTAGAGAGACATGTCGAAGCTTCCATAGAGAGAAAAGTCTCTAAGGTGGTGAAGCTTCCGTAGAGAGAAATGTTTCTAGGGTGTTTGACGTGCTTTTCTCCTCCATCAGATCCCGTAGAGAAAAAAATCTCAAGAATCTTGAACCTCTAGATCTCTTCTATAAGAGAACGTACAGAGCAAGCGTCTCTAGGCTGGGGAAGCGTCCATGGAGAGAAAAGTATCTAGGGTAGTGACGCTTTTGAAAAGAGAAATGTTTCTAGGGTGTTTGACTTGTATATATCCTTGATAGGATCGCGTAGAGAGATAAATCTCAAGAGTCTTGAAACTCTATATCTACTCTATTAGCGAACGTATAGAATAAGCATCTCTAACCTGGGGAAGCGTCCCTAGATAGAAAAGACTCTAGGATGGTGACGCTTCCGTAGAGAGAAATGTTTCTAGGGTGTTTGACTTGTATATCTCCTCCATCAAATACCATAAAGAGAAAAATCTCAAGAATCTTGAAGCTCTAGATATCCTCTATAAGAGAACGTAGAGAGCTAGCGTCTCTAGGCTGGGGAAACATCCATAGAGAGAAAAGTCTCTAGGGTGGTGAAGCTTCCGTAAAGAGAAATATATCTAGGGTGTTTGACTTGCATTTCTCCTCGATCAGATCTTTTAAAGAGATAAATCTCAAGAATCTTGAAGCTCTAGATCTCTTCTATAATAGAACGTACAGAACAAGCGTCTCTATGCTGGGGAAGCGTCCGTATAAAGGAAAGTCTCTAGGGTGGTGAAACTTTCGTAGAGAATAATGTTTCTAGGGTGTTTGACTTGCATATCTCCTCAAACAGACCCCGTAGAGAGATGAATCTCAAGAACTTGAAGCTCTAGATCTTCTCTATAAGAGAACTTAAAGAACATGTGTCTCTAGGCTGGGGAGCATCCGTAGAGAGAAAAGTCTCTAGGGATATGACGCTTTCGTAGAAAGAAATATTTCTAGGGTGTTTCATTTGCATATCTCCTCCATCAGATCCCGTAGAGAGATAAATCTCAAGAATGTTGAAGCTCTAGATCTCTTCTAAGAGAGAACGTACAGAGCAAGCCTCTGGGGATCGTCCGTAGAGAGAAATGTCTCTAGGGTGGTGACGCTTCCTTAGAGAGAAATATTTTCAGGGTGTTTGATTTGCATATCTCCTCCATCAGATCCCGTAGAGAGATAAATCTCAATAATCTTGAAGCTCTAGATCTCTTCTATAAGAGAACATACAGACCAAGCGTCTTTAGGCTGGGGAAGCGTCTGTAGAGAGAAATGTTTCTAGGGTTGTGACGCTTCCGTAGAGAGACATGTCGAAGCTTCCATAGAGAAAAAAGTCTCTAAGGCGGTGAAGCTTCCGTAGAGAGAAATGTTTCCAGGGTGCTTGACGTGTTTTTCTCCTCCATCAGATCCCGTAGAGAAAAAAATCTCAAGAATCTTGAACCTCTAGATCTCGTCTATAAGAGAACGCACAGAGCAAGCGTCTCTAGGCTGGGGAAGCGTCCATGGAGAGAAAAGTATCTAGGGTAGTGACGCTTTTGTGAAGAGAAATGTTTCTAGGGTGTTTGACTTGTATATATCCTTGATAGGATCGCGTAGAGAGATAAATCTCAAGAGTCTTGAAACTCTATATCTACTCTATTAGCGAACGTATAGAATAAGCATCTCTAACCTGGGGAAGCGTTCGTAGAGAGAAAAGTATCTAGGGTGGTGACGCTTCCGTAGAGAGAAATGTTTCTAGGGTGTTTGACTTACATATCTCCTCCATAAAATCCTATAAAGAGAAAAATCTCAAGAATCTTGAAGCTCTAGATATCCTCTATAAGAGAACGTAGAGAGCTAGCGTCTCTAGGCTGGGGAAACTTCCATAGAGAGAAAAGTCTCTAGGGTGGTGAAGCTTCCTTAAAGAGAAATATTTCTAGGGTGTTTGACTTGCATTTCTCCTCGATCAGATCTTTTAAAGAGATAAATTTCAAGAATCTTGAAGCTCTAGATCTCTTCTATAAGAGAACACACAGACCAAGCGTCTTTAGGCTGAGGAAGTGTCCGTAGAGAGAAATGTTTCTAGGGTGGTGACGCTTCCGTAGAGAGAAATATTTTCAGGGTGTTTGATTTGCATATCTCCTCCATCAGATCCCGTAGAGAGATGAATCTCAAGAATCTTGAAGCTCTAGATCTACTCTATAAGAGAACTTACAGAACAAGCGTCTCTAGGCTGGGGAAGCGTCCGTAGAGAGAAAAGTCTCTAGGGTGGTGACGCTTCCGTAGAAAGAAATATTTCTAGGATGTTTGAATTGCATATCTCCTCCATCAGATGCCGTAGAGAGATAAATCTCAAGAATCTTGAAGCTCTAGATCTCCTCTATAACAAAATGTACAGAGCAAGCGTCTTTAGGCTGAGGAAGCGTCCGTAATATCGAAATACTGGGGTATTTTGCTTTGAACACGATGATCTCGGAAAATATTCGAGGGGTTTTTAAAAAGTTTATAAACTCAATTTTGATGGACGAATCTTCCTTTTAAAAGTCTTATAAAGTTTATAACCTCAGACAGTGCATGTTTTTAGATATTGTTTTCATTCGTGCGTTAACATCGACGGCGGGCGCGGTTAGCCAAACTGGGCATATTTACTCCTCCCCGGTACCTGGTCCCACCTCTAGCTTGCTAGGGTTTCGTCGATGCTCAATTTGGTGCTCTATTGTGAGTGCTGTTGACATTATCGTCATGGTCTTCTTTAACTCATTTGTGTCACACTTATGCCCTTTGTCGCGAGGAGCTCGTAAAAAGTTCCCCGCGAGGGGTTCGACAGTAAGTGTTTTGAATATTTTCCCCTGACATGGTCGCCATAGCACTTTCTACATAGACATAACCTCAGACAGTGCATGTTTCTAGATATTGTTTTTATATTTCCTTGCGTGAACATCGACGGCGAGTGCGACTTGCCAAACAGGGGCTCCCGGGTACCTGGTCCCACCTCTAGCTTGTCAGTATTGAAATATATGTTCTATAGTACATGTACCAATTTTGTTGTACTAGACACGTGTTTCGGATATGTTAATCCTCGTCATTTGCTAGGGGTCCGTCGATGCTCAATTTGGTGTTTTATTGTGAGTGTTGTTGAGATTTTCGTCAGGATCTTCTTTAACTGATTTGAAACAAAAGCTAACGATAATGTAAAGTCTAAATCAGTCCGTATTTTTCTAATACGCCAGTTGAGCCTCATCCAAGACAGATTTGATTTTAACAGCCGGAATCGAAGACAGTGCGTGTAGTAGTTCATGTCTTCCGTTATTGTGAGCTATGACTAGTAAATCGTCTAGCGTACGATGAATTCTAGGTTAGTTCATGTCTTCCCGTTATTGTGAGCTATGACTAGTAAATCGTCTAGCGTACGATGAATTCTAGGTTAGTTCATGTCTTCCCGTTATTGCGAGCTATGACTAGTAAATCGTCTAGCGTACGATAAATTCTAGGTTGCCGGATGTTCTTAATTTTCTGTTGCGCCGATTTTCGTGTGATCTGTGTTTCCTTTTAATTGTAGGGCGGATAGAAAATACATTGATGTTTATAGAGGATGAAGAAATATTCCCCTGTCCATAAATGTGATCATTAAGTCCTAGAGGATAGGCAGTTTGAAGCTTAGTGATCCAGGTATATTCCGCTTGTAGTCTGCGTTTTCAATGTTAGTTTTACTTTGCTGATTTTATTTATGAAAAGATTGTATAGGGGTGAGAGTAATATCAGAAAGAGAATGGTTATATATAACAAAATTATTATACAGAAAATTTCTATATCTTTTGTTACTCTATATGAATGATTTCGAAAGCGAGATTTCAGAGATTGTCCCGTCTAACAAACGTATTGCGCCGCACACCCCATGGCATTTCTGGTTTAA
Source organism: Pinctada imbricata (assembly GCA_033119305.1). NCBI lineage: Eukaryota > Metazoa > Mollusca > Bivalvia > Pterioida > Pteriidae > Pinctada > Pinctada imbricata. The sequence continues at coordinate 61,808,365 of VSWD01000006.1, read as the reverse complement.
ACATATACAACATCCTGACTTGATCAATCGACAATTTACAATTTATCTGTTCTAAAATGATGCTATTCAATTTGAAGACGTTTACATTTGTACCACTTGGTGGGTGTCGCTGCTGGTGGACCAGGAGTCCCCGAGGGCACATGTAGCCAAGTTCGATCAATTTCGGTTGATCATTTCTTCAACGCATTCTAAAATTCCTGTTATCAAAATTTCTTGAAATTTCTTAAACGTGAGTCCTGTAGCATCATATACCACTCATCCTGCTACGTCTTTCGGTACGCTTTTTCGACATAGTAACTTTCATACTTTTTTGGCATATTACATTGTCAAGATTTGAGGATCACTGACGAGGATTAAGTACCCGAAACGTGCATGTCTGGTCCATGTTGCCAATTTATCTGTTCTTAAATGATGCTATTCAATTTGAAGACGGTCACTGCTAGTGGACCAGGAGTCCCCGAGGGCACATGTAGGCAAGTTCGATCAATTTCGGTTGATCATTTCTTCAACGCATTCGTAAATTCCTGTAATCAAAATTTCTTGAAATTTCTGAAATCGTGGGTCCTGTAGCATCATATCCCACTCATCCTGCTACGTCTTTCGGTACGCTTTTTCGACATAGTAACTTTCATACTTTTTTGGCATATTACATTGTTTAGATTTGAGGATCACTGACGAGGGTTAAGTACCCGAAACGTGCATGTCTGGTCCATGTTTACAATTGAACTTTTGCTCGTTCACACTGGAAGTAATATAAGATTTGGCTTTGAAGTAGATGACACATAGAACACATTTTCCCATCGCATTTGCAAATTTGTGCAAAACCCTCTGTATTTGTTATTGAAAGTACAACCTGAAGATGAAATATATGAAGTGACAGGAGATTAAAATGTTCTATTTAGTGGTGGAAAAATAACGAAGATAGGAAGGTGATGCGGGTTACAGAGGTGTTAATGTTAAACGTCTTCAAATTCAATAGCATTGAATTTTTCGGGTGATACCTGCATCAACAGAAAAAAATATAAGATTCATTTCTTATCATTTAATTATTATCTATTTATGGATTGCTGGATCTAAAAACAATCAATCACCGCACTATATTTCGTAAGTCGGAGGGTTTCGCAGTGATACGTCCGCCAAAAACAAGTTATGGCAGCCGCCATGATTCAAACAGCGAACGATCGTCTCTCTATATCTTTGGAATAAGCACCAGTTTGAGCAAATTCTATATGCACTGTTAATTTTTGAGGAAGTAGAAAAGAAATGGTACCGTTGAAATGATAAGCAAACATCAACAAATTGTATTTTCAGCAACGAGTTCATTCGTGTTTGAGGGAACCCTCGGTTCTTAAAAATAGTGCTATAAATAGACTTCCGTGAAAAATTGTGTTGATCGATGTATCAACAAAATTTCTCAGCCAATCAGAATCTTCGTTTCTTGAAAATGACAATGGAAATTAAATGATAAAGTTGTCTTTCCTGTGTTATAGTCTCCGTCTATTTGTCCGATTTATCTTTTTTTCATGAGAAAATTCTGCTTTATATTATATTCAAGTCTTTGTAAGCCTTTCTCTTGAAATTTTGGATTCTGATTCGTGCTTTGTGTTTGCCTTTCATTCACTAGTTAGACCCGGGTTACGTTTTACAGCCTTGTTTGCCGTTATCTTACAGCGAGGAGGCTATTTGACACAATGTGTGTTCTCTATGACCAGGGAGGGATTCACCCCCTACTCCCCTTCTACCTAAAATTTGCAAATCATAGATGAAACGATAATTTTCCATCTAAAACAGAGTAAATGTTAGCAACTTTAACTATCTGTAAGTTTATATAATTGTCAAATGCATCAATGTCAATTCTTTAGTCAATTACAATCTCGATAATTTGTCCTTAAAGGCTGAATTTCCTGAGCTTCCGGAGTGTTCGCCTCCCCCCCGCCTGGACCCCCTACCAGGATCCGCTAAGGACCTTTGTTGTCCCTTGACCCCTCGTCAATTTGCACGCCCCCTAATTCAAAAGCTTGAACCGCCAATGATGACCACTGGATAATAGGGTTATCTGGACTTAACCCGGATAATTACACCATTTGCCACAAACGTGGCAGATGACCGTTGTTAACATAAGTCGTAAGTCAGCAACATATTTCACGTTGCTTGATTGATAACATTGTTTTATGCGATTGACTTGACTAATTATGTTGGGAGACCCTTGAACAGAATATATGAGTTCTTGGTCTTAACCTTTGTTGAAAATTCTTCATACTAGCAAAAGCGCCGACGGGGGCATATGTTTGTTGGTTTTTTCTTTTATCGTTTAACTTTTCTTACTTTCCTGAGAGAAGGTTTTCAGTTATAGAAAAACCCAAACAAATAAGAAAACACATTCTATCATTAACTAATGTGTTAGTGCATTTTCATTTGATATCCTTATAAAACGTCAACATCTGTTGCATGTTACTGGTTATGTTAATGAAGGTATTACGTAATATACCTTGTCATTTTGATTTGTTATTTCGTGCATGAATGGTTACATCCTTAATAAATGTATAAAAGGCAATTCGCTCGTTGTTTTACTCATTTCTCAAACCCTCTTCCTTGGAATCATGAAGACTTATACTCTGACATTGTTGATTGTGTTTGTCAGCATCGTCTCATGGAATGTTGGATACGGGCAGGTCATAGGTACGCGTAAATATATCACTCTCATTTAATACAATAGTAGAATATTACTGTCCGCGCAGCTCACTTCAGAAATCGGAAAATTGAAGTTTTTTTCTACTTTGTCGGTAATTTTTGAGATTAAAATGTATATCGGGGCATAGATCTCGAAGTCCATAACTAACGGTGTATGATATATGTCAGTGCGACAAATATTACGCTCACAGTGAAAGATAATAGTTTTAGATAGGGAGTTTTCTATGTTAATTTAAGCGCAACGTCGTCGATGTTTAACACTGAGTCTATGGAGAACGTCGACGACGTCATGCTAAAAGATAGAACACTCTCTATCTAAAATTATTTTCTTTCACTGTGAGCATACTATTTGTCGTACAGACATATATCATACACCGTTAGTTATGAGAGTTCAAGATCTATCCCCCTATATAAATTTTAATCGGAAATTATGCCAACAATTTAGAGAAAACTTTATTTTTCCGATTTCTGAAGTGAGCTGCGCGGACAGTAATTCAAGATTTATTCAAAAGTAATTTATCAAGTAAATATATTTCATTCAAATGGGACAGCTGGATACTATTTTTCAGAATTTGTTTATATATTAGAATTGATTGCTGCATGTTCAGAGGGCGAATCTTAATCATGTGTTATTTATTTCAGGATTACCAGCTTGTCCGGTAAGATTTTAAAAATATTTTCCTATATCTTAAAAACGCTTGTTTTTGCGTAAAACAATGAAGCTTAAGAGGCGATAGCAGCATCAAATATCCTCGTTATTCAGCTTTGGAAAACGTATCGTAGGGGAGGGGGGCAATCTCGGTAAATAAGCATTTATTTTGCGTTTTTGAACGTGTGTAAACACATGGTAAAGTGTCGTCTTCATGTTTCAGATAACGTGTGATGCTTTGAATTAATATGTACTTGCTTCGACTTGTGTGACTGATCACCTATCTCTCTGGACCCGGTTGCACAATGCGTTGTTAAATTTAACCACGAGTTAACTTGTGGTTAAGTTCATGGTTAGCTTAACTCCAAGTTAAGTCTGTTGCACAGAGATAACGTCGAGTTAACTCGTTGTTAAGTTTGTGGTTAAATGCCGAAAATTTAACAGTGGTCTGGGGCATGATTAACTTTTTAACCATGAACTTAAACATCGAATATCTTGCCGTTTCAAACAAACTAAAGGCTATTTCCCAGTATATTTCATTGTAAAGGGTGGAAAACCGTAGTTTATTCAAAATTTCAGATAATATTTAAGTCTTAGATTACAAATGTGTTTTTGATGGTGTCAGCCTTTTACTAATTATCGTACTGTTTTATATCTTTAGCTCTTTAGATTGTCAAATGAATAAAAAATTCAATGGATGAGAAAAATTCTGGCATAATACATACATATCTAGATCTTAGTCCGTCAAAATAAAATTGATGCAATATTTGATAGAATCGTATATTCGATCTATGATATCTTATCAATCACTTGATCGTATTTGGTGAAATATGCTGACAATTCTTTTTTATCTTGCATATTTCCTTTTCTTTGTGTGGAAAATAGTAAAAGTTTTATGTTCATATTTCAATCAAATATTCGAGGATCAATGACGTTGAGAAAACATGACGTCATTTCTAGCAAGTGAGATTTTGGCAACTCTATATTATAATGTTTGCAAGGGGATTGCTAAAGTAAGGATGCGAGAGAAAAAAAAGAGGTCCAGGGCGTATCACTCATCTGAGAACACGGAAATTCTTATTAACCTGTTGGGATTTCAATGTGATATTAGAACGATATATATATATCACATTGAAATCCTAACAGGTAATTTATTAAGGGAAATTAACTTATTACCGGAAAAAATGCTATTTTGAATAAATTGGATCATAATAAACAAGATACCCAAGGGGCCACATCGCTCACCTTGTTTGCAGACAAAGGGTAGAGGCTTTGAGTACTTCCGAACAGTGAGGTTTCATAAAATTATGGAGATGTTGAAAATGCGTCAGAAAACCAAAGCCCTTCTTGAAAGTGATCGATTGGCTAAAAAATGGGCGTGAAAGCCGGGCTGATTTGTATTAAAAATATACAAACATTGATTTCTACCTTTCAGATTATGTGCGTAATTTTATAAATCTTTCTATCAATCTTTCTATTTATTCTGTGCAGACAAATGGGTCAGCCAATCAGAGCCCTTGGTGGCCATACTTGTTGACCGATCGGCACAAAAAAAATAAAATACAAACTTGGTAGTGGATCTTGAGTACTTGCTTCCTGTAAAGTTTCGTGAAATTCTGTTGATGGAGATGTTGAAAATGTTAAAAACCAAAAACAAAAACAAAAACAAAATAAAACAAAACAAAACAAAAAAAAAAAAACAAACAAAAAACGACGGACGGCGCGCTATGAAAATAGCTCACGTGAGTTTCGTTCAGCCGAGCTAAAAGGAAAGATTTTTTTGTCCCTGTCGGAATTTGAACCTACAACTCTTCAGGCCTTGGGTACATGTGCACAGAAAACATACCTATTTGCCATACTTACGATTCTTTAAAAACCATTTAAAATCCAAAAGATGAAATTTTGAAACATTTCTTTCAGAGTTACATATGACGAAAATTGAGCAATTTTGAGGGAGGAAGTTGAAAATGTTGAAAATGACCAACCAACCAATCAACCCCCCTCTTCAATTTTTGCATTAAAATAAAGTAAAGAGGACATAGAACGTGTCAAAAATAAGATGTTGGAATTTAACGAGATGAACAAACTTTTATCAAACAACATCCTTCTAGATCACTCAGATAATTTTCTCTGTCCATACAGTGATTCTGAAGAAGAAGTTTTTTTTTTATGAAATGTACCCTCTAGAACCTATTTGACCCCGCCCAAGATCCATCCCTCAGGCCCTGAAAGGATTGGACCGAAATTAACAAACTTGACTAAGTACTAGTAATTGTTTTTAAGGTCAAAGGTCAAAGTCACTAGGTCAATGTACAAAATGTATGTGTGAAATACGAAATACTTGGAGATAGCTAGAACTTCTTACTCGATCTGACAGACGGACATAGTTTTTCCAATACCCCCCTCCCCCCAATCATTTGGACTTCGTTGGGGGGGGGGGGGGGGGATAAATAAGTCAGGGAAAACCGGGGGAAAATGAAAATGAAGAGCCATGCTTCTGTTGAACCAAACCGCTGACTGTCTAGTCTCGACATACGAAAAGAAATTCATACTCTGGAGAAATTGCTCTATCTGGGCTATTTTTCCTAGAAGTTCTACCAGGTTCGATCCGGGAATAACGCTATACAAATCGAAAAAAGAGACTCTGTGGGGGCTATGTTCATGTCAAATTTCATGAATTTAGACAGCAAAGATTTCATTTACTCATAATTCATTTTCATCATAATTTTCATTCATGGAGGAAAAAAGCGACCATTCGACCTTTTGCGCTTTAGTCCCTACTACATGTTTGTACCAGGTTCGATCGGGGCACATGCGCTAAATCATTACCTTGTGGCTATGTATACATGTCAAGTTTCATCAAGATTAGATCTTCAATACGTTTAGAATGTTGAATAAGTAACCATTTTCTTTTCTTCTTCTTCTTTTTTTTTTACTTATTCAATATTTAACGCTGCACGATGTCTACTGCTTTTTTTCCGACACATGTATGATCATTCGAAAGCAGTTAAAGTTGGGAAGCGCAAGGGGTCTCTGGTTTACACCCCACGTCAGCTGGAACTTTTTTTACGTGTAATCTGTTCAGATATATAATGTATGTCAGGATCGACAAGAAGTGAGACGATCACTCTGAGAGCTATGATTTTCTGAATTTAAAAGTTCACATAAACTAAGTAACTATACCAATCTTGGTGAGATTGCAAAGTCCCCAAGGCTTCCTATTCTTTAAAAACAAATTCTCAAACATACTCAGTTCCCGTATCCGCCTTTGTAATTTAGATTACATGCACATGGTGCATGTATACCACAATGGCTTGCAAATGAGATTTTTACCCCCCCCCCCCTTCCAATTATTCTCTGTTTATTTCTTTCACCATTATTTGCATTCATGGATACATTCTGCCGTCTTGATAAATTTTAACTAGAAGCAAAAGTTTTATCATGTAATTGACCACTAACGAAACTACATCAAAAACTTTAGCATGTTTAGAGTAATTTTCAACATCAAAAAAAAATTTTCCGGCTCTTAAAATGGCCGAAAAAAAAATTTCCGGCTGGCAAAGTCTTCCTGCTACGGAAGCCCATTGGCTTCACAGAAAAAATAAATTTATTGCGTATATTCGCAATAGTATTGCGTATATTCGCAATAGTATTGCGTATATTCGCAATAGTATTGCGTATATTCGCAATAGTATTGCGAATATACGCAATAATATTGCGAATATTCGCAAAACGATTGCGTATATACGCAATAGTATTGCGAATATTCGCAATAATTATTGCGTATATACGCAATAGTATTGCGAATATTCGCAATAATTATTGCGTATATACGCAATAGTATTGCGAATATTCGCAATAATTATTGCGTATATACGCAATGATTGTAAATTATACAAAAAAATGTAGTTATTGGGGACATTCTTGGGGTCACATGGGTGATTCTAGAATTTTTTTAGGGTAATCCAAGCAAGCGGATGGGGGGGGGGGGGATGGGGGTTTCAGTCTATGATTTTGAAAGCAATGGAAACAATGCATGTAACGAATATCAATATATTTACAAAATCATTCGTAAAAACGGAGAAAATTAGTATTTCTGGCAAATTGGAAAGGGGCGGCCGGATGAGAGGGGGCTCCGGATTTTACATTTATTTTACATATTCTTTGTCACATTAAGTAAATTGTGACCAAAATAGCTGAACATGACCTTCATTTTCTCTGCTTGTTAACCCTCTCCCCCTCTACATTCGCTCAAACTTTAAAATGTGATTTGTTCGTACATGTGGTTTTTTTTATATTTTGAAACTGGATGATGAGCATTTTTTATTAGTAGAAATGACAGCCACCTATCATGTTTTACGTTCTTCGTTTACTTTCTCTGTCCGTCCATCATTACTAAATCTTTCGTTCAAACTCAAACGAAGTTTTCAATGTACATCGGATCTAGCACCCCTGCCCCCCTTCCTTTTGGGGGGGGGGGGGGGGGTTCGAACCAAAATATATTAACCAAAGCCTCCTCTGAATGATGTTCGACTTGATGACGGGAATGATTGGTAGAGAATATAAAAGGTATCAGGACAAACCTTATTTTATTTGCAGAAATTAATTTTCCGGTGTAATAGTCGAGGACATTGATTTATATTTATAGAACCCCCTCCCCCGCAAACGAAGTTTAGGGGTATATAGGAAACATCCTCTTCGTCCGTCCGTCCGTTCGTCCGGTTAAGAAGTTCTTATAGCAGATAACTCTTCAAGTGCAAGTAATAGGGCTTTCATATTTTCTACCTGCATTCACCATAATAAGTTCTAAATTTTAATACAAAAACATTTGAATTTGTTGACCTTGACCTTGAACTTTTACCTTATAGTTATATTTTGGTTATGAAGTTCTAAAAGCATATATTTTTTCATATATAAGTGACAGGGATTTAATATTTCATACATACATTAACCATAGTAAGTACCACATTTTGATACCAAGACATTTGACTTGGTGACCTTTACTTTGACCTTGTTGTAATATTTTGGTTAATAAGTTCTTAAAGAGAATATTTCTTCAAGTGTAATTAAGTGATAGGGCTTTCATATTTTATACATACATTCAACATAACAAGTATTAATTCAAGACACTTGACCTTGTGACTTTGATCATGACCTTTGACCTACCTTTGAACTATAAGGATAGGGCTTTTATATTTCCATATAGATTTCTTATTACCAGAGCTTTCTGTGATAAATCATAAATGAGTCAGTTTACAGAAAAACGTCCAAAGGGGGTATAATTCGTCACTTTAAGAGCAGTTATAGTATTCCTTACAAAAAGGAATTATAAATACATTAGAGAAGTTCCGGCTTGCTTTGCTCGCCCCCATTTAAAATCAGAACTCTGACTGCTTTTTATAATAAAGTATCGTTGGTTTCTTAGATTAACAGAATTAAGAAATGATGTATATATTTCATTCCTTAAGAATGTTACTAATAGTTTCAAAATAGAATAAAACCAAAACAAAACAAAACAAGAGGCCCAATGGAGTCACATCGCTCAACTGAGGTCGCCAGGGGGGAAAAGATAACTTTTGTAAAGGACGTAAAGTCATTTACTTCCTGTGAGGTTTGGTGAAATTCTGTACAGCGGTTGGAGTGGGAAGGTGAAATGGTGTCTGTCAAATAGATCCCAAGGTTTCGATCGGGCCGAAATCATGAACTTAACAGAGAACATTGAGTACGTGCCTCCTGTAAGGTTTGGTGGAATACTAATAAGCAGTTGTTGAGGTTCAAGTCGAGAACATAAATATAACCTACAACGGACGGATTACAAACAACGGGCAAAGGACGGTGACCAATAACTTACCTTCATGTGAGCTTATAAGAATAATTATCACCATTTTTGGCATTATCTACATTAAGCTAGTTATAGCTGCAATTAACGGAGGATTAATGTTTTGCTTTGTCTCCATCGTAACAGCTAATTTATGCATATTTCTAGTATGAAAATCAGTTATTTTTCAGTTTTAACTTTCATATCTGGAAACAACATTCATGCCAGACCGAGATGGGTTTCACTTTATGCCCCGCCGTCTTATAGCGGGACACAATGACAAGAGGGTAGAGTGGACATACCGTTCACCTGAAAACTAACCGTTAATGTGATTTAGATAATCCTAGTCATAAGCTTATGAAATAATAAATCAAAGAAATGATTTGAGAAATATTGCAAATACAATTAAGTGCGTTGTTAAACAAGAGACTTATTAGAAAACCCAATTATAATCTATTGTATTCAATCAAACCTAAATCAATTTCTGTGTACTGATTCTAGAAAAGATGTCGAAATCATGTAAAAAAGGAATTATTAATTATAATAGATTAAGAAAAAAGTCCATTAATCATGCAAGGTTGTTCAAAGTGAACTACACAAACGGATCTAGAGGGGAAGGGGTGGAAGTCCGTGGGTTCGGACCCCCCCCCCCCCCGATATTTCAAGTCGGGGTCCAATATTTGCATATTTTAACGTAAGGATTGGATATTTAACTTTTTTTTCTAGAATTTGGATTGCTATTCTGGCCAATATTATAAGATACCTCATACCTGTGGTTCAAATGAGGTTTTATCTTCAATTTTGAATCATTATTTGGCTTAAGGTATCTCCAATCTGAAACATGCTACTCCCTTGCAGCAGAGTTCGAAACTTCGTTTTTCTTCACAACATCGTCGCAATTTAGTGTTGTACCCCTATACAGAAACATCTCCTGTGAAGTGAAGAAGTTCCAAAGCTTCGTTCCCTGGACCCCAAATAGTGCATCAAAACAGAATTATCACCATTATTACTGATTATATAATATAATAGATTTTAGAATATGGAAGTATAAGATGGGACCTCTGTTTGTAGAAACGGTTCCAATGCCCCTTTTCTTTTCAATTATCCTGCGAAAGGTATAGGTCTTCAAAAAAAGCTTTCTGTCTTCGAGTTTTATTAGTTAAAAACATTCAGAAAATGAAACATTCTGCAATACTTGCACGAGGGCTGATTGATATGTTGTGAGCCTCGTATTGATGGATTTGAATTTTATCAGACATTTTGCATTATTTTTCTACATAATCTCCTTCAGTATTTATACACTTTTGCCACCGGTGTTTAAGGGCCTCAATACCACTTTTAAAGAATTCCTTATCTTGACTGGTCAGAAAGCGATCCACTCCAAGTATGACGGCATCATCGAACTGAAAGTGGGTGCCAGGAATAGCTGCTTCCAGTTTTCGGAATATATGGAAGTCTGATGGAGCAAGATCAGGTGAATAAGGCGGATTCTCAATCAAATTAAAGCCACAATCATGAATGGCAGCAATGGCAGTGACAGTCTTGTGAACAGAAGCATTGTCCTGATGGAGAAGCACACCTTTAATTTGTGAGCTTCCCGTGGCGCTTATTGTAACTGTGCCAGAAGTGAAGCATAGTATGTGTCATTGATTGTTTGTCCTTTTTGGAGATAATCTATCAGCAGAATACCTTCTGCATCCCAGAAAACCGAGACTCACAACCTATCAATCAGCCCTCGTATATTGCCCTCTTTAACAAAGCTTTCATTAAAAAAAAATTCCGGCTGGCCGATAGGAATCATAACCAGTAAAGTTTCCCTCACATCCTACCAAACCTGTCTGAACAAACGAAATCATACTAAGGCACTAGAAATGTCAAAATCACTGTGAATGGTGGATATGAAAGTCGGGAAAGGGGAGACGAGGTCATACGTTTTATACCGATAAAAATCAAAATGAGCTGCTTAAGTTTCATGACTTTAGTTTGGACCCCCTCTGAGATAAAATGCTAGATCCGCGCCTGAAATACATTGGGGTATTGATTTAACTAAAAAGAAAGAGAATAGGAGAAATATTTGGGGTGCATTTAAAAGGCGTACAAACTCACCAAAAAAAAACAAAAAAAAAAAACAAAACCCCAAAATAAACCAACATTAATCAAACATCATTCCGATCACTCGGATATAGTTAGTTTTCCAATCCATGCAGATTTTTCAAAGATAGGTAGCCTGTGATGCCTATATTTGTCCCGCCCAGGATCCAGCCCTGAATGAAATTCAAGTAATCGGGTTGAAATAAGTAGAGAGCCATAATATCTTTTTCCATATATATTTTTATATTATGAAAATTTTACGGATAGATGAAAGATAATTAATACAATATGATGTTCCTAGAAATGCTTATTATGACCTTGATACATCTTTTTGTATCAAAGAACATTGTACTTTCAGTTGACGATAATATGAGATTTTTAAAAACAGAGATCTTAATACACAAGTTGATCAGGAAGAATTAATGCTCTATATTACCCCCTCCCCCTAGATCGAACTTTTCCCCCAAAACGTTTAAAACAGACATTTAGAGATGCGAAGAACATTCAATTTATTGCGTTTATATACGCAATAATTATTGCGAATATACGCAATAATTATTGCGAATATACGCAATAATTATTGCGAATATTCGCAATACTATTGCGAATATATGCAATACTATTGCGAATATTCGCAATACTATTGCGTATATACGCAATACTATTGCGAATATACGCAAAACTATTGCGAATATACGCAATACTATTGCGAATATACGCAAAACTATTGCGAATATACGCAACACTATTGCGAATATACGCAATACTATTGCGAATATACGCAATGTTATTGCGTATATACGCAATAAATTTATTTTTTCTCTGAAGCCAATGGGCTTCCGTATCCTGCCCCCCCCCTCCCCCCCCCAAATCTAATGGTTGCTCCCTAACGGTAGGGATCACCAATGAAATAATTTCCCTCTACATCATGCAGATCCAAAATTCCGACGAATTTACAAATTTGTAACAAACATATTAGGGAGCAACTGTTTGATTCTTATACAGGGGCCAACTATGTTTTCTGCTTTTAGCATTAATTTTCTTTTTATACGCCCGTCACTTTACGGGTCGTATTATGGGATGGCGAAGTCCGTCCGTCTGTCCGTCTGTCCGTCCGCGTATGGAACGCAATAACTTGAATATGCGTCAACGGATTTTCATGATATTTCTACATTGTCAAACTTTGAAGAGGAAACTGCCTTTCGAGTTTCATGTTAATCTCATTTGTTGTTACGGAGATATGGGACTTATAATTTTAAAATACTGTGAAAATATACTGAAAAAGTTAAAAATTCTTTAAAAATCTATGTTTAGGTGAATTGTTTTGGAAATTTGTTTACTTCAAGAAGAAAGGATGTTGTTTGACATATAGATGCATGTTTTAATTTTTTTTGTCGCATAATCAATAGAATAAGTGTCAACACATTTTCATGATAGTTCTACTTCGTGATTAGATTGTGTGAGAGAGAATGCCGCCTTTCGAATTTCAGGTTCATCCGATTTGTCTTTATTTTATGGAGTTATGGGACTTAGATATTTCGATGTTGTAAAAAAAAAATCCCAACAGGCGTATCTTGCTGCGTGAGCGTAGGCTTTATTTTCAGAGCCAGAAAAAAATGTATCCTAATTCTTTGCATCACGGGCAGCTCTTCGGTCCAGAATACCAATATTTATTTTTAGCGTAAGGGGGAGGGGGTGTCGAACTTGATTGTGTTTTAAGTCTCCCTGCCCTCTCTCCCGAAAGTTGATTGATTGCAAAATTTACTTGTACCTAGTTGTCATCAGGTCATGTATTAAATCTAGATAATTCTTTATTTATTTCTTGTTCATTTCAGTAATTCTTCTTCTTTTTCTGTCTTCAATTGCGGCGATTTTCTTTCTAAAATATTTTTTGCAGATTGGCGTTCGCATAGGCTGAATTTTTTTATGACAGAATTCAGCAAACATTGGTGCTTCAAAAAAGCTTGCACTTTTAATTTTTAAATAAAGATTTACGATAAATTCGTTTCCTTTCAAAGAACATCTCACAAGCGGAAAAAAACCAACATTCTAGCGGCATAAATGTCACGAATATTTAGGAATCCCCCCTCCTATTTCTACCTTGACGGCAAATTAAGTGCCAAATGGCGTCACATGTAAGCGCACATAAAGGGTAAAATGACGTCATATAAGAAGACCGTAATGACGTCACCATAGTCGTCAACATCGCTAAACAAAGGTTTTGAAGTATAAATGTTTGTTTTTTTACTAGTTCTATCACGTAAAATAGGAAGAATAACTAAGGCTGAGTTCAGTTGTAAGTCTGAGTTCAGTTGCATCATGGGTAAATTATGTTAACTAGGAGTTAACTCTATGGTTAAATTCTTAACACAAAGTTAACTCATAGTTAGCTAACTACGTGAATGTGCAACGGGATTTAACCACGTAATTAGCTAACTATGAGTTAACATTTAACTTGAAGTTAACTTTTAACTTATAGTTAAATTTAACAACGCATTGTGCAACCGTTAACTCGCTTCTACCAGCGGCGCACAGACTGTACTGATCGACGGTGAGCCGAATAATGGTGGACAACCCTCCTTCTTATACAATATATTCTTATACAATATACATTTATATATATGTATATTCTTGTATCAGGATATTTTTTTTTATCTGGTGTAGGGATCACTAACTCAGTTGTCCATAAATTTGTCCATGGCACTTTCAACATGTGTTAAATGTTAAAACTGCAAAATGAAGACATGTCTACCTATACCAGAATTTTGCGAGTTACCTTACAAAATGGACCTTTCATGTCTTAACTATTAAAGTTCCGCTTGTATTCAAAGATGTTGCTACATGTGATGTCTGGTATTCGGCAAATCTGTATAAATCGCCATCAATTCTGACCATGAATAATGTTTTCTCAATACATCAATCTTATTTAAAAAAAAAAACAAACAAAAAAAACGCGACTTGAACTTCCGTTCCTCTACGATACTCTCCACGTAAGTTCAAGTCGCGTTTTAATAAGATTGCTCAATACATACAATATGTATATATGAGAGAGGTAGAGTAAATTGTCATATGATCACATGCTTTTTTTATACGGACACTCAGGTAAAATCTATACATGTTACTAAATCGATGCTGTCTTTGCGTTATATTAGAGGTGTGGCTTTGTATGTAATTCTGTACTTTGGGTGCTACTTTTCTCTGATTTGAACAAGAACGCAATTTTTAATGGCTAATGGCTTTCCAGAGAGAACTTTCCATATATAAATATATATGTATCTGTCTCTGGTTTTTTTCTGAATTAGTAAAAAAAAAAAAAACTTGCGTATATACATAATTTTGAAGAAATTTACCATATTACATGTATCGGCTTTTTGGCATGGTTAACCATAGCTCACTAAGGATGGGTTCATTTTAGTTGATTTTGTCAGCGTTTAAGGTTATTTTAAAGGAAAGGATAAGAAAGTTGTTGAGAAAACATAGGTCAAACATTTTATAAGGTTATCTCAATAAATTGTGAAAAATTCCGAAAACCAATTTTTATAGCCGTTAAGATTAATCATTGTATGTTAAACGTCTTCAAATTCGATAGGATCATTTAAGAACAGATAAATTTGTAGCATGGACCAGACATGCACGTTTCGGGTACTTAACCCTCGCCAGTGATCCTCAATCTTAACAATGTAAAGAGTGTGAAAATTATTGTGTTCAAAAACGTACCGAAAGAGTGGGATATGATGCTACATTACATATTTTGTTGTCATCTATTTTCAGTCACCTTGTCCTGACGGGTGTGGTTGTAATAATCTAGCTTGCACGTGCCCAGGTAAGAATCAGGAAATTTGTAATGTGATAAATGTGTTTGCAATAATCTAGCTTGCACCTGCTCAGGTAAGAAACAGAACATTTATAATGTGATAGGTGCGGTTGTAATAATCTAGCTCGTACCTGCCCAGGTAAGAAACAGGAAATTTATAATGTGATATGTGTGTTTGTAATAATCTAGCTTGTACCTGATCAGGTAAGAAACAGGAAATTTATAATGTGATAAATGTGATTGTAATATTCTAGCTACTTCTTTGATGTTTAGTTTAGCTTGTACATGCCCAGGTAAGAAGAAGGAAATTCATAATGTGATAAGTGTGGTTGTGATATTCTAGCTTGTACCTGTCCAGGTAAGAAACATGGAATCTATAATGTGATATGTGTGTTTGTAATAATCTAGCTTGTATCTGCCCAGGAAAGAAACAGGAGACTTATAATGTGACAAGTGTGTTTGATATAATCAAGCTTGTACCTGCCCAAGTAAGGAACAGAATATTTACAATGTGATTAGTGTGTTTGTAATAATCTAAATTTTAGAACATCTGAAATCCACTCATTTTAGTAGAGTCCATTCGATCAAAGCCTTTGATTTTTCGACATTTTACACTACAATCCCACATTCTAAATTAAAAGAAAGACTCTCAAAAATTATAAGTTATGCGTTTACAAGCAAGAACGGCAATCGCAAATAGAAATTCATTGTTGTTAACTATGACAAAACCTATAATGTAAAAGAAAAGTCCGATTCTGAAAAAAGTACACTGAAACAGATATTATTCAGATGTTTAACTTTCTGATCGACAACATTTTTGTGGTGTTTGGATGAAAGGTCTTCCAGCAAATTGTCGGAATTCCAATGGGGACCAATTGTGCCCCACTCCTTGCCGACATTTTCCTTTACTCGTACGAAGCTGAATTCATTCAATCTTTGGTCTCTGAAGGGAAAAGATACTTAGCTTCTGACTTCAACTTCACTTGCAGATACATAGACGATGTGTTGTCCATCAATAATCCAAAATTCGCGGATTACCTGAGCAGTATCTATCCTTCGGAGCTTGAAGTCAAACAAACCACAGAGACAAATAATTCAGCATCCTATTTGGACATAATGTTGTCCTACGACACTGATGGTCACATGAACACCTCACTCTATGACAAACGTGACGACTTCAGTTTCAGCATTACAAACTTTCCTTTTCTGAGTAGCAACATCCCTTCATCGCCTGCTTATGGCGTGTTCATATCTCAGTTGATACGCTATGTCAGAGCAAATACCAAATATACGGATTTTATTCTGAGAGCTAGGCGTCTTTCAGATAGGCTTCTTTATCAGTGATACCGACTGGCATCGTCACTGTGGAAGTTCTACGGTCGATATGGGGAACTCGTCATACACTATGATGTCCCACTCTCCAGACTGGTGGATGATATTCTGTCATAGACCATTTGAACCATCCAACCAACGATTGTACTCTATGTCTTCCAATATGGAAGTAACCGGTTGTGACAATTCTACCGAATTGAAGCGGCGGGTGTCGCATGCAAGCAGGAGATGCTTACTCCTCCTGGGCACCTGGTCTCACTCCCATATCGGGAGTTCGCTTCTTTTGATGTGGTGGAGGTTTTTGTTTGTTTGCTTTGGTTTCTGTTTTATCCTGATTTTGTATGCCTTCGGTTTCTGATTTTCTGAATTATTGATTTTGTGCTGTATACAGGGATATGGTCATTTTCCATATTTGTCATTGTACCTTCCCAGTTAATAAACAAGAAATTTATAATGTGATAAGTGTGTTTGTTATAATCTAGCTTTTACCTGCCCAGGTAAAACAAAGGAGGGGATCTCCAACAACACCCGGTTGTAGCACCCACAGCAAAACCCCAAAACACCCAATGCAAAAACACAAAGCAGACAAGCACGGAAAGAGACGCATAAGGGACAAGGAACGTCAACGCACAACACAGAAACATCAAACACAAAGGACTACACATAAACCAACGAGGCCAATGGGCAACCGGTGCCGACTTAGGACGGCCATCTGCCACAGAAATAGCAGAAGGTGTGGTTATCCTGGATTACGTGCGCACAACCCTCCCACTTTTCCGATTACCCAGAGGTCTCGAAGAACGTATAATTGTGGTGTAAAACAACATCCTCACTGTCAGATGACCACACACAAACAAGGCCGCAAAACGCAGGGGCCCAAACAACACAGATGAATATGTAAATGGATATAAAAAGAGGGCGTACGTAATACAATCCGTGCTCTGCCGCCGCGAGCTCATGTATGTTATCACCCGAGGAGTCCGACTGACATTCAGAGAGGACAGGTGGTCGGGGCCCTGTCTTCTCTAAAGAGGTTTGGACAGGGCGCGTCATGGAGTCCCGTCGTCACAGTCAGTCAAAGTGCAAGTTTTAAGAATGCGCTTGTACAAGACTGTAGGTTGGTCAAGTACCAAGCCTATTGTCTGTCTGGTGACATTAGGATCATATCCATGGTATAAAATGCGTTTGATGATTCTGACGCATTTTCGATAGTGATGTTGTCTATCTTTGATCCTTCTTATTTTATTAATAATGTCACCATAAAATGCAGGTTGTGAAATACCCAAAGTAATATACTCTGTTGCCTGTATTGGTCCGAATTTCAGAAGAAGTTGACAATAATTTTTGTAAAATTTCCAGAAAGTCTTTACTAGTTTGTAAGAGCAGGAAATTAATAATATGATTAGTGTGGTTGTAATAATCTAGCTTGTACCTGCCCATGTATGAAACAGGAAATTTATAATGTGATAAGTGTGGTTGTAATAATCTAGATCGACCTGGCTAGTTAAGGAACAGGAGACTTATAATATGATAAGTGTGGTTGTAATATTCTAGCTTGTACTATGACTCCATGACGGGCCCTGTCCAAACCTCTTTAGAGAAGACAGGGCCCCGACCATCTGTCCTCTCTGAATGTCTGCGTTTTGCGGTCTTGTTTGTGTGTGGTCATATAACAGTGAGGAGGTCACACTTGCTCGTTCTTCGAGACCTCTGGGTAATTGGAGAAGTAAGAGGGTTGTGCTCACGTAATCCAGGATAACCACACCATTTGCTACTTGCGTGGCAAATGGGAGTCCAAAAGCGACACCGGCTACCCATTGGTCTCGTTGGTTTATGTGCAGTCTTTTGTGTTTCATGTTTATATGTCTCGTGTCTCTTTTCCGTGTCTTGGTATGCTGGTCTTTTTTGCATCGGGTATTTTCGTGTTTTGCTGTTTGTGCTACAACAGGGTCTTGTTGGAGATCCCCTCCCTTCTTGTACCTGTCCAGGCAAGAAACAGAAAATTTATAATGTGATAGGGTGGTTGTAATAATCTAGCTTGTACCTGTCCAGGTAAGAAACAGAAAATTTATAATGTGGTAAGTGTGGTTGTAATAATCTAGCTTGTACTTGCCCAGGTAAGAAACAGGAAATTTATAATGTGACAAGTGTGGTTGTATTAATCTAGCTTGTACCTGCCCAGGTAAGAAACAGGAAATTTATAATGTGGTAAGTGTGGTTGTAATAAACTAGCTTGTACCTGCCCGGGTAAGAAACAGGAAATTTATAATGTGGCAAGTGTGGTTGTAATAAACTAGCTTGTACCTTCCCGGGTAAGAAACAGGAAATTTATAATGTGGTAAGTGTGGTTGTAATAAACTAGCTTGTTGCACGGTCTACGTTGTAGACGGTAGTTAACACCTTTCCAGACAGTGCAATATTTTTCATTGTGAAACTCATCATTGAATGATCAACTGAGCTGTTAACTGTCCTTAACTGACCTGACTTGTATTGCCACCCGTTTTGGAAATACACCTGACACAAAAAAAAAAAAAAAAAAAAAACAGGGGGGGGGGGGATGTTCGCTTTAGCATTTCTCAAATGGCATTTCATAATAGGAATTAAGAAAAAAAAACCCGCCATATACAGGTTGAAATAATTTTTTCAATGTCACGGGTGGACCTAGATTTTTCCCTATAAGCGTTAGGGAAAGGGGTCCAGCCTATGATTTTGAAAGAAAATACATAGAAACGGGAAATCATGTTGTTGTGTTTTTTAC
Organism: Pinctada imbricata; assembly: GCA_033119305.1. Taxonomy (NCBI): domain Eukaryota; kingdom Metazoa; phylum Mollusca; class Bivalvia; order Pterioida; family Pteriidae; genus Pinctada; species Pinctada imbricata. The sequence continues at coordinate 61,789,212 of VSWD01000006.1, read as the reverse complement.
TAATTCCATAGGGGGTGGGGGGTTGGGGTTGGATTCCTGACTCCAGCCCGCTCTAGATCCGCTCTTTGTCAAATGTTTCAAGATGCATAGGATCAACTACCAGAGAAAAATCGCAATATTTCGATTGAATAATGTACTGACTGGTACCCTTGAATACTTTTGAAAAGAAACAAAGATATAATAGTATCATAACAGCGGAGTATTTCCGTAGTTTTGAATATTTGTTGGAAAACTTGTGTGTGCTCACTTTTAATGATTCAGAATTGAAAGTTAGAAAAGAACACTTGCACACAATCCTTAATCGCATCTCGTAAAATCCGCTTCCTACATGTATGTACTCTAATCACACTGTAGTTTGAAAAATTCAAATATCAGTTTCCCTTTATTTTATTAATCTTAATTCCCCTAATTTAACAACAAATACTGGACCAGATTTTTTTACCGTTGTTTTCTTTGAAATCTACATTTAAAAATGCGTGAAATTCTTAACTGTTTGACCGACCATGAGTAGTTTTATCCTACTTGGAATGACAACTTATAATTACTCAATCAACGGTGATAATTGTTTGATGGCATAACAATTGCCGTGCAACAAGTGGGTTATTCAACTGCTCCTTGGGCTACGCCCTCGGAGACAGTAGAATAACCCTTACTTGTACCTGTCCAGGTAAGAAACAGGAAAGCTATAATGTGGTAAGTGTGGTTGTAATAAACTAGCTTGTACCTGCCCGGGTAAGAAACAGGAAATTTATAATGTGATAGGTGCGGTTGTAATAATCTAGCTTGTACCTGCCCAGGTAAGAAACAGGAAATTTATAATGTTGTAATAATACGGAAGTGTTCCAACTCTAAGTATGTTTGTAATAATCTAGCTTGTACCTGCCCATCTAAGAAACAGGAAATTTATAATGCGATAAGGGCGGTTGTAATAATCTAGCTTGAAAGAAACAGGAAATTATAATGTGATAAGCCTATACATATGTGGATAGATGATTTCGTAATTTATTTAAAAAAAGAATAACTCATCAAGCAATAAATAAATACATGCAAATGAAAATATTTGAAAGATTAAAAAAATCAAAAGATAAAGAAAACAAAAAACCAGTGAAAAGATTAAACCAGAGATTTCCGGTAATGTCACTCAGTAAATTCCCCCTTGTTTTGCCATTTCTGGCCAGTTAAAAGACTTATAGGTCCAGAAAACTTCCATATTTTGAAGTCGATCATAGCGGAACGACTGCGTCACATAATGAATTCGGAATGAGCGCGCCATCATACCAAGTTTATCTAAATAATGTCTTCAGTAAACGCTGTCCATAAGAAACAATTATATAAATATGTGTATAAATAAGTGTCCCCATTCCACTTTAAAATTTGTTGAATAAAAACCCCAACAGAATTACAGCAATCACACAATATAAATGTCAAAAGAATTGCATCATTAAAATGACACAATGTACAGTGAATGAGTGCACAAAACCATATCTTTATTGTGGTTTTCAAAGAAATATTACATGTACCAAAAAATGAGCGCTGCAAATGAACCCTCGCAATGCAAAAGAATGGGTTTTACAAAGTTCACAAGTGCATTGTGGTTTTTGCGCATAGGGGCGTAAAAATTGTGTTCTTGTGTGTGTTTGTAAAAAATTGTTCTTGAGTGTTTTTATAAAAATTTGTGTTCTTCATTGATTAGTTAAAAAAAATGTTCTTAGGTTTTTTTTATAAAAAATTGTGCTCTTGAGTGTTTGCATAGATAATTGTGTTCTTGGAGGGGTGGGGGTTTCTATAAAAAAATGTGTTCTTGGGTGTTTGTATAAATAGTTGTGGTCTTGAGTGGGTGTTTTATAAATAAATGTGTTCTTATCAGAGTGTTTTAATTTTTAATTGTATCATTCCATTCCTCAAGAAAAAAACATTTGAATCTGCTCTGGTTTGATTTTAGATTACATTTAAGAATAGGGACACTCTTTGGACATTTAGGTCGAGCTCTGGATCAACCCCTGATAAAACAACGGTGTCCTAGATACAGTTTTGGTAGGGGACCCTATGTACATTATGTACAAGTTTCCATCTAGAACTACATTAGGGTTGAATCTATACGAGGACCGTATTAATTGATGGCCTTATATCCTTCTAAGACTTTATGTGCAAATTGCCGAAGACAAATTCTATCCTAATTCCTCAAGCGATTCAGGAGGAAAACGCTAAGCTGTGACAATCGGATGATCTAAAAACCAAAACCAAATAAAACAACCACAATTCTATAAAGGAACAAAAGTAAATCCAAAATGCGTATGAGATCGGGGAAAAGGAGATGCTTTACATTGACTTTTTTCTATCATGTTATGAATATAGATAAATTAGAATGATTTTATTATTTCCTCATTTTTTTTCTCTTCGAAAGGTCCCTGCTCTTCGGTGAGTATCTACTTTTTTGTAAATAGATCCTGCACTGCATCTTGGTACCTATAAATAGTAATCAAATGAATGTTAATAATGAATGTGTATAAAGCAGCGTGAAAAGGATCTCCAAGCAGGTTGTAGGGATTCCTATGGGTACAAATTGTGCGCCTCTTGTTGCAGATTTATTTTTATACACATATGAAAAGGAATTTATTCAAAATCTTCAAAAGCAAAGAAAACATGATGATGTGAAATGCTTCATTAGTACTTCTAGGTACCTGGATGATATTCTTACTATCGATAATCCTGTTTTTGAAAAGTATAAAGATGTTATTTATCCACAAGATTTGACTCTAAACAAGGCAAACTTTACAGACACTGAAACACCATTTTTGGACCTAAATATCAAAATTGTCAATGGAGAAATTCATACAAGTGTATATGACAAACGAGATGATTTTGGATTCAACATAGTAAATTTCCCCTGGCTTGACGGTGATGTCCCTAGATTACCGTCATACGGTATCTATATTTCACAGCTCATCCGGTATGCTAGAGCATGTACTGATGTTTTGGATTTTCATAATAGAAATCTACAAATTACAAAGAAACTTTTAGGTCAAGGTTTTCGCTTTCACAAACTAGTAAAGACTTTCTGGAAATTTTACAAAAATTATGATCAACTTCTTTTGAAATTCGGACCCATAAAAGCAACGGAGTATATTACTTTAGGTATTTCACAACCTGCATTTTATGGTGACATAATTAACAAAATAAGAAGGATCAAAGGTAGACAGCATATGTATCGAAAATGCGTCAGAGTCATCAAACGCCTTTTATACCGTGGATATGATCCTAATGTCACCAGACGGACACTAAGCTTGGTACTTGACCAATATACAGTCTTGTACGAGCGCATTCTTAAGACTTGCACTCTGACTGACTGTGACGACGGGACTCCATGACGGGCCCTGTCCAAACCTCTTTAGAGAAGACAGGGCCCCGACCACCTGTCGCCTCTGAATGTCAGTTGGACTCCTCGGGTGATTACATACATGAGCTCGCTACAGCCGGCAGAGCACGGACTGTATTACGCATGCCCTCTTTTTATATCCATTTACATATTCATCTGTGTCTCTGGGGCCTCTGCGTTTCGCGGTCTTGTTTGTGTGACGTCATCTTACAGTGAGGAGGTTGTTTTACACCACATTTGTACGTTCTTCGAGACCTCTAGGTAACTGGAGAAGTGAGAGGGTTGTGCGCACGTAATCCAGGATAACCACACCATTTGCTACTTGCGTGACAAATGGCCGTCCAAAGTCGGCACCGGTTGCCCATTGGTCTCGTTGGTTTATGTGTAGTCTTTTATGTTTCTATGTTGTGAGTTGGTGTTCCTTGTCCCTTTTGCGTCTCTTTCTGTGGGTATCTGTTCTGTGTTTTTTGCATGGGTGTTTTGGGATTTTGCTGTGGGTGCTGCAACCTCGTGTTGTTGGAGATCCCCTCCTTTCTTTTCCAATAAGGAGGTGAATACAATCAGAATTCTATGATGACATCGTTATATCAGTAAAAGAAATGAGGGGATCTACAACAACACTCGGTTGTAGCATCCAAAGCAAAACCCCCAAAACACCCATTGCAAAAACCCAGAGCAGACACTCACAGAAAGAGACGCGAAAGGGGCAAGGAACACCAACCCACACCACAGAAACATGAAACACAAAAGACCACACATAAACCAACGAGACCAATGGGAAACCGGTGCCGACTTAGGACGGCCATCTGCCACGCAAGTTCATGTTGGAGACGATACGCTCGCACAACACTCCCAATTTCCCGATTACCCAAAGGTCTCGAGGAAAGCAAAATGGTGGTTCAAAATAACCTCCTCACTGAGATAAACATAAACATACAAACAGACAGACAGACAGACAGACAGCGGCCCCAATCAACACACGAATGTTTATGGCCTTCTTATTTCATTAATCATTTCACCATAAAATGCAGGTTGTGAAATACCCAAAGTTATATATTTGGATGTGCATTGATAACTTTAAAACCAGTGTACCTATATGCAAAGATGATAAAACTTACCTAAACACAGAGACGATATAGATTGTAATAATGAGTCAAATTCTGTTAAAAAGAAACCGGGCGAGTGGGAGTGTTGAGTGCACGAAATCCGGATAACTGCACCATTCGTCGTATTTGATGTTTAGTGTTTTTGAAATATTCCTCTCTCTTTGGTGTATGCTTTTATGGTTGTCCAGTCTGTGTTAATTGTATTTGGGTGGTTTGTTGTTTTGCTTTGAGTACTGCAACTAAGTCCTGTAGGAGATCCTCACCTTCCTTTAGTAGTTTCGTCAGGATCTTCTTTAACTCATTATCTTCATAAATATATGTTTCAATCGATGAGAAGTATCGTTGAAAGTAAATTCTCTGACATGATTCGAACTGTATTTATCTTTTAAAGAGATAGTGCATAACCCACTGAATTGCTACAATATTCATCATAATAAGTTGTTTATTCTATTAGTGTTTTCAGTGTCAATCTAAGTATGGCTCTGGATTCCAATGTGAAAACGGAAATTGTGTGAAAAGAGCAAATGGCCGATGATTCCCAGATCAAATCTACACTGTCATGTATCTGTTCAGAAAGATGTTTATTAAGTTTAGAAAATCATTTATGAGTCTCAAGTTGTCTCTTTATAACAATAAACGATGTATGAGAACAAAACATGACTTATATGAAAAGTTAATTTAAGATTTCATTGTACATGTATACAGTTACATCCAGAGAGAGAGAGAGAGAGAGAGAGAGAGAGAGAGAGAGAGAGAGAGAGATGAGGGTGTGTGTGTGTTTAACGCTGGGATTAAAATGCATCGTATGCACCTAAGAAAGTGAGTTTTCAGCTACTATATACATAAATTGAGTGTCAATTGAAGACATGTAATACAAACTTTGTGTTATCTCTACAAGAAATACATCATATCAGTGAATGAGAGTCAAATACAAAAGCCGAAACAAGATTCCAAAAACCCCTCAATTGAAAGGCTTACGAATTTTGAAGAGAGAAAAAAAATACAAAAGAGAACATACTAACACGAAAAGAATGTTACGATTTCAATTAGCAAATTTGTGAACAGACAAAATAGGACAAACAGACGGAGACAACGACACAGCTTCATAGAAACACGAAGGACAAATTAATCTAATGAATAATCTCCAATACAAAAGCGGAAGACATTGTAGAATGAATTGTAGCCAAACAGAGCATGATTGCTCCTCCCGGGCACCTGGTCCCACCTCTGGCTTGCTGTTGAGATTATCGTCAGGATCTTCTGTAAATCAATTGTGTCACACTTATGCTCTTTGTCGTGTGGAGCTCGTAAAAAGGTTCCCCGCGAGGTGTTTGACAGTAAGTGTTTTTAAGTTTTTAAAAATATTTTCCCCTGACATGGTCATCGTGGACCTTTTTATGTAGACATAACCTCAGACAGTGCATGTAGTTTAGATATTATTTTCATTATCGTGCGTGGGCATCGACGGCAGATGCGGCTAGCCAAACAGGGGATGCTTACTCCTCCCGGGCACCTGGTCCCACCTCTAGCTTTCTAGGGGTCCGTCGATGCTCAATTTTGTGCTCTATGGTGAATGCTGTTGAGATTATCGTCACGATCTTCTATAACTCAATTGTGTCACACTTATGCTCTTTGTCGTGTGGAGCTCGCAAAAAGTTCCCCGCGAGAGGTTTTTCAGTAAGTGTTTTATAAGTGTTTTGAATATTTTCCCCTGACATGGTCGCATTGACACTTTTTATGTAGACATAACCTCAGACAGTGCATGTAGTTAAGATATTGTTTTCATTATCGTGCGTGGGCATCGACGGCAGATGCGGCTAGCCAAACAGGGGATGCCTGCTCCTCCCGGATACCTGGTCCCACCTCTGGCTTGCTGAGTGTCCGTCGATGCTCAATTTTGTCCTCTATGGTTAGTGCTTTTGAGATTATCAGGATCGTCTTTAACTCAATTATATATACAATTATCTTATTGTGGACTTGAAGTTCTAATGGAGTCTCTTTGTTCATTGATAATATTTCCTAACTGTAATGTTTCAGTGTTCTCATTTCCACTTATTTCTAATCAACATTCTCTGTCTGTCTCGGTGGGGTTTTTTTTGTTGGTTTTGGTTTTTTTGGTTTTACTTTGCCTTAGTATTAGGTTTTTTGTTTTTTTTGGGGGGTATTTGGGATCTGTTGGTTGATTGAGATAGATATATATCTATCCTCCTCTTATTTAATATAGCACAGTGAGCAGGCATGTATGTTTTCCCTGCTTTATTATTATGTATGTGCGTCTTTTCAGCGAGATAATAACAGCTGTTGTACCATAATTAATTTGTAGATTCCTTACAACAAATCATATGATAAACATATTCCTAATGACATGTATAACACTTTTCATTGTCTACTTTATTGACATTTACTATGAAAGAGCAAAGATTTCGTCTTTGTCAATAATGTCGAAGGGTTCCAACTCTATACCTTCTTGAAAAAAAATTCAAACCAATTTCCGTGCACCAGACACGTGTTTCGAATATTAAATTCTCATCAGTGATGCTTCCAGCGGAGCCACCAAAAATCATTTCAGTAGCGCCCTCTTTAATTTTTTGAATTTAGATTTGTACATTTACATTACAGAGAGTGCGCGGCTCCAAATTTTCTGTAGGGTCGATTCAGTAGCATATCCAATTAAAATCAATGTTCAAAATAGCATTGGAGGGATGGTGCTAAGATGTTAAACTACTTCAATTTCGATGATATTTATCGGTAAAATTGCTAGTTTCCGAAATGGCAAAAAATATATATATGATGTCACATTGATGAAAGGCCAAAACAAAGCTTCTTTCAGGAGACAGAGCTGGAAAGAAGTGATTAATATTAATAACTAAGGTCATATGCCATGGTCACAGTACACTAGAAGGCTAAAACCTTGTACACAGCCAATTGTGCCTCACATGAAATTAATATGAAATGAGCATCATGTAAATTTCACATGAAAGTTCATGTGAAATTCATATAAATTTCATATAAGATTTATGTGAAAATTATTTCACGTGAAGTTCACATAAATTTACGTTACATGAATTTCACATGAATTTTTCTTTGTGACCTCCATGCGAAATCGAATCCACATAAAATCCATGTCAGAAACCTCACATGAATTTCATGTAAAAAAAATTATGTAAATTTCATGTTCGTGCTCGTTTCACATAAATTTCATGTGAACATTTATGTAAAGTTCATGTAAATTTAACATGAATTTCATATGAGGCACAATTGGCTGTGTAAGGTGATAACTTCTTCGCCTGCTCGTAGATTTCTGTAATATTCAAAAGAAAGTGTTGTTATGTGTTTGTCGTGATCTTGAAACAGGGTCAAAGTTCAAGGTCATTGTTTACTGCATGGGTAAACATGGTCTTATCCATAACTTCTACCCCTTAGCATGGAGAACATATATAAGCTCAATATATAGATTGTCCGCGCGAAAAGGCGGATGCCTATAGACCTTGGAGTCAAAAGCCTAGTCTTATGGCAAACAGAATTTTAAAAGAGCATTTCAGCATAGTAATTCAAATAATTCTTAATCTACAGTGATGGAACTTCACACAAAATATTGCTAATAACACAAGAAAGAGATATATTTATTTTTGGGTCAAAGGGTTTAACTATATACATGAATGAAAAATAGTATTTTCACATCATAAATCAAATTATTCTTTATCTTGTGGGATGAAACTTCAAATATAGATTATCCACTGTTTTAGGGTCAAGGTCAAGGTCACTTTTCGAAAGTTTGACCACAGTTTCATCCAATGTAAAAGTTTGTTACCAAGTATACTTTGCTCAATGTGGACTATTAAAGACAAAATCACGAGAGCGAGGAAAAGGGTCGGAAGCACTATTATGAAGTCAGATTTCAAAGGCAATGTCACTAGGTCACATTTCTTTGTAGCATTATGTTCAGGTAGTACTCGTTTTGGTGAATATGAGCAACTCTGGATTTAATTTCAAGGCGGGAAAAGACGAGGATACAGATTGAAAACAGTAGTATCTAAAAATATTGTCCAATCAGACGACAAGTAACAAAATTACTATTGTGAATTATTAATATTATAATGTTTATACTATCAATAGACATAAATGGATTTGTGAATATACGCTCTTCATCCAAAACCAGTATCACTTAATGATTTTCTTCCATATGTCATCCTCAGTAGTAAATGTCATGAAATCATGTTTTATTATAATGTAAGAAAACAAAAGCGCAGAATTTCAATAAATTTTACATTTCGTTTCTGTCCATTGGAGCAAAGCTGACGAGGCCCATTTTAAAAGATTCGAGATCCCTACTTATCTATATATCTGTGTAAACTTACATTATTAATCAAAATCACAAAAAGCCATGCATGAAGTAAACTTTGCAGAAAATGGGCTGCATGATTTAAACAAAACCAGTCAATTTACAGTCGATATACATGTACAATGAAATATATATATTATGTTCCATTAGCAGGTATCATGACGGATATTTTGGCTTTACTCAGTATGGACCTTAACCAAAATATTAATCATGATAACTAAAAACATTAACTCCTTTTGATGATTTCGTGTTGCTGTTTGTATGAGGATGTTTATGTTTTAGGAAATTTGCTCGTGTTTCTCAGGAATGAACTGTAAGGCAGTATTAAACTTGTCTGTGTGCTGTAAATAACCATGAAAAGAAGAAATATAGTTCTATTCTGTATTCTGGCTCTTACAATGATAAATTGTGTTGAAGGTACAATTGCAATTTACACGTATACCATAATGCAGTGAATAGCAATATTCGTTTAAATATGGTACTTTATAACACGAAATCCCATTGAAACCAAAAATATGGAATGAACTGCCTTTTCTGCACTATAAACTACATTTATGATTCAAAAATTATTCATAAAACATATATACAATATGTAAATACAATATACAAAAAATACATTCGATTTTATAAACAAAATTAAATCACTAAATACATTTCTAAAATTGAATTTATGCGAATCACGTGATTTTAGGCTCTAAATTATAAAGAAAGTATAAGTACTATGATAAAGTTTTTTTACTGGAATAAAATCCTTTAGATATCTAATAAACAGAATTCCAAATAATTTATATGGTTCTGTTGATAATTTCTGATTGTAAATTTCTAACTTTAATTTAAAACTTTAAGAATTGCTGCCAAAATATGATATTTAGGATATCTTTACAAAGAAAAATGAAATATCTAAATCTACATTTTTACACAGATCTAGTTAAGAAAAATAAATTCAATGAAAGAGTGATTTTGAATACGTAATATAACTATAAGCTCATAACAGAATATCGTAATTTTGTAATGTGAAATGAAATAATAAAAACAATGTAAAAGTTTTTGGCTTTACCCAGTATATTAAGAATAATAACGCTCCCAAACTCTAAAGGATTTGGTCCCCAAATCCAACGTACAAAAAGAGAAGAACAGCAAAGTCACATCAAACAAAATGATAAAAAACACACACACCAAGTTCATACATGTACATGTATATATACACTATAAACAATGTAATATCAACATTTAATGTAATGCATATCAGAGAATATAATTGTTGATAATATTGAAACCTTTAATGTAGAATGACTGCTGATAATCTATAAATGTGCCCTTTAAATAAGAATGACTTAAATTTCTTCAACAATCACATGGGGTAAACATACAAACATCGAACTTTCATAGCTGATACACTACACAAAACGGATCACATTTAAAAAAAAAAAAGAGTTTTCAAAGTTTAGATTGGTGTTATTATAAAAAATAAAGCAAGGCCATGATTAATGAATGTATTTTGACAGATTTTGATTTTATCGACTAATAGTTAAGACATCTATATGGACAATTCCAATTATTCGACGGTAATTTGAAAAAAATACGTTAAATTTTTGCATGAAAACTAATCATATCAATGAAAACAAATACATGTATAACTAAATAATGTTACAAAATCAACTCTACATGTACCACTAATATACTTTCATTTGTGAAACAATATCATTGTACATTTTATGAGCCGAGCGTAGCGAGCCGAATGATTTAAACATAAACTTGGTAAATACCCCATTTTTCGTTCAAATATGCAAATATATATGCACAACCAATGTAATTCCCTGAGATGAAACTATTAGTACTAGATGTTCGTGTTATCTAATGGTCATTTTCGATATGCACAACAAATTAAGAATTATATAGAAGGATTCTTTCTTCGAGTTTTAAATTTCTTGCGTAAAAATTTTAAGAAAAGGAAAAATTATACAACACATGAATTTTATCTTTTTTTGCAGTTTTGCAGCCCGAGGGCACATGTAGCCAAGTTCGATCAACTTCGGTTGATCGTCTGTCCCTTCAACGTATTTGAAATTTTCTGTTACAAAATTTCTTGAAATTTCTAAAACGTGGGTCCTGTAGCATCATATCCCACCCATTCTGCTACATCTTTCGGTACACCTTTGGACATAATAATTTCACACTTTTTGACCATATTACTTTATATAAATTTATCTGGTCTTAAATGATGCTATTGAACTTAAAGACGTTTAACATTAATAAAAAAAAAATTGCTCACATCGCTTGTCGATGAAAACAATAAGATATTGTGAAGGACAGCTACTTACCTACCATAAACTATTTGGAGTTAAAGAAGATCCTGACGATAATCTCAACAGCACTCACAATAGAGCACCAAATTGAGCATCAACGGACCCCCAGCAAACTAGAGGTGGGATCAGGTGCCCGGGAGGAGTAAGCATCCCCTGTTGGCTAGCCGCACCCGCCGTCGATGTTCACGCACGAAAATGAAAAGAAAATATAAAATGCATGCACTGTCTGAGGCCACGTCTATATAGAAAGTGCTATGGCGACAATGTCAGGGGAAAATATTCAAAACACTTTCTGTCAAACCCCTCGCGGGGAACTTTTTTACGAGCTCCACACGGCAAAGGGCATAAGTGTGACACAAATGAGTTAAAGAAGATCCTGACGATAATCTCAACAGCACTCACAATAGAGCACCAAGTTGAGCATCAACGGACCCCCAGCAAACTAGAGGTGGGATCAGGTGCCCGGGAGTAATTCACAATTCAGAAAAATACAAATTCAGCTGGTTAAACTATAGTGTTAAACGTCTTTAAATTCACTAGCATCATTTAAAACCTGATAAATTAACAGATAGATTAGACCCCCTCTAATGCTACTAAATGCTAGATCTGCGCCTGATGTATGACATAACACACATTTGTGATGTAAATATGACTGAGATTCACCGTTGCTATGGTATCAATTGGACGATTCTTTATTCTCTTGATTTATTTTGCTGCTGCAACCGATATTTGGTGGATATCCCCATTTTCTTATAAAAAAGCCCTTTTTTCAAGGTACTGATGGCATAGTATACGAAAAGATATATATCTTATCCATCCTCATCCTCTACATTTCTATAATATTTTACTTATATGGAAACGTGCAAGGTCACGGATTTGATGCTACAGGACCCACTTGTCAGAATATTTGAGACAATTTTGTGAAAAGAAATTTTCGAATGCGTTGGAAGAAACGATCAGCCGAAGTGCGAAGGCTACATGTGCCATCGGGGACTTCTAGCCTGAACTGCACCAACAGTGACATTTTCAGATTCTAAGATCTACTTTTGGTACTCTTTTGTGTTTGATGTTTCCAATAACTTTCCATGATGTTTTTGGTGTCCCATGTACCTTAAGCTTCTCTTGCTGTGCATGTCAACTCTGTATTTTTGCAAAGGTTGTTTTGGTGTTTTGCTGTGGGTACTGCTACCGAGCTCGAGTGTTGTTGGAGATCCCCTCCTTTCTTTTATGTAAAATAATGTATTTGAAACAAAGGAAGGGATCTCCAACAACACCAGGTTGTAGCACCCACGACAAAACCCCAAAACACCCAATGCAAAAACACAAAGCAGACAAGCACAAAGAGACGCGTAAGGGACATGGAACGTCAACGCACAACACAGAAACATCAAACACAAAGGACTACACATAAACCGACGAGACCAATGGGCAACCGGTGCTGACTTAGGACTGCCATCTGCCACGGAAATAGCAAAAGGTATGGTTATCCTGGATTACGTGCGCACAACCCTCTCACCTTTCCGATTACCCAGAGGTCTCGAAGAATGTACAATTGTGGTGAGGCATCATAAGGAAAATTCTGGAAAACATACCAACACAACTAAAGATACTAAAAAGCAAATGGTTCTGGAGCATAATTAGAGTCAAAACAATTACTTAATTATAATTTGAAAGAAATTGAGATCGTAAGTGTTATATCTTCTTATGGAGAGACCTACTTTGAATCAATTTATAGGAAGGGAAATTTCTCATACAAGAATGCATTGCTGTGAAAATAGCGAAACAAACGAACAGGATACCAACAGATAACTGTAACAACGTAAAAAATAAGCAAAAACCAACAGAGCATCCAAAGTAAGAATATCTAAAACTTGGTGGGATCTCTTGGTTGGTTGCACATGGATTCACTCTAGATAATTCAGAGAAGTCAGACTTTTTCAAACACTTACCCTATCTCTTTCGAATGCCCATTACTTTTGGAGTCTATTAACATTATTTGTTGAAATACAGTTATATGCTACACTTAATTATCACAATAAGGCATACATTTCCGTAATGATAATTTTCATAATTAATACCAAATGATTGGTGTATATACCTGTTTCCACAGACTGCTTTTGAGATGAGACTCCAAATTTTGTCAACTGAAAATTACAAGGAATTCTGTCCTCTCAGAATGTCAGTTGGATTCCTCTGGTGATAATATACATTGGCTCGCTACAGCCGGCATAGCACGCACTATTTTTCGTACGCTCCCCCCCTGTTTACATCAATTTACATACTAATCTGTAATGCTTGGGCCTCTGCGTTTTGCTGTCTTGTTTGTTTAGTCATCTGTTAGTGGGGATTTGGTCATCTTTCAGTGGGGAGGTTATTTTACACCACAAGTATGCATTCTTCGAGACCTTTGGGTGACAGAAAACTGGGAGGGTTGAGTGCTCGTAATCCGGATATTCTCATCATTTGCTACTTGCGTGGCAGGTGACCGTCCTACATGTTGTAAGTCGGAAACGGTTGCCCATTGGTCGCTTTGGTTTATATGTAGTCTTCTGTGTTTGATGTTTCTTTGTCGTATGTCTACACGGTGTTTCGCTGTGGGTGCTGCCACCGAGTCTGGTTGGAGATCCCCTCCTTTCTTTCATATCTTTATAAAGTAGATTAAGGTGAATTTAAAATAAAAATATCTTTTTAATCTTTTTTTTGGAAGAAACATATCTTTAATTTCCGTAAACATCTCATGAAGAAACGATTTTTGATTTTTAACATTTTAATGATTCCAAACATGTGCGAATCCAAAATTATATAATTATCTTCTTGCTCTAGTCAGGCAGGAGTCATTATCATCAATGTTTTCTAGTGAATCATTATAAAGCAATGTTAATTTGCAGCGTAGACCAGACATAGAAGTTTCGGGTACTTAACCCACGTCAATGATCCTTAATCCAAAGAATGAAATATAGCAAAAGTCTATGACAATTAAATACAAAATATACAGATAGACGTAGCAAGATAGCTGGGATATGATGTTACAGGACCCAAGTTTCAAAATGTTGAGAAAATTTGGTGAACAGAAATTTTCGAATGTGTTTGAAGAAACGACCAACCGAACTCGGGGACTCCTGATCCACTAGCAGTGACACTCACCAAGTGGTGCAAATGTTAAACGTCTTCAAATTAATTAGCATCATTTTAGAACATATACATTTACAGCATGTGCCAGATATGCACGTTTCGGGTACTTAACCTTTGTCCGCTATCCTCAATTCAAACAATGAAATATAGCAAAAATCTATGAAAATTATGTTCAAAATGTACCGAAAGACATAGCCAGATAGCTGGGATATGATGCTTCATATAAACCCAAAAATCCACAACAATAATTCAATGTACTTGATACATAGCAGTTGAACATAAGGTATCCGTTGTACAATAGAGTAATTTTACATGGCGATTTAATCATCTCCATTGTAAAGTATTGTAAATTCTATGTCTGGTAAGATGGTATACATAAACATTGAGACAATGATCATTGCAAATTTTCAAAATATGAAATCATTTTGTATTTTGTTGAAATTATCAAAGTAAAACAATGATATACCGAAATAACAAAAAATCCACAATTTCTATCTGTTAACCATTATAACACAAACAAAATCACTATTGATTCTATTACCTTTCCTGAACACATATTGTTCTTTTTCAACATTTACAGATGAATTCAATTTTTTTGTATATGACATCTAAGACTATTATATAATGGTCTACAGAGAGATCTTGTTTTACCCACTCCTTTCTTTACAGTTACATTGTTAAACCGGACAAGGAAACCAGTGTACGATTTTAAAAGTGCTTCGGATTAATTTGTCTCGGCATTTTTATCAATTTATATCCTGAAACGTCAAGTACAATTAAGTCAACATATGCTGAACATCCTTATTTTTATGTTAATAAAGATGTGAGGTAATACATCGTGTCTTCTCAGTCGTGTTTTTGTCACTAATGGACAAGTTCATGACCAGAAGGAAACATATAAAAGGAAAATCAGTCGTTCTTTTCAATACTGAATTAACCGATCGGAACCATGAATTCACGGACTTTACTGCTGGCGCTTTCTGCAATTGTATCATTGACACTTGTATCAGGACAAATAGGTAAAATGATAAAAAAAAACAACTTCATGATTATACGTTCACTTTTCAGTGTAATCTAATTAAAACATTTGATTTATCTCAGTAATATTTAACAATCAGATATTTTAACAATTCAAGAAATGAATTTCCACAAATACTATATTGTTGTGTAGTTGTCATGGATATCAATAATACCAATATGATACATTTCATATTTCAGGTGTACCTGCTTGTCCGGTAAGCTGATTTCTTTTCTTCAGTTTTCTTTGATATTTTAAATATTTGTTTTGATAAAAATGAATAAATAGAAGCAAATAGATGAAATTCGATAAAATGGAAATTAAATATGCAGCAAATTCAGGCTTGTTTCTTCCAGAGAAAATGATACAATTATAAAGACTCATTTTATTTCTAGTTGGTTTTTCCTTCATTTACATGTACCCATGCTTGAATTGATTGTTATTACTTCAATTTAGTTTGAAACTTTTTATACCCCGCCATATAATGGTGGGGGTATATAGTGATGCACTTGTCCGTGCTTGCGTCCGTGCGTGCGTGCGTCCGACCTGTGGTTTCCGGACATTTAAAGGAAAACTATTACAGATAATCAATTCATTTCTTGCATATAGCTTTTAAACCAAGAAATACAGGTCAGGTTCGAATATAGGTCATGTCCCTCAATTACGTGCAGAGTTATGCCCCTTGAAACTTAGAAAAATTCAAAATTTTGTGGTTTCTGGACATTTAAATGTAAACCGTTATAGATAATCAATTCATTTCTCACATATAGCTTTTACACCTAGAAATACAGGTCAAGTTCGAATATGGGTCATGTCCCTCAATTACGTGCAGAGTTATGCCCCTTGAAACTTAGAAAAATTCAAAATTTTGTGGTTTCCGGACATATAATGGTGGGGGTATATAGTGATGCACTTGTCCGTCTGTGCGTCCGTTCGTGCGTCCGTCCCACCTGTGGTTTCCAGACATTTAAAGGAAAGCTATTACAGATAATCAATTCATTTCTTGCATATAGCTTTTAAACCAAGAAATACAGGTCAGGTTCGAATATAGGTCATGTCCCTCAATTACGTGCAGAGTTATGCCCCTTTAAACTTAGAAAAATTCAAAATTTTGTGGTTTCCGGACATTTAAATGTAAACCGTTATAGATAATCAATTCATTTCTCACATATAGGTGTTGCATGCAAGCAGGAGATGCTTACTCTTCCTGGGCACCTGGTCTCACTCTCATATCGGGAGTTCGCTTCTTTTCATATGGTGGAGGTTTTTGTTTTTGTTTGCTTTGGTTCCTGTTTTGTCCTGATTTTGTATGCCTTCGGTTTCTGATTTTCTGAATTATCGATTTTGTACTGTAGACAGGGATATGGTCATTATCCATATTTGTCAATTTAACACCTAAAAATACAGGTCAAGTTCGAATAAAATAAAATGTTCTCTTCGTTTGGTTTTTGTAAAACTTTTGGATGTTTACGTCTAAAATTTAGTGATTTGATTAATTTTTCCTAATTTTTTTTATATTTTTCGTCACATTTGAGTGCAGGAGATGTCACAATATATCAAAAGATGACTGCTATGGTCATCTTTGATAGGATATAGAAAAATAAGATTGACAAACAACTCTGATAACCAACGAGAAGCATTTAACTATGAAACGGCGAAATATGGTCACCGGCGAAATATGGTCACTTGCTCTATAGCTTTTACAGCAAGAATTACAGGTGAAGTTTGAATATAAGGTCATGTCCCTCAATTTCTTACAGAGTTATGTCCTTTGAAACTTCGAAAAATTCAAAATTTTGGGGTTTCCAGACATTTTAAGGTAAATTGTTACAGATAATCAATTCATTTCTTGGATATAGCTTTTACACCAAGAAATACAGGTCAAGTTCGAATATGGGTCATGTCCCTCAATAATGTGCAGAGTTATGTCCCTTGAAACCTAGAAAAATTCAAAATTTTGTGGTTTCCGGACGTTTAAAGGATAACCGTTACAGATAATCAATTCATTTCTTGCATATACATGTAGCTATTACATCAAGAAATACAGGTCAAGTTTGAATATAGGTCATGTCCCTCGGTTACGTGCAGAGTTATGCCCCTTGAAACTTAGAAAAATTCACAGTTTTGTGGTTTCTGGACATTAGAAGGACAACTGTTACAGATAATAAATTCATTAGTTGAATGTAGCTATTTACCAAAAATTACAGGTTAGGTTTTAATATGACTCAATTTTATGCAGAGTTGTGCTCCTTTAAACTTGGCAAAAAATCAATCTTTTGTGCTTGCCTGACATTTAAATGAAAACTGTATCAGGGAATATATTTATTTCTTAGATATAGCTTTACATTGAGAAATACAGGTCAAGTTCAAATAAAGGGTCGTGTTCCTTAATTTTGTGTTGAATTGTGCCCCTACCAACTTTTTATACATTGCTTATATGAAAAATATGCCGGGCGGGGGTATCATCATAACCCCAAATAACCATCAAGGAGCCGGCTATAAAAGTCCTATAGTAAGCTTTGTAAACTTCAATTTCTAGTTTTACAGCCGCGCCATTTTAAGTTCAAGTTATTTTTCGGTGTTTAATGTCGTGATACCCCCGCCCGGTTTCATTCAATCTTGATTTCATGGTCAAATACTAAAGACTTTTTTCTGATTTTACCGACTTATTTTTGTAATACCCAAACGACGTACTTTTTGTTTTGTTTCGTTCCTACATATTTTTGTTTGACACCTATCTAATTCTCTGCTGAATTTCATTATTCTAGCTGGTGTGTCTATGGTCATATCTGGCTTCACATTATGTAGTCTTGCTTGATCATGATTTAGTCATAAGTGTTCAAGATGAGATCTGGATTTTCATTATCTATTCTTGCTTAATAATGAATTTACCTGGCTAGATTATGATTTCATCTGGATAGTTCATGATTCCATCTTGCTTTTTCATAATCCGCTCGCTGAAACTTGATAATGTTTCAATCTTAAATTATGAATGATAAATAAGTAGCGATTAGTAATCCAGTCACAAAGTCGAGAAGGTAAGGCAAAATCATTAGAATTTCCATTCGAACTCAAGAATAAACAATATTCAGTTCGATCTTGCTTTTTTAGATTCAGTTTATGACAAATATGGGAAAAATCATATCCCTATCAATAAGAACAAAATCGTTAATCGAAAAATCATCTAACCAAAGGGCATTCAAAACCAGGATGAAACCAAACTAAGGCAAAGGAACAGAAATCTACCATATGAAGAGAAGTGAACGCCTTGTGAAGGAGTGACATCAGGTGCCCAGGAAGAGTAAGCATTTTCTGCTTGCATGCAACACCTGACACGTCAATTCGGTAGAATGGTCACAATCGGTAAATCCCACAATTTAGTAGAAAGGTCACAATCAGTAACTCCCACAAAGGAAGACAAACGTAAAAGGTTTACGTTAGAATATCATTTATAGCTCTGGATAATGGTGCGTCATAGTGTGCTACATTTTCCCCACATCGTCAAAAGACAACATGGTATCCAAATAGGACGCTGAATTATTGGTCTCTGTCGTTTTTTTTTCTGTAATTTGCAAATTTTGGATTATTGATGGACAATAGATCATCAATGTATCTGTACGTGAAGTTGAAGTTAGGAGCTAACTGTTTTTCGCCCTCAGAGATCAAGAATTGAATAAATGCAGCTTCGTATGAGTATAAGAATATGTCACCAAGGAGCGGTGCACAATTGGTTCCCATTGAAATGCCAATAACCTGTTGGAAGACCTTACCTCCAAAGACCACAAAAATATTATCGATCAGGAAGTTCAACATTTTAATGACATCTGATTCGGTATACTTTGTTTTTGACTCAGATTTCTCTTTTACAAAGTGAGTTTTACGACAATGAATTTATATTTACGATTACCATTTTTACTCGAAAATGTGATATTAAAATGTGTTACAGTCTCTCTTTCAATTTAGTATGTGGAATTATGGTGTAAAATGTCGAAAAGTCAAACGATTTGTTTTTCATTGCAATCGACTTGGTGATAATTAATCTTGCTTTTTCAGCTTGCTGGGGCAAATTCTGGTCTAGATTCTTTATAATAGATTTGATATTTGATAAAATGACGTTTGACCTAGTGACCTCGATATTAAACTTTTAGCATTTTCTGTATGTTGCGATTTGCTAGTAAACATCTATCGGCGAACTATGTTGTCTTTTACATGAATGATCTAATCGACCTGGTTGTTGATTACAGGCTCAATAGGAGATGCTTTCTTGTTCAATCTGACTTGAATTAAATTTGGCGACTTGGAAACTTCACTGATGAGGATTTTATAACCGAAACGCGTGTTTGGTGCATAATAAATTGGTTTGAAATTTTCTTTAAGAATGTATAGAGTTGGATTCCTTCCGCATTTTTGTCTTTGACTTTTACTTGTGTTCAATATAACTTATAATTGGTACTTGAATTTTTTTTATTTTAGGCTTTCCCTCCCTGTCCCCCAGGCTGTGAATGTTTTAACCTGGCTTGCACATGTCCGGGTGAGTTGATTAAAGTATTGGTCCACGTATGAATCAGGAAGGGGTGTTACATCAATATTTTTGCAAAACTTTTTATTTCTGTTTTGAGACATATATGTGGTACAAGTAAAACACTTAATGTAGCGATGGTGAAGCGAAATATTCTTCTCAAATTTATAAAGGATTATGAAGGAAAAAAACAGCGGGAACATTTTCTCTACATAATTCAACCAAATTTGCTACTCCTATAACATCCTTCGCCATCCAAGTATGAGGAAAATTCATTCAGAACATACATATGGAGGCTGATCTGAACACATTTCAAGAGAAAAAAGTTTTGCAAAAAAAATTAAGGTTTTTCAACTGCCTGATCCTTACGTGGAGATGTACTTTTAAAATTAGTCCAACTTGTCATTAATAGCACACCAAACATTTTAGACATATTTAAAAAAGTGTACCAAACATTTTAAGACATCTTTATAAAGTCAGGAAAAAAATGAAGAAAGAAATGAAGAAAGAGAAAAACACCTACATTTTTCAAGTGCAAAAAGGCTCATTTTAATATCTCAGATTGTTTCATCGTGCAAAGTACTGTATTTAAGTTTTCTTTTACATATAAAGATCTATCATTAGAACACACGAAACAATAATGTAACTACAACTTCTTATTTTTCATACCACATAAAGGTCCATGCGGCCCGGTGAGTATTAATCATATGCATATATGTATAACATTATAAATTTGACTAATTATGGATTCAAATATCAACATTTGGGACAATCTGTTACATATAATTAACATCTTTTATACATGAAGTGTGCAAAGATAGCAATGAATAGCAATCAAATCTAGGTTGTTTTTTTTTTTACTGACTTTCACTTCTGAATAGGTGGTGCGGCTGTGTCAGAACTTTATTACGCGAACGAACGTTCAACGGATAAAAAACTGCCCAAACCCGTCCGTTTGACGTCCGCAGACTCTCGCCAATAGTATCTAACTTCATATCCCAGCCATCTAGCTACGTCTTTCGGTACATTTTGGACATGATTTTCACAGATTTTGGCCATATTTCATTCTTTTGGATTGAGGATCACTGACGAGAGTTAAATACCCGAAACGTACATGTCTGGTCCATGCTGTTTATTTATCTGCTTTTAAATGATGCTAATGAATTTGAAGACGTTTAACATTCGGAATGTTATTTATTCCGAGCATCGCAATCGTGGCCCAATGGAAATTCTAATAATTTTGCCTTGCCTTCTCGACTTTGAGACTTAATAACGGATAGGTACTTTTTTATGTAAATCGAAAGGTTTCGTGCCATTCGAGCAGATATGGACGTGTTACACGTACTTACAAGTCAAATCTTCATTTTACACATTTCATATCTTGTTGATGCTCGCTCATGACGCATGTCTATCGGACATTAGTGGAAACCGAACAGATACTAAGAAAATTGAAATTTTATAACTTTTTACCATCTTGCACAAGATAGATCTCCAGCATGACCACCCTGCACATACGGAGTTCATGCTTCGGACAGCAAATCATCACGAGTGGCACTTAATTCAAGCCAAAGTGAATTTGACTCCCAGATAAAGGAGAAGGTTCGGTTAACTGGATTTTCAAGTGGTTTAGATTTCGATTTTATTCAGTATCAAAGAAGTAAAATATGTACATGTGGTTGCTTGAAATATCAAATAAACATTTCGATTTGTAGACACTGCACTGAAATATACGGCTACAAATACACCCAAAATTCTTTAAAGGATGAAAAATGTAAAGAAATAAGCTAATTTTGGTAAAAATCATTGAAAACAAGTAGGGCGCGTAACCTTAACCAAAACAATGTAAAACGTCTTTAAATTCAATAGCATCATTTAAAACCTGATAAATTTACAGCATGGACCAGACATGCACGTTTCGGGTACTAAACCCTCGTCAGTGATCCTTAGTCTAAACAATGTAATATTGCCAAAAAGTATGAGAATTATTACGTCCAAAAATGTACCAAAAAAAAAAAATTTCTATATTGAAAGATAGCTATGTAATTTTTCTTTCTATCTATTTAAAATTTTTTTTGGTTGAGGTTGCGCGCCCATGTTATTTTAATAGATTTCTGCCTAACGCACGGCGGTTTTCCTTTATTTTCCGTTGTCCACAGCAAATGACGTCACAACATGACGTCATATCTAACACACGTGACTTGACAACTACTTGAAATATGAACCTAATATCTCCGCACATATCCTAATGAAATATCAGAGATAGAAAATCATAATTTTCAGAAAATTATTTTACACGAAAAATACAGGGCTAATTTTAGGGACAAGTGGACCTTCTCCTTTAGTTTGAAGCGCCCTCTAAGTTTGGTATTTTCAATTTCGTGTAGCTACTTTGTAAAGAATGCGCAGATTGGAGTTATAGTGCAAGAATATTAAACGCCTTTAATTATGCCCCCGGAATCAAAGATTCGGGGGCATATAGTTTTTGGCCTGTCCGTCTGTTTGTCTGTTTATCTGTTTGTCTGTTTGTCTGTTTGTCTGTTTATCTGTTTGTCTGTTTGTCCGAAAAACTTTAACATTGGACATAACTTTTGAATGGGAAGTGATAGGGCTTTCATATTTCACATGTGTATTCCTTGTGACAAGACCTTTCCATTGATACCAAATTTTTTGACCTCGTGACCTTGACCTTTGACCTACTTTTCAAAAACTTTAACATTGGGCATAACTTTTGAATGGGAAGTGATAGGGCTTTCATATTTCATATGTGTATTCCTTGTGACAAGACCTTTCCATTGATACCAAAATTTTTGACCTCGTGACCTTGACTTTGACCTTTGACCTACTTTTCAAAAACTTTAACATTGGGCATAACTTTTGAATGGGAAGTGATAGGGCTTTCATATTTCACATGTGTATTCCTTGTGACAAGACCTTTCCATTGATACCAAAATTTTTGACCTCGTGACCTTGACTTTGACCTTTGACCTACTTTTCAAAAACTTTAACATTGGGCATAACTTTTGAATGGGAAGTGATAGGGCTTTCATATTTCACATGTGTATTCCTTGTGACAAGACCTTTCCATTGATACCAAAATTTTTGACCTCGTGACCTTGACTTTGACCTTTGACCTACTTTTCAAAAACTTTAACATTGGGCATAACTTTTGAATGGGAAGTGATAGGGCTTTCATATTACACATGTGTATTCCTTGTGACAAGACCTTTCCATTGATACCAAAATTTTTGACCTCGTGACCTTGACCTTTGACCTACTTTTCAAAACCTTTAACATTGGGCATAACTTTTGATTGGGAAGTGATAGGGCTTTCATATTTCACATGTGTATTCCTTGTGACAAGACCTTTCCATTGATACCAAAATTTTTGACCTCGTGACCTTGACCTTGACCTTTGACCTACTTTTCAAAAACTTTAACATTGGGCATAACTTTTGAATGGGAAGTGATAGGGCTTTCATATTTCACATGTGTATTCCTTGTGATAAGACCTTTCCATTGATACCAAAATTTTTGACCTCGTGACCTTGACCTTGACCTTTGACCTACTTTTCAAAAACTTTAACATTTGGCATAACTTTTGAATGGGAAGTGATAGGGCTTTCATATTTCATATGTGTATTCCTTGTGACAAGACCTTTCTATTGATACCAAAATTTTTGACCTCGTGACCTTGACCTTTGACCTTTTAACCCAGTGACCTCACATACATATACTTAACAGAAAATAGTGTTCATACTAACAAAGATGCCACCGGGGGCATTCGTGTTTCACAAACACAGGCTTTATTTTGATGATATCTTAGAAACAATATGACAAGTATCAATTATATATTATCATGTCAAATGATAAAGGACTAAGCCAAAGCTTCTGTCAGACAAGCTGGAAAGAAAGTAATTTATACACTTGAAACATTTAACCGCGGGAGCGTGTTAAATAGCTCCACAATGGAAAAGAAAAAAAAATGCAGATATTAAGAAAATTGAAGTGTTCCAACTCGTTACTTTCTTGAAAAAATATTTCAAACCGATTGCGAGGCAACAGTCACGTATTTAGGATAGTAAATCACAGCAAAATAGATATATAGATCAGTGTGATACAGAAGGAAATATATCGAACTCTCATTGGACAGACACCAACGGATACGTAATGTACGTAAAAGAATCTTTAGTCCGGTTTATCGAAAGTTTTCACAATTTTCCATAACATATCGAAGATAAACTGAGATCAGCGAAAATCAATGAATGAGTAACGTATTTAACGGAAGGGTAAATGACGACTAAAGGTTAGTCACCGATGCAAACGGAGACCAACGAATATAAAATTTTGTTATGCGTTAGTCGGACGTCGTTCTCCTTATCCGGTAAACCGTGACAGAGAAATACGTACCTATTCATGCGCATTTTCAATGATTCAGAATTGAAAATTAGGAAAAAGACATTGGATATATAGCTATTTGGTGATGTGAAGTTGTCGAGTTCATATAAATCTTAGACGTCTTTAGTACGAGTGGAGTTGAAATGCTTTGCACGAAAACCCCCCCCCAAAAAAAAAAACAAAACAAAACAAAACAAATTCTCAAATTTCATGACCAGTGATTTTTAACCTTAAATTTGTAGATATTGTATTTTGAGGTTCGCAACAATTACCATAGAAATTTTAATGATTTGCCTTGCCGTCTCGACTTTGAGACTGAATAACTGAAAGTTACTCCTTTAATGATTATTTGAGAATTCTGTAATAAGAGGAAGATGCACTTTTTTTCAGTATCGTCCATGTCAACCAGGTTTTCAGTGTGAGTATGGGTCACAGTGTGTGAATAGAGCAAACGGAGGAGGGCCCTTGCCTTACTAACCACAGAAATATAACAATCAAATGTTTTGTTACACCAATTAAACAAGATCATGCAGATGGATATAGTGCCTTTGAAGCTTTTGTGTTTCTTATGTAAATGTCTAATAAATACCCATTAACGTTTACTAGGAATGAAATAAAACATGATAACGAAGAAAATGTATAATTTATTCTTTATTTTTGCGTTAATAAATGAGCAAAACTTTTCTTTATTAAAATTTTATTTGTCTTTCACTATCGTTGGTTTGAATTAGGGATACAATCCATACTAAGTGTCCTGTTCCTTTAAGAGAAAGGAGGGGATCTTTTATACATGCTATAAATCCTTACCTTACGGAGGAAGATACAAGGACTGTGTCAATATATCGATATATTGGTATGTAACACAAAACATGGTTTTCATTTGGAATCTCAAGCAATTGAACACCGCCGGTGTCGGTTTCGGCGTCGTCCGGACTAGATGATAAATTAAATGACAAATATGGATAATGACCATATCCCTGTAAACAGCACAGAATCGATAATTCAGAAAATCAGAAACCGAAGGCATGCAAAATCAGGACAAAACAGGAACCAAGGCAAACAAACAAAACCTCCACCACATGAAAAGAAGCTTCAACGTTTAGACTTTTCAGGTCGATTTACAGGAAAACGGACGGTCGGAAAAATATTATTCTTTTGAAAATTAATCCCTAATATGAATAAGTAAAATATAATGAAGGTATTTAAGCTCTTAAAAACCTTTACACGTGACCTTTAAGGTCTCTTATTGCTGTGATATATATTTCATGCCTAAATTATATATTTTTGAATCTTTTTCTATCATAATGCAATACATGTAGTAGTAGGTTAAGAGTGTGCATGGGCATCAGGTGAGCGTTGTGCCCCTGGGGCTCTTGTTTAAAGATCTGATTGGTGAGACAATTTCCATCCTATGAAGTCTTAAAAATTTTCTTTACCTCGGCAATAAAAAAAAAAAAAAAAAAAAAAAGAAGAAGAAGACATAAAATCGAGACAATTGTGTTAAAGTTCATAGCTCGATCTCTTGTTTTTCCCACTTCTTTGTTATCTGTTTAAACCAGACAAGGATACTAGTCAACGATTTTAAAAGTGCATTTGATTAATTTTCCTATTTATTATCAACAATTTATATCCTTAAATGTCAAGTTCACTTTTGACAAGTTCTGCTGAGCATTTTAATACATGTTAATGAATAGTTTACGTTATTTAAAACTTCCGTATTATTAGATATATCGTGTCTTTGAGGTTTGCTATTTGTTCGTGATTAACACATAGGCATTTGTATGACAAGGTAAGAACAAATAAAAGGAAAGTCTTTCGTTGGTTTCATTACTCTTTTGAGACTTCTTCCAGCGATCGGTTGTATTAATTTCTTTTAGGAGAGAGCTAGACCCTGCATTTTGTACTGATTTTACTGATATTTCCGCTTCAGAACCATGAATACACTAACTGTACTGATTTTACTGATATTTCCGCTTCAGAACCATGAATACACTAACTGTACTGGTTTTACTGATATTTCCGCTTCAGAACCATGAATACACTAACTGTACTGGTTTTACTGATATCTCCGCTTCAGAACCATGAATACACTAACTGTACTGGTTTTACTGATATCTCCGCTTCAGAACCATGAATACACTAACTGTACTGGTTTTACTGATATCTCCGCTTCAGAACCATGAATACACTAACTGTACTGATTTTACTGATATTTCCGCTTCAGAACCATGAATACACTAACTGTACTGATTTTACTGATATTTCCGCTTCAGAACCATGAATACACTAACTGTACTGGTTTTACTGATATTTCCGCTTCAGAACCATGAATACACTAACTGTACTGGTTTTACTGATATCTCCGCTTCAGAACCATGAATACACTAACTGTACTGGTTTTACTGATATCTCCGCTTCAGAACCATGAATACACTAACTGTACTGGTTTTACTGATATCTCCGCTTCAGAACCATGAATACACTAACTGTACTGGTTTTACTGATATCTCCGCTTCAGAACCATGAATACACTAACTGTACTGGTTTTACTGATATCTCCGCTTCAGAACCATGAATACACTAACTGTACTGGTTTTACTGATATCTCCGCTTCAGAACCATGAATACACTAACTGTACTGGTTTTACTGATATCTCCGCTTCAGAACCATGAATACACTTACTGTACTGGTTTTACTGATATCTCCGCTTCAGAACCATGAATACACTAACTGTACTGATTTTACTGATATCTCCGCTTCAGAACCATGAATACACTAACTGTACTGGTTTTACTGATATCTCCGCTTCAGAACCATGAATACACTAACTGTACTGATTTTACTGATATCTCCGCTTCAGAACCATGAATACACTAACTGTACTGGTTTTACTGATATCTCCGCTTCAGAACCATGAATACACTAACTGTACTGGTTTTACTGATATCTCCGCTTCAGAACCATGAATACACTAACTGTACTGGTTTTACTGATATCTCCGCTTCAGAACCATGAATACACTAACTGTACTGGTTTTACTGATATCTCCGCTTCAGAACCATGAATACACTAACTGTACTGGTTTTACTGATATCTCCGCTTCAGAACCATGAATACACTAACTGTACTGGTTTTACTGATATCTCCGCTTCAGAACCATGAATACACTAACTGTACTGGTTTTACTGATATCTCCGCTTCAGAACCATGGGTACACTAACTGTACTGGTTTTACTGATATTTCCGCTTCAGAACCATGAATACACTAACTGTACTGGTTTTACTGATATCTCCGCTTCAGAACCATGAATACACTAACTGTACTGGTTTTACTGATATCTCCGCTTCAGAACCATGAATACACTAACTGTACTGGTTTTACTGATATCTCCGCTTCAGAACCATGAATACACTAACTGTACTGGTTTTACTGATATCTCCGCTTCAGAACCATGAATACACTAACTGTACTGGTTTTACTGATATCTCCGCTTCAGAACCATGGGTACACTAACTGTACTGGTTTTACTGATATTTCCGCTTCAGAACCATGAATACACTAACTGTACTGGTTTTACTGATATCTCCGCTTCAGAACCATGAATACACTAACTGTACTGGTTTTACTGATATCTCCGCTTCAGAACCATGAATACACTAACTGTACTGGTTTTACTGATATCTCCGCTTCAGAACCATGAATACACTAACTGTACTGGTTTTACTGATATCTCCGCTTCAGAACCATGAATACACTAACTGTACTGGTTTTACTGATATCTCCGCTTCAGAACCATGAATTCACTAACTGTACTGGTTTTACTGATATCTCCGCTTCAGAACCATGAATACACTAACTGTACTGATTTTACTGATATCTCCGCTTCAGAACCATGAATACACTAACTGTACTGGTTTTACTGATATCTCCGCTTCAGAACCATGAATACACTAACTGTACTGGTTTTACTGATATCTCCGCTTCAGAACCATGAAATCACTAACTGTACTGGTTTTACTGATATCTCCGCTTCAGAACCATGAATACACTAACTGTACTGGTTTTACTGATATCTCCGCTTCAGAACCATGAATACACTAACTGTACTGGTTTTACTGATATCTCCGCTTCAGAACCATGAATACACTAACTGTACTGGTTTTACTGATATCTCCGCTTCAGAACCATGAATACACTAACTGTACTGGTTTTACTGATATCTCCGCTTCAGAACCATGGGTACACTAACTGTACTGGTTTTACTGATATCTCCGCTTCAGAACCATGAATACACTAACTGTACTGGTTTTACTGATATCTCCGCTTCAGAACCATGAATACACTAACTGTACTGGTTTTACTGATATCTCCGCTTCAGAACCATGAATACACTAACTGTACTGGTTTTACTGATATCTCCGCTTCAGAACCATGAATACACTAACTGTACTGGTTTTACTGATATCTCCGCTTCAGAACCATGAATACACTAACTGTACTGGTTTTACTGATATCTCCGCTTCAGAACCATGAATACACTAACTGTACTGGTTTTACTGATATCTCCGCTTCAGAACCATGAATACACTAACTGTACTGGTTTTACTGATATCTCCGCTTCAGAACCATGAATACACTAACTGTACTGGTTTTACTGATATCTCCGCTTCAGAACCATGAATACACTAACTGTACTGGTTTTACTGATATCTCCGCTTCAGAACCATGAATACACTAACTGTACTGGTTTTACTGATATCTCCGCTTCAGAACCATGAATACACTAACTGTACTGGTTTTACTGATATCTCCGCTTCAGAACCATGAATACACTAACTGTACTGGTTTTACTGATATCTCCGCTTCAGAACCATGAATACACTAACTGTACTGGTTTTACTGATATCTCCGCTTCAGAACCATGAATACACTAACTGTACTGGTTTTACTGATATCTCCGCTTCAGAACCATGAATACACTAACTGTACTGGTTTTACTGATATCTCCGCTTCAGAACCATGAATACACTAACTGTACTGGTTTTACTGATATCTCCGCTTCAGAACCATGAATACACTAACTGTACTGGTTTTACTGATATCTCCGCTTCAGAACCATGAATACACTAACTGTACTGGTTTTACTGATATCTCCGCTTCAGAACCATGAATACACTAACTGTACTGGTTTTACTGATATCTCCGCTTCAGAACCATGAATACACTAACTGTACTGGTTTTACTGATATCTCCGCTTCAGAACCATGAATACACTAACTGTACTGGTTTTACTGATATCTCCGCTTCAGAACCATGAATACACTAACTGTACTGGTTTTACTGATATCTCCGCTTCAGAACCATGAATACACTAACTGTACTGGTTTTACTGATATCTCCGCTTCAGAACCATGAATACACTAACTGTACTGGTTTTACTGATATCTCCGCTTCAGAACCATGAATACACTAACTGTACTGGTTTTACTGATATCTCCGCTTCAGAACCATGAATACACTAACTGTACTGGTTTTACTGATATCTCCGCTTCAGAACCATGAATACACTAACTGTACTGGTTTTACTGATATCTCCGCTTCAGAACCATGAATACACTAACTGTACTGGTTTTACTGATATCTCCGCTTCAGAACCATGAATACACTAACTGTACTGGTTTTACTGATATCTCCGCTTCAGAACCATGAATACACTAACTGTACTGGTTTTACTGATATCTCCGCTTCAGAACCATGAATACACTAACTGTACTGATTTTACTGATATCTCCGCTTCAGAACCATGAATACACTAACTGTACTGGTTTTACTGATATCTCCGCTTCAGAACCATGGATACACTAACTGTACTGGTTTTACTGATATCTCCGCTTCAGAACCATGAATACACTAACTGTACTGGTTTTACTGATATCTCCGCTTCAGAACCATGAATACACTAACTGTACTGGTTTTACTGATATCTCCGCTTCAGAACCATGGAATACACTAACTGTACTGGTTTTACTGATATCTCCGCTTCAGAACCATGAATACACTAACTGTACTGGTTTTACTGATATCTCCGCTTCAGAACCATGAATACACTAACTGTACTGGTTTTACTGATATCTCCGCTTCAGAACCATGAATACACTAACTGTACTGGTTTTACTGATATCTCCGCTTCAGAACCATGAATACACTAACTGTACTGGTTTTACTGATATCTCCGCTTCAGAACCATGAATACACTAACTGTACTGATTTTACTGATATCTCCGCTTCAGAACCATGAATACACTAACTGTACTGGTTTTACTGATATCTCCGCTTCAGAACCATGAATACACTAACTGTACTGATTTTACTGATATCTCCGCTTCAGAACCATGAATACACTAACTGTACTGGTTTTACTGATATCTCCGCTTCAGAACCATGAATACACTAACTGTACTGGTTTTACTGATATCTCCGCTTCAGAACCATGAATACACTAACTGTACTGGTTTTACTGATATCTCCGCTTCAGAACCATGAATACACTAACTGTACTGGTTTTACTGATATTTCCGCTTCAGAACCATGAATACACTAACTGTACTGGTTTGACTGATATTTCTGCTTCAGAACCATGAATACACTAACTGTACTGGTTTTACTGATATCTCCGCTTCAGAACCATGAATACACTAACTGTACTGGTTTTACTGATATCTCCGCTTCAGAACCATGAATACACTAACTGTACTGGTTTTACTGATATCTCCGCTTCAGAACCATGAATACACTAACTGTACTGGTTTTACTGATATCTCCGCTTCAGAACCATGAATACACTAACTGTACTGGTTTTACTGATATCTCCGCTTCAGAACCATGAATACACTAACTGTACTGATTTTACTGATATCTCCGCTTCAGAACCATGAATACACTAACTGTACTGGTTTTACTGATATCTCCGCTTCAGAACCATGAATACACTAACTGTACTGGTTTTACTGATATTTCCGCTTCAGAACCATGAATACACTAACTGTACTGGTTTGACTGATATTTCTGCTTCAGAACCATGAATACACTAACTGTACTGGTTTGACTGATATTTCTGCTTCAGAACCATGAATACACTAACTGTACTGGTTTGACTGATATCTCCGCTTCAGAACCATGAATACACTAACTGTACTGGTTTTACTGATATTTCCGCTTCAGAACCATGAATACACTAACTGTACTGGTTTTACTTTCTGGAATAGTATCATGCACACCTGTAATGACACAAATAGGTAAAATAATGAATTTATTACTTTTTCACAGATAGAAAAATATGTTATCAAAATGTGACGTTCCACTATAATCAAATATTTAACTAGTATTTCTTTGATATTTCTGAATATATTTGATTTTAAGTCACCTGACGAAATGAGAGGGTCCTTATGCTATCGCCCTGTCGTCGGCGTCTGCGTCCGCACTAGTATATCATGACCGATATTTTCCGCTTGAGCGCAGTTGCTAACATTTTTGTTGGTAACTGTAATCTTTGGCTACTCCCTGTCTGCTGCCATGATAAAATGCTGCCATGAAGTGAGCTTTGTAATCTTTGATTTATACACTAAGCTTATAAAAGTGGTCATGTTTGTATAAATGTTTCATATTTCAGGGAATTTGGGTTGTCCGGTAAGATTTTGAATTATGTTGTGAAAAAAAGTTTTGTTTTGATTGAAATTAATAAATAGAAAAAGATAAGATAAAAAAAAAAGTTTTTCGGGAAATATTTCGTACCTGAGTATCGAATTAATGTCGTGCTTCAATATGGATATTAATGCATCCTCATATTGACCGCTCCTTTAAAACAGATCCGTTTTCTTCAATATTTTGCTCATCTTATCATTGTCAATATTGTAATATACACTTTTATTTCCTTTTTTCTTTCTTTTTGTCCTTGTTTTTGTCAATGCGTGTGTGTTTTTCATTTTCATTTCTTTTTTTCTTTTGTTTGTGTCCTGTGTATGTGTTTTGTGTAGATTTTTTTTTTGTATAAAATACAAGAAATTAAAACCCGCCACATGCTTCTTTGTATGCAATATTCAAATTCTTCTTATCTTATCGAATGCCATTATCCATGAACAGCATGTGCTAGTGATCGAATTTAACAATGCATTGACTGATTTGAAAAAAGGATGGTTTAAATTCAGATCAGGTAAAAAAAGAGATTTGTTTCATAGATGTAAGAATGCTTATGACATATCAGTCTTGGTTGACACACATTCAGAGAAAAAAAATGAACATTAATAGAAACACGAATGGGGAGGCCACTGCATATTTAGCTCACATTCATAAATAGTAGAGGTTTTGCAATCTTGTTTCGGAATTCTTTTCAATATACAATTCATAACAGTTTGATCACTCACCAGTTTTAATTAAACTAAAATTCATAAATCAAAAACGTTGTAGAAGCACATGGATGTTTTGATGGTCCAGAATATATTACATTAGTAAAAAGTACTATAAATGAGTAAAATAATTTTTTTTTCAATGAAAATAATCCATACACGAAAAGACTTTCTAATGAAAATGATTTAATAAATCTCGATATATCTGAGCAAGAATGCCTGTAGGCTCTTAAAAATATGGGCAATTGGAAATCACCAGGTATTGATGGACTAACTGTTGAATTTTACAAATTGTTTTGGACAGACTTAAAAATCATACTAGTGTACTTCGCTCAGTCAATGTCTGTAAGTCAAATTTAATTCAGTATGTTTTGCATTAGGTAAATCTGACTAGTATTTGATTGAGTCTGTTTTGCATTAGGCCAATCTGGCTTGTATCAAATTTGATCCGGCTTACATTAGTTTCAGTCTTGTTTTACGATTTTGTTGTCGTTATTTTAGCCTAATTTAATTGTCCCCGCTTCATTCGGACCGATTTTGTGCTCTATTGTTAGTGATGTTGAGATTATCGTCAGGATCTTCTTTAACTCATTTGCTCAAGCCGACTAATACAGTAAATTTTATATTTCTATTTAAGTCTTTCCCTCCCTGTCCTGTGGTCTGTTCATGTTTTAGCTCGGCTTGCACATGTCTGCGTGAGTATTCAGATGTGATTTATTAACTTATATTTACTAGTACAAATATAACAAACAGATGGAAATTGCATGAAACAAATAAACCTGGTAAATGACATTGTTCAAAGAAAGAAAGATCTCCTACTTTTAGTGCAAAACATTTTATGAATATCTTAAATTGTTTATTGTTTCAATTGTTTCATTGCATTAGCAACAATAATATAACTATGACTTCTTCATACAAAGGTCCGTGCGGACCGGTGAGTACTTATGTTTTGTTTATTCATGATAAGATATTTGTACGTTATAGTGGATTAAAATGTTAACATTTGGCGCAATTTATTCAGTAGAATTAAAAGAAGGCAGGGACTCTTCAACCAAATTCTGTTGCCGTACCAACAGCAAAACGGAAAAACATCCGATGCGAAAACACAAAGACGAGCAAAGCAAGAAATGAAAAGAGACATACGACATAGAAACATCAAACACAAAAGACTACACATAAACGAACGACACCAGACAAATGGGTAACCATCGGTGCCGACTAAGGAGGGCCATTTGCTACATGTACGCAAGTAGCATAAGCCGTGGTTATCCGGATTACGTGCGCACAACCCTCCCACTTTTCCGGTTACAAAAAGGTCTTGAAAACCGCACAATGGTAGTGTAAAATAACCTCCTTGCTGTTAGATGACCACACAATGAAGACAGCAACACATATGAATATGTAAATGGACATAAAAAGGGAGGGGGCGTACGTAATACAATTGTAGCGAGCTCATGTGTTTTGTCAACAGAGGAGTCCGACTGACATTCAGAGAGGACACTATCAGGTGGTTGGGGCCCTGTCTTCTCTAAAGATGTTTGGACAGGACCCGTCATGGAGTCACATCGTCACAGTTAGTCAGAATGCAAGATTTAATAATGCGCTGGTACAACACTGTTGATTGGTCAAGTACAAAGCCTAGTGTCCGTCTGGTGACATTAGGATCATATCCACGATATAAGAATCGTTTGATGATTCTGACGCATTTTCGATGGTTATGTTGTGTATCTTTGATCCTTCTGATTTCGTTAATTATGTCACCATAAAATGCATGTTGTGAAGTACCCAAACAAAACATAAAAGAAGTACCTAACCGTCATTCAGTCTCAAAGCCGAGAAGGCAAGGCAAAATCGTGAGAATTCCCATCGAAACGGTTGCGAACCCCGGAATGAACAACATTCCGAAGTGAGAATATACTATGTTGCTTGTATTAGTCCGAATTTCAAAAGAAGTTGACAATAATTTTTGAAAATTTTCAGAAAGTCTTTACTAGTTTGTGAAAGCGAAAACCTTGTCTTAAAAATTTCTTGGTATTTTGTAAATTTTTACTATGAAAATCCAAAAGTACATGCTCTAGCATACCGGATGAGCTTTGAAATGTAGATACGATAGAACGTTAATCTAGGAACAACATGGTCAAGCCAGGGGAAATTTACTATGTTGAATCCAAATTTATCTCTTTTGTCAAACACACTTGTATGAATCTCACAATTAACAATTTTTATATTTTG
Organism: Pinctada imbricata; assembly: GCA_033119305.1. Classification (NCBI taxonomy): domain Eukaryota; kingdom Metazoa; phylum Mollusca; class Bivalvia; order Pterioida; family Pteriidae; genus Pinctada; species Pinctada imbricata. The sequence goes on along the minus strand of VSWD01000006.1, from coordinate 61,754,382 downwards.
GTGTTTCTGTATTTGATATGTTTGCCTTGTTTTGAATCAATTCTTGTGGATAAAAAACATTTTTATACTTTTCAAAAACAGGATTGTCGATAGTAAAAAATATCATCCAGGTACCTAGAGGTACCAATGAAATATTTCTCATCATCATGTTTTCTTTGCTTTTGAAGATTTTGGATTTCATACGTGTATAAAAATAAATCTGAAACAAGAGATGCACAATTAGTACTCATAGGAATTTCTACAACTGCTTGTAGAGTTTCTCGCAAAATCTTACGTAAATATTGTCCAAAATGAAGAACAAGGCAATACACAGGTCACCACATGTCCATGACTTGTATGATTTGTATCCTGTGGTGGAAAAGAAACCCTTTGAATCAGATGTACAAATATAAGTTTTCCCCTCTCAATCAAAACTCCATTTAATGAGTTTCGACAATCGATCATTTATTTTGTCGTGAGGAAGCGTGGTGTACATGTAAGAAAAGTCGTATGAAGAAATCGTATTTGCTTGAAAATTTCTTGATTTTATTATGTCAATCACATCCCCTGAATTTTACTCCATTCCTGTTCATATATTAAACGTCTTCAATATCAATAGCATCATTTAAGAACAGGTAAATTTTCAGCACGGACCAGACATGCACGTTTCGGGTACTAGACCCTCGTCAGTGATCCTCGATCTAAACAATGTAATATGACCAAACAGTGTGAACGTTACTATGTCCAAAAATGTACAAAAAGACGTAACAGGATGGGTGAGATATGATGCTGCAGGACCCATGTTTTAGAAAATTCAAGAAATTTTGATAACAGAAAATTTTGAATGCGTTGAAGAAATGATCAACCGAAGTTGATCGAACTTGGCTACATGTTCCCTCCTAGTCATGACAGTTTCACACTATTTTGCCAAGTGTTCCTTTATATCCGTGAGTGCTGACGGCACGGAATTCTAGACAAAATTGTAGTTGAGCAGTTGCTAAAATTAGCAATGTATCGAAATTTGTAAGGAGACTTCTGAAGTTTTGCTGTATATTGTAGGGAAACGAATTTAGAAATAGGGATGTTAAACGAAGTAATTTCACTTTTATGTTTGCTCAAAATGTTTGGGACACTTTCATTGCTTTCGATATAAGTATTAGTAGAGGAAAGTTCCGTTGAGCATGTCGAGTACGCGTCAAGTCGAATTGGTTTACATGAAACAGCATTCTTAAATTTCATGACCAGTTGTTCTAAACCTTAAATTTCTAGATATTGCATTTTGACGTTTGCAATCGTTCCAATGGAAATTCTAATAATGATTTTCCCTCGCCTTCTCGACTTTGAGACTGAATAACTGATATGTACTTCTTTGATGTATGATTGAAAACTTCTATAATAAGAGGAAGATGCTCTTTTTTCAGTATAACCCATGTCAACCAGGTTTTCAGTGTGAGTTTGGGTCACAGTGTGTGAATAGAGCAAACGGAGGAGGGCCCTTACCTTCCTAATCACAGAAACAAAACAGTCAAATATGATCTTGCGCCATTTATACAAGATGATGAAGATTGACATAGTGTATTTGAAACTTTTTCCTTTCTTAATGTAAATATCTAACATTCACTAGGAATGAAATAAAACATGATAATGAAGAAAAATGATTTATTCTTTATTTCTGTGTTAATAAAAGAGCAAAACTTTTCTTGATTGAATTTTTTTTTTTTGTCTTTCACTATCGTTGGTTTGAATTAGGGATAGAATCCATACTAAGTTTCCTGTTCCTTTAGTACATGCTATAAATCCTTAG